>ML686154.1:1081743-1131911 GCA_007922175.1 Pelusios castaneus
GAAAATTTTAATAAGTACCCCAACACTAAACTGCCTTGGAGCTGGGAACAGGGGAAGCAGGTGACTGCCACTCATTCCCTTAGCCTGTGTCTGGCATACCCCCAGGGGTACACTTACCACATGTTGAGAAACTATGGTTTAGATTTTCCTAATCAAGAATTCTTCAAAATCAAATTTTCTGTGGAAAAATTTGATTTTGCAGAAACTGCATTTTCTGTCAAAACATCGATTTTATGGAAATTTCATGACCAGGAAAATTCTTGCAGGGACTAATCCTGCAGCCTTTATTTAGGAAAGACTCTTAAAAGCAAAATCATTTTTGCCTCAGTGAAGACTGAAGGATCAGAATCTCAGTCACGTCTTTCTCTCAGGCTCTGAATATTAAATATATATCTAAAGATAGTTTTCATATAACCAGGGGCCTCTGCACACATTTGATTTACTAAAACACATTTTGCTGGAGACAGTCTCATTTTAATTTAGGAAGAAACAGGTTGGCAGCTTGACTTGTTCATAGAAAATGCAGTGATATGTTTTTATAATCTGAGTTACAAATCTGTCAGTTTGCCTGAAGGTGAAATTTTATTTCATCCAGACATATATCTCTGCCAGTACTGTGACATAAAATCCCATCCTCTAGTATTAGCATCAGAATGGTTGTGCTAATGTCTCCTTTGTTTCTTAATGTAAACAACCTTTAGTAGTCTCTAACAGAATTAATCATTCTCTATTTGCTTTTCTCCAGTCTATTGTCCAAAGATGTGGCAGCTCCTCTACCTGCTCCAAATTAAAACTGGGCATTCTCCAAACCCTGAATCGTCTGGGCATTCCTCCAGTAAACAATGTTCTTTTAGTGTGATGGTCAGAATTACATGCAATATTGCAAATGTGGCACCATTAGAGCTTTCCACTATGTCAGAATAATTTGTGGGGATTCATACTGTACAAACACACCTCAAAAATGTTTGTTTTTTCCCAGATGCTGTACAGTATGGAGAAAGCATCATGCACATCTGCAGTCAACACTCATCTTTTTACTGATTTGTGAAAGCTACCTAAATTATTTTGAATTTTTTTTCAACGCCTTTTAATTTGCTGATGCTCCCTGGCAATTTGTATCACTAATACATTTAGCCAGTGTTAAACGATGCCCTTTTCAAGGCTGATGGAATACTTATCATAGTCAAACAAAAGTAGGCCCTAATATTTCAACTCAATATTACTAATTTGGAGCCTAGTCTGATTTTCTGGTAGTGCATATATATCCTTGGTTAATCAAAGCACATCTCCACAAGGAGTGCTGCATTGAAACTAAAAATCACCTTAGAGTTACAGGGCTTGATTTATCCCTGCTGATGTAGGAAAGCTGCCAAATGGCAGATAGAAACAGGTGGTGGCTGCACTGCTCACCTGCCTCAGAAATTCTGCTGAAGGAAGTTAACATAATAGCTTCGGCTGTATTTCCCAAACCAGGGCCAACTCCTTTCACTGTTGTGGACTCACCGGCAGAGCTGATACTAAAATTGCCTTATTCATTTGTAATTAATCTTCTCTTACCACTTTGTTTTATTTATCTGAGAGGAAATGTGTAAGTACCAAGGATGGAGAGGAATTAATTAGCAAGGTGAAAAGGGGGTATATGTAACAGTAAGGGGATAAAATTAAGAAGGGGAATACTTCTGGGGAGGCGGGGGGAGAGAGAAATCCATGAAAATGAGAACTACTTATTTTTAAAATAACCTGCTAAGGAAACTGGTGAGAAATATATTGCTTAGAAAAACAAAAACTAGATTGGGGTGGGGTGGAGTGGGAACCACCAGCAGGAAACAATCTTGTATTGATAAGCAGATGAATTACATGACTTAAACTATTTTTGTGGCTAATTTTTATAGAAGAATGATGCTGAAATTTGACTTTGTTGTTGGATATAGGTGTGGTATGTAATACACAGAAACAGCCCCCATCCCCTGCACCAAGACACTCTTTTTAACTCCCAGAGTTCCTACTCTTCCCTCTGTAGGGTTATTTTGTAAGAATCTTTTCCCCAGCATGTTTTTTCTGAGTCTTAAAATATAGCCTAAGCAAACAATTGCAGCTCTGAAGAAGGTATCTTGAAAATGTCTGTTCATCTCTCACTCATTCCAAGCTGGTAGATAATGCCATTATACTTTCTCTTTCATATTCCTGAGAGCACTTTTCCTCATTGTAAAGTACACTATGTTCTTTATATCTATTGAGATTAAAAATATTATGCATAGTATATCAATATAAATGTTATGGTCATTCCTACTTGATAGAAGTAGAATCTGTGCAATCAGTTTTCTTTTAATTAAATTTATTCAAGGCTACTGTAATGGCCAATCCAGAATGGACCTGATCCTGCATAGAGCTGAATCAGACTCTGGGTTCCTTCTTATAAATTACTTCTAATATCAAGACAACAGAGTCCTGTGGCACTTTTAAAGACTAACAGATTTATTTATCGCATGAGCTTTCGTGGGAGAAAATCCCACTTCGTCAGACGCTTTGAAGATGGGAAACTTACAGAATGGGAGGAAATTAAATGCAGGGGAGTGTATGACATAGGATCAGGTCAGGCTGTAACAGCAAATCAAAAAAGGTGCTAGGATTCAAACATTGGGGAACAGCACATAGAGGAAGGTGAGGTCAAATCACCTGTTGTAATGAGAGAAAAATCCATAGTCCCTGTTTAACCCCAAGACAACTGAGTCAAATTTGCATATAAGTTCGAGTTCTGCAGACTCTCTTTGAAGCTGTGATTTGTTATTCATCTGTTTCAACACAGCTATTAACAAGTCGTCAATGGAGTGAGCAGGGAGATCGAAGTGTTCCCCTATTGGTTTTGTAGTGTTGCAATTTCTGATGTCAGATTTGTGTCCATTTATTCTTTGGCGCAGAGACTGTCCTGTTTGTCCAATATATAAGGCAGAGGGGCATTTCCGGCACATGATGGCATAAATCACATTGGTGGATGAACAGGTGAACGAACCCTTGATGGAGTAGGTGGCTTGATTAGGCCCTGTGATGGTGTCTTCAGTGTAGATATGAGGGCAAAGTTGGCAGCATGGTCTGTTGCAGGGATATGTTCGTGTTTCTGTTGTATGATCTGTAGTTGCTGGTAAGTATTCTTTTAAGGTTAGGGGGCTGTCTGAAAGCAAGGAGAGGTCAACATATTACACAGACTACAGTGAGAGATTGTGCCATAAACTCTCTCAGAAATTAAGAAATCACCTTATCAGTATCCTGTACAGCAAACAGAAAAAAATTAGAAATGAAGTCTCCACACTGGAATCTCTTCTACAAAACCATCACCCAGCACATTCTTCCCTCTGGGTGGACTTCACAAAAAAGAGAAAATCCATCTACAACACACACTTTGCTTCCCTATAGAAGAAAAAAGACAACAAACTGTCTAAGCTCCAATACACCACAAGGGATAACAACAGCACCTTTAACCCACCCAACAACATTGTTAATCTTTCATGCTACAGACTTACTCCAGCAGAGGAATCTGTGCTGTCTCGGGGACTTTCTTTCTCCTACCACCCCCACACATAAGATACAATTCTGCAGTGACCTGGAGAGCTACTTTCGCCGTCTCAGACTCAAGGAGTATTTCGCCACCACCAATGTAGAATGCAATGACCTTCAGATACCTTCCTCCCAACATTGCAAGAAAAAGTATTCAACGTGGACTCCTCCTGACGGTCGGAACAACAGACTAGACTTCTATATAGATTATTTCCGCCACCGGGCAAAGGCTGAAATTGTGGACAAACAACATCACTTACACCATAGCCTCAACCATGCAGAGCGTAATGCCCTCCAGAGCCTCAGAAACAACTCTGACATTATTATTAAGGAGGCTGACAAGGGAGGTGCCGTCGTCATCATGAATAAATCGGATTGTGATCAGGAGGTTTATAAACAGCTGTCCAATAGAACGTTCTACAAACCACTCCTCTCTGACCCGACTGAGGAATACCAAAAGGAACTATAACACCTACTCAAGAAACTCCCCAAAGCAGCACAAGAACAAATCAAGACAGACACACCGCCAGAACCCCATCCAGCGATATTCTATCTACTACCAAAAATACATAAAAGAAGAAACCCTGGACGCCCCATCATCTCAGGCATTGGCACGCTTACAGCAGGATTATCTGGCTATGTGGACTCTCTCCTAAGATCCTATGCTATCAACACACCTAGCTATCTGAGAGACACTACAGATTTCCTGAGAAAAATCCAATCCATTGACTGTCTGCCAGAAAATACCATCCTGGCCACTATGGACGTAGAGGCTCTTTACACTAACATCCCACACAAGGATGGATTACAAGCTATTAGAAGAACTATCCAAGATGATGACACAGCTAAACTTGTGGCTGACCTCTGTGACTTTGTACTCACCCACAACCATTTTCAGATTTGAAGATAATTTATACCTTCAAGTCAGTGGCATTGCTATGGGTACCCGCATGGCCCCACAATATGCCAACATCTTTATGGCTGATTTAGAACAACGTTTCCTCACGTCTCATCCCAAAGCACCTCTACTTTACCTACGCTATATTGATGACATCTTCATCATCTGGACCCATGGTAAAGATGCCCTTGAAGATTTCCATAGAGATTTCAACAATTTCCACAACACAATCAAACTTAGCCTGGAACACTCCACACAAGAGATCCACTTTCTGGACACTGCAGTGCAAATTAGCGATGGGCACATAAAGACCACCCTATACTGCAAACCTACTGATCGGTATAGTTACCTATATCCCTCGAGCTTTCATCCTCGACACACCACACGATCCATTGTGTACAGTCAAGCCCTAAGATATAACCGCATTTGCTCTGACCCTTTAGACAGAGACAGACACCTTCAGGATCTCTACCAAGCATTCTTAAAACTACACTACCCACCCGCAGAAGTGAAGAAACAAATTGACAGAGCCAGACGGGTACCCAGAAGTCAACTACTACAGGAGAAGCCCATGAAAAACAACAACAGAATGCTACTGGTCACCACCTACAACCCCCAAGCCAGACCTCTTCAACACATCATCAAAGATCTACAGCCTATTTTACAAGATGATCCCTCACTTTCTCAAGCCTTAGGAGACAGACCTCTCCTTGCTTTCAGACAGCCCCCTAACCTTAAAAGGATACTTACCAGCAACTACAGATCATACAACAGAAACACTAAAGCAGGAACATCCCTGCAACAGACCACGCTGCCAACTTTGCCCTCATATCTACACTGAAGACACCATCACAGGACCTAATCAAGCCACCTACTCCATCAAGGGCTCGTTCACCTGCTCATCCACCAATGTGATTTATGCCAATCAAAGGACAGCATACTGGCTGACTGAAAGTGAGGGGTGGCTTTTCAAGCCCCAGTCTACTGTAACTAAGATTCTGATTGACTGGAAGACCACAATCAGAGCTGAGCTGGGAGTGGCTGGTGCACTTCCTTGTCCCTCTCTGTGCTGCTGACGCAGATCATACCAGCTGCTGTAACAATTGATCCCACTCTGGGTATATAAAAATAGAATCTGCATCCAAATGCCAATCCACAACAATGGGTCTGCAGATATCTGCACCTGTACTCGTGGATGTGGATACTCGTGGATCTTCAGGGATCTATGCATCCTCTGGGCTGAGAAGGCCACCCCCTCTCCTGCTGATGGGCCCACTCTACCTTGAGGCGGGTTTGGGCCGGCAGAGGAGACAAGCAGATGTGGGCTACAGTGAGTTGGGAGAGGTATTGACTGTGGAAGCTGAGTGAGGAGGATTGATGATGGAACCCCTACTAAATCCCGAAGGGAAGAATGAGCCAAAAAAACCCGATATCCCCAGAAAAGCTGTTGGAGCAGGAATGCAGGGTAGGAAGATGCCCAGAGAATGTGACTAGTAAGGTGGGAACCCAAGATAAACTGCAGACTATTGGTTTCACAGGGTCCTTAGACAGGACCTGGTGGAGAAGAATGGGCCTGGGTCCTCCTACCATTCTCCACACCTACCATAGGGTGGGGGATGCTGCCCCAAGGACTTTGGTCATTAGGTTGCACTGCCTTGAGAGTCAGGGTTGCCCCAAGGAATTTGGCTTCTACACCACAATGCCCTGAGGGAAAGGACAACCTTCAGGTGTGTTGCCATTGGGCAACGCTATCTAACCGTATAGATGTGAACTTACAATACCTACTCGAGCCACAGAAGCCAGTATCCCTTATTTGCAGCACGTGACCTGACACACAATGGTGGGGCGTGTCCACCCCACAACACAGGGGTTATATGACTTGCTCAAAGCCATAAAGGGAGTCACTGTCTGAGCTGGGACTAGAACTCAATTGTTCCTGGTTCTTAATTCTGTGCTCAGACCACTACATCTAAAAGCTCACTTGTCAGCATGCCTGAAAAAATAAATGGCCTAGTAGGGTCCTGCAGGCCTCCAGCCTGAAAATGGACTAATGAGCTAGCTGATCCTCACACGTTGGGAAGAGAGGCAGGGGTGTGACCATGCAAGCCAGAGAGTACCTAAAAGCAAAGGGGGATTTTAAAGAAGGAAAAGTGTATTTTTAAGCAGCTGTGTTGCATTTTGAAAACAAACTTTAGATGGCTTTAGGAAGAGATGTTTATGCTATTATTTGGGGCTTTCTTCCATCCCACCTTGTTTTCTGAGAGGGTGTGAATCTCCAATTTCCAAATCCTGCTGTTACTGAATGAATGAAGGAGAGAGAAGACTAACATCCCCTGTTCCCCTTACTAAATTATGTGTGAGAGGAAGATTTGTTACCAGCTTTTCTGAAAATGACCCCCCAAAGGGAGGTTCTGCTTGGGATGAAGGGAAAGGAAATGGTCAGCAGTATTGTTGGCAAGCAAATGGCATGAAGTTTGTTTCACCTCTTTTATTTATGATAGTAGTTAACCCAGATGTTTAAATATGGCATGCCAAGTTCCTGAAATGCTTTTGATTTCAGTGAGCTATATGCCAGTAACTTGGCATAGTTTGTCCTAGAATGTCCAAACAAATGTACAAATTATGGCCTGAATTTTGCCTTCAAGACAGGGATGTATTTCATCAAGTGTCCTGTAACATGAACTGCTGTTCTGGGAGCTTGTAAAACTAGTCGTTACCCATACATGTCGAAGATAAGTAGCTTTGTGTTCACATGCAAACGTTGTCTGTTAGAGAATGGTATTGCGCTATTAAATCTGAAAATCAAAGTGTTTCAGTCTGTACATCAGCCAAAGAAAATATCATCAAATTGATTTGCCTTATTTGTGCTTCCATCTAGAACACATTAAACTTATACACAGTAGTGCAACTCCAGGATGGATTTGCTCCATGGGCTTCGAAGCAGCTTTATATAAGTCTTTCACTAATCATTGAAGTGGGCCCTTATAAAGAAGGAAAGTAAAGCAATGCCAGCTTGCAGAAAACAGTACAATGAAGTAGTCTTAACTGTTCTAATAAACCTGTATAAATTCTGCATTCTCAGTCAGCTAACTAACCTAGGCTATGTCTACACTTGTTAATTTAAGTCGACGTTAACTAAGTCAACTTAGTGTGTCTACACTTAAAATTAAAGTTGACTTAAAGGGGAACTTACAAAGTCAACCTAGAGCCTCCACACTGGGTGCTCTAGGTCGACTTTGTGGGGCTAGGAGGACCTTGGGCAGGTCCACAGTGGCGGGGGGGCACCCCTTGTGTACAATGGAGCAAAGGGGGACAGGGACCCTGGCAGGGCATGCGGGCAGGGTGTGACACTGTCTGGATTTAGGGAAGCATGTATGATGTTATTTTCTATGGATATCTCATAAATGCTATAATCCATAGGAACTATGTCATGTTTGGTATCAATAGAAAGGCAGTAATTTTCTGGGAATGATTATATAGTTTATGTCTAGGAATTGTATTTATATTAGAAGTTAGTTAGTTAGGAATTTGGTGTTATATCTATACTTTAACTTGTGTCATTCTGGAGTAATGCCTTAGACAGGAGGGTGTGAATAACCATTGTCTCCTTAATGGCTCATCAAGTTTCTCCCTTTGGCCCATTGTAGGTGGTAGCTTCCTTTACATTAAGGAGACAATGGTTGGCAGGCGGGGCATTGGTGTAGTCCTGGGGTAGCCCTAAGTCGACTTAGGGCTACCCCTCATCAACACTGGCTTAATTCGACTTTAAAAAGTCGAATTAAGCCTTAAGTCTAATGAAAAGGAGGTTTAATAAAGTACCTTAATTTTCATTGTCGACTTTATTTTCGTTAAGTCGACTTAAGCAAGCTGCTTAAGTCGACTTAAGGAAACTGTAGTGTAGACGCAGGGTAAATTAAGTCAACTTAAGCAAGCTTAAATTGACTTACTTTATAAGTGTAGACGCAGCCCTAGAGTAGGGAATCTACTGAAGGAGGGGACCCCAGGAGTTCATCTACCCCATCCCCTAGACGTGAATGACTGCCATTTCATATATGATGTATCGTAAGTAATTGAGCTTGAAATGTTCTATGCAATGGAAAACCTACCGCTTGATAACACTCACTGTAAGAAGTTTTTTTCCCCAATAGTCAACCTGAGTTTACCGCTTTATAATTTTGTGCTATTATTACCAGTTGTATCTCCTTCACCTCCATGACTAGGGGTGCTGGAGCAATTTTTATAGTGTGGGTGCTGAGAGTCCTTGAATCAAACTGTAAACCTTGTCTATAATGGAAACCACTTCAAACCAGGGGGTTTGTGGCAGCAGCCGTACTTTTAGCATCTATCTCCACAATTCTATTCCAGTGTAGTATTTGCATTCTTCCAATACTGATAAAATGAGCGTGTCCCTTCCTTGCAGCCATGGGCTAAACCCAGCTATTATATATTTAGCTTTTAAATCTTTCTCAATAAATCACTCCTTCCTGGTTTTGGACTCTATAAATAATAATAAGTGAACTTGAAGAGCATGATGAGCATCCAGTCTGACCTCATGTATAACACAGCCCATACAACTCCTCCCCCCACCAATAATTCCTAGACCACATCTTTTAGGGGAAAAAAAATCCAGTCAATTAAAAAATTGTCAGTGATGGACTGAGATTTGGATTTGTCTAGCTCCAACTTCCAGTCATTGGATCATGTTATCATTGAATCATGCTCGACTGAAGAAATATCCTTAAATATTCCCCAGGCGGAAACATATAGACTGTAATCAAGTCACCTGTTAACTTTCTCTTTAAGCTAAATAAACTTGAGCTCTTTGGCCATGTCTACACTAGAAAAAGTTAAGTTGACTTTGTTAAGTCGACCTTATTAAGTCGACTTAACTTTAAATCGACTTAGTCTACTTTGTTAAGTTGACCTAACCACCCTTAAGTCGACTTAATGGATGGTTCTTATTAAGTCGACTTAAGCTTTCATTAAGTCTACCTAATGAAAGTCTGGTGTAGACAGGGAGTAATTTAGGTCGACTTAAGCTTCCTTAAGTCAACCTAAATTGCTAGTGTAGACATACCCTTTGAGTCTATTACTATATGGATGCTTTCAAAACCTATAACCACACTTGTGGCTCTTCCCTGAACCCTGTCTAATTATCAAGTTCCTTCTTGAATTGTGAGCATCAGAACTGGGCACAGTATTCCAGCAATTTTTGTTGCTCTCCTTTGAATGTATTGCTGTACTGAAATCCCCAGGATGTACCTCAAATGTGATGTTAAGGCAATGTTTCCAAAACTACTTTAATATAAAATGCATATCCACTGTTCTACAGCTCTTGAATTTTACAAACAAACTAAACAATTTCATCTTTTCTTGAACACTCTATCCTCCCCTTGGATTCCTCCTCCTGGGTTAGCCCAGATTATTCCTGCCAATATAGTTAATACCATATTCACTGGCAGAAATTGTGCTTAGTGCTTCTTTAAAAAAGAAAAATAAACAAGGAGTCCTGTGGCACTTTTAAAGACGCTTTGAAGCATCTGACGAAGTGGGATTTTCTCCCACAAAAGCTCATGTGATAAATACATTTGTTAGTCTTTAAGAGTGCCAGAGGACTCCTTGTTTGTTTTGCTGACCTAGACTAACACAGCTACCTCTTTGGAACTTAACTTTAATAAAGAAGTGAATCAGGAGCTTTGTCTTTCACACTCTAGATCTTCTTTTTACTATCATGGTCCCCCTCATTCCTGAAATTATTTTGGAAAATTCAGGAAGGCAGGAATGAGAGATTGAAATGAATGGGAGCTGTGGCACTTGAGTGGCATAGTGGGGAGTTAGTGGATGGGAAGGGAAGTGTAGCAAGAAGCTGGGACTGGGTGAAGACTAGACAAGGCAGTGGGGCAGAAACAGAGGCTGGAGAATGGGAAGCCGAAGAGGAAGAACTGATGTGAACTAATAGGAAGAGGGGACAATATTGGGACTGCTGAAAGGAAAGGAGGAAACAGTGCAGCTCATTGTCATCACTTGGTAAGCTCCGTGCCAGACCAGTTATGTAGCAATGAATGGGCACCTGGGTACAGGGGGAGAGGCAGATGATATAGAGGAGCTGCTGCTCCCCAGCTGGGTTTGTAATCTCAAAAGGGATCAATGCTCACAGAAAATCCTTTGAAATTAGAATGTGTCACTAACGTGCCCCTTCTAAACATACCACAGGAAAGATCTTGTACCTCTGTACACTTGGATTAGTATATGCAGCAGAGTGACAGAACATAAAAAGTTCAGTAGGGATTACAAAATTCTTACCAAGAGAGTGAAAATTTCTCTTCAGAGATTCCTATAAACAACGTACAGTATTGCAAGGGTCCTGTTACTGCCTTATCACATTGTCATCCTTTAGGGAAAGTTTTGTAGGTAGTACCAGACAGGCACCCAAGGAACCATGCTGCTCTAGACCTGATTGGCTGTGGTGAGGTTGTTCGCACAAACATGAGCTGCATTTTCACTGACTCTTCCTGTTGTTCTGCAAATATTTGTATTGCACTATCTCAGGTTTGTGACAAGCGGTAACTCTTTAAATTTTGTGCTTCCTTCAATAACTGCTGTTACACACAAGAAAGCATCAGCAAGGAGCGACCTACTAAGTTTTCAAGGCTGGGTTAGCACTGAAGAATGCAAGTTGTTTTTTTCTGAGTATTTTAGCATTTCAACAGCTGCTCTTATCGTTCTTAGAACTTGGACCAAGACTGTGTTTTCTTTAATGCATAATTTAGGTTTTCCTGATGAAAATGTTCCATAATAACCACAATTTAGTGGTGCGGGAAGTGAGACCATTCTTGATTGAGCAATCTGGCTCTGCCATATCTCCAGACATTCAGAAACCTCTAACAATTTCTCAGAACATTAAGCAGATTTGAAAGTAAGAAAGAATGTGGCCCATGAAGTTCCAAGAGAAAAAGGTTTTCAATTTCAAATCTATACACGTATCTATGCAAGTAGCTAATCCTTGTTACACCTGGACGCACTGGGCCAAATGTCTCCATGTTAATTTGCTAGCAAAGACACTATTTCTGCAAAGTGTGTTGTGTCCAACCAAAACTTGCTGAGGTGTTTTTTGTTCATAGACTGGAATTGGCATATGTGGTAGCTGCACATCTATTTGGTTTTATATCTAAACCAAATGGGTCTGGAGGGAGAGACTGTGTGTCTCTGTGCACGTGCATGCACACATCCTCAGCTAGAGTAAATCAGCATAACTCCATGGAACGAGTCAATGGCATGATTGTATGAACAAGCTGATGTCTGCAAATTTTGTGGCTGCACTGAATGTAAAAATTACAATAGTGCAGAGAGCCCCTCAGAAAGCTCCCGGGAGCTGCCCTGTGTCACGAGATTAACTGGAGTGATGTATGGGAGCCTTGTGTCTCCCTTTTACACTAGGGTGGATTATCCCCAGTGGAAGCCACTGGTAAATATGACCTGTTATAGTTCTATATTAATAGATATGTGTTATTGTAAAGACTTAGCTTTTATAGGTCTACATCAAACTTTGAGACACAAGCCATTCATGATACTGAATTTTGTTTTTGTTTGTTTGTGTTTTCTGACATAATCTGCTAGGTAGAAGCACTGTAGAAACAGACCGGAGGGTTATGGTGGACGGGAAGCTGGATACGAGTCAACAGAGTGCTCTTGTTGCCGAAAAGGCGAATGGCATATTGGGCTGCATCAGTAGATATGTTGCCAGCAGATGGAGGGATGTGATTATTCCCCTCTATTTGGCACCGGTGAGGCCACATCTGGAATACTGTCTCCAGTTTTGGGCTCCCCACTACAGGAAGGATGTTGACAAATTAGAAGGAGTCCAGCGAAGGGCAATGAAAATGATTAAGGGGTTGGGGCACATGACTTAAGGAAGTAGGCTTATTTAGTCTGCAGAAGAGAAGACTGAAGGTGGATTTGATAGTAACCTTCAACTACTTGAATGGGTGTTCCAAAGAGGCTGGAGCTAGGCTGTTCTCAGAGGTAACAGAGGACAGAACAAGGAGCAATGGTTTCAAGTTGCAGCTGGGGAGGTTGAGGTTGGATATTAAGAAAAACTTTCTCACTAGGAGGGTGGTGAAGCATTGGAATGGGTTACCTAGAGAGCTGTTGGATCTCCATCTTTGGAAACATTTAAAGCCCGGTTAGACAAAATCCTGGCTAGGATTGATTTAGTGGGAGTGGTCCTGCTTTTAGCAGGGGGTTGGACTAGATGACCTTATGAGGTCCCTTCCAGCCCTATGATTCTATGATTCAATTAAAAAAAGGTTTGATCAGTGACTTCTGACTACTGAGCTGTAATCTTAAAACCTCCTTAGACTTTGACTTTCAAATTCCATCAGGAAAATGAATACTTTATAGTGACTGTATTGTATATAGCTGTTACAGTTAAGGCTGCAAGATTAATCTATTTTGAATTCTTAACTTCCTCTTTATTAAAAGAAAATCAGCTGTCACTTGAAGAGAGAAGTAATTTCTTTGCCTATGAAGGTGACTGGTCAAGCTCTTTTAGAGAGCAGAGAACTGTACACTTAATGATTTTCTGCTTTAAATTTTTTTAGGAGGTAGTGACTCTAAATGGTTCCCTCCCCACAACCCCCTGCCAAGGATTTAAGCTTCCCGGGCACTCAATCCTAATGCATAACCTAATTCTGGGGAGGCTCATGGGCAGCTGCCACTGTCACTGACTGCAAAGGCAGGAGAAGTACTGAAAAGCTGGCCAGAGAGAGAGATTCATGCCAGGCCTTCACTGCAACAGGTGGTGGCAGCAGCTGCCAGTGGGAGAAATGTCTCCTTTTGATTCCATATTCTTTCCCTCAGTGGCTTTATCCCAGAGCTGGCTCCTCCTCCTGTAGTTGCTCTAGAGTGAAGTTGTAAGTGACGAAAGTGCTGCTGTTGTGTTTGAGGAGAAGAAGAAAGGAGGGGAGACCCTAGGCACTGAGATATCTTGGTACTGAGCACCCAACAAATGCCACACACACACACAAGTGTTTGTGTGTGTGGAGAGGGGGGAGATACAGAGGAAAGCTCAGTAGAGGTGCTGATGCTGCTCTGGGTGAAGGACATACAAACATTAGCTTCCAGCTTTCTGCTGCTGCATCTGCTACTGTCCTGAGGGGAAACTCCAAGACCTAACCTGACTCCACCGCCAAGTAGGGCTGAATTTTCAGTGCTCTTACTACCATTGCCAACAAGGGCAGCAGCTGGCTTTCATATGCACTGGTTGACTTGTTAACCCTCACAGCTGTTAAGACTGAGAACTAAGTTACCCCCGTGGGAGAGTTGCCACAAAGAGAGTCTTTTCCTTACTCCAGTCTCCCTGCATGACAAGTGAGATCATGTCAGCAGCAGCCCAACCTGATACCTGGTTTCATTTTGGGACCATGTCATAGCTTGGCCCCTCTGACTTGTTCGTCAGTCTGGAACTGAGAGCAAGGTGGCATTAATGCAGTGGGTTGGTGGGTTTTTACTCCTATCTGTGTGAAGTGGCACTGAGTAATGGGGCGGGTTTTTCTTCACCCCCTGTGCAGGTGATGACATAAGGAGATGCTTCATCCCAGTTGGCCAGAATGGGAGCAAGAAGAGTCTTTCTGACAGATATAGATGCACTGGAAGAAATTCAGAGGAGGGCAACAAAAATTATTAGGGCACAGAAGGATTGACTTAAAAGGAAAGATGAAAATAGCTGAATACTTTTTCTTTGCCAAGATAGCTAAGCCAGGGACAAAGCAGACTAGAAATATTTATAGAACACATGTGCCAAGGATAAAGGGGAATTATTGAGTGTGATATATGGGAGGGGAAATAACTAGAAATGAGAGGAAACTAAAATTAAATGAATAAAGGGAAATAATTCCTGATAGGAGTGGGGAGAGTAGGTGGTGAAATAGACTTTCAGGGGGAAAGGTTCAGCCTCATGATCCAGGACTTTGTGAACTATGTTTTCCAGGGTCCATCTAATTTTGAAAGTTACATTGGATGATTTGAGAGTTTTTTTCCACCTCTAACTTCTTTGTGGCGCTATAGAATCACAAAAGATAGTAATGGAAACATAGAGAGCTAACTCCTGCTTCCAGTTATAGCTGCACAAGCACAGTGAAGCCTGGAAGGACAGGATTTGACTCTGAAAGTCTGAGTTCTGGTATTTCTGTTCTTGTCCTAGTTGAAATGCTGGATGAAAGATAAAATGTACCAATTAAAACATTTCACTGTGCTTTGTATGTCAACTTGCAGCTTTCTCTGAATACTGTCATGTTGATTTGAGAAAGTACCAAAATGTACAATCAGTGCTATGTCTACACTACAGGCTCTGTTAAGTCGACTTTAAGTTGAAAGTCGACCTTGTTAGGTTGACTTAATGGAGTGTCTACACTTAAAGTCAACCTAAGTCGACCTTGTTAGGTCGACTTAACAGAGCCAGTAGTATAGACATACCCATCCACACTGGCTTTAAGTCGACTTAATAAGATTGACTTAAGCCTTAAGTTGACCTTCATAGGTGGTGGTAAGTCGACTTAAGGAAACACTTAGGTCAACTTAATAAGTGCCCAGTATGGATGTGGCGTTCTGTACGTCGACTTAAGTGTCGTTAAGTCTACCTAAGGTACAAGTGTAGATGTACCTAGTGTGTCTGTATTTCACACAACTCATTGAACTCTTTAATTCCATTCTTCCCCCACCACCAAAAGGTTTCTCTAGTTTAAGGTGTTTCCAAATAAATGTGTTGTCTTTTTTTAATTTTAATCTTCATCTCTTGGCAACAGCCTCACATTTCATCCTGCTGTTGTCAAATGATTTTGCAATGTTATGTTTTCAGTTTAAACTAAATTAGTGGAAGAAGCCCAGAAGCCACTCATAAAATTACAATATGAACCATGATCATGTAGTAGAAAATTGTTAAACTGAAACAACTTCCTCTCCAGCCACGATGGCTACTTCTACACTGTGAGGTAGTGGTGTGATTTCCCCTGCTTGTGTATGCACCCTTTGCTACCATGGCCCATCAAGATAGTGTGAGTATAAATAGAACTATAGTCATGAGAGCACAGGGAGGGAAAGTGTGGCTTTGTCATGCCAAGTACATGAGTGATTGAAACCAGGAGGGAGGGGAGAAATTACATACTCGGCATTGCTAAAGCATGCCTCCATTGCTGCTAGCCTGGGCTATGTCTACACTTGTTAATTTAAGTGGACTTTAAGTCGACTTCGTTAAGTTGACTTAGCATGTCCACACTTAAATTTTAAGTCGACTTTGAGGGGACTCTACAAAGTCGACCTAGAGCTTCCACACTGGATGCCTAGGTCGACTTGTAGGGGCTAGGTGGACCTGGGACTGGTCCATGGTGGCAGGGGGGCCACCCCTTGCCAAGTGCCAGGGAGCTCAGCCTTTGCCCCATTGTACAATGGGGCAAAGGGGGACAGGGCCTCTGGCAGGACATAGGGGTAGGGTGGGCAGGGCTCTGCCCTGCCCTGTGGGGGGGCATGCCAGGCTCTCCCTGTGCCAGCCACCCTGGCAGGGAGGGCAGTGGGGAAGCCCTGGAGGCCCCTAAGTCGACTTAGAGTTGACTTAGGGCTACTGCACATCTACACTGGCTTAAGTCGATTTTAGAAAGTCGACTTAAGCAGAAAGTCGACTTAAAAGTAGATTTAACAAAGTCGACTTAATTTTTCCTTAAGTTGACTTAAGCAGCTGCTTAAGTTGAATTAAGGAAAGTGTAGTGTAGACACAGAGTAAACTAAGTCAATTTTAAGGAAGCTTAAGTCGACTTAATTTACAAGTGTAGACGGGCCCCTGGCTATATGGCTATTCACAGTTGTTAGTTTCGTGATATGTACACCAATAGGGATATAACACACCTAGATCATAGTGTAGCCATACTCTGTGAAAAGTTCCTTGGATGCCTATAGCTTTGCAGACAGGAACTAGCAAACAAAGGTAATTCAGAACCGATACTGGAAGAAAATAGGGGCCAGACCCTGAACTGGTGTATATTAGTGTAACTCCACTGGAGTCAATAGAACTAACCTGATTAACACCAAATGGTAATCTGGTCTTCAGTGTTGTACTGAAATATACAATTGTCTGAAGCATGATTTTAAGCTGCCTCTTAGATGTAGATGCTCAAGGTAGTGTGGAGATGGGCACTATATTTGCTCTTTTCCAGTCCTCTGGGATCTCTCCAGTCTACCATGATTTTTCAAAGATAATAGCTAATGGCTCAGATATCAATACAGTAATACAAACACTATGGCTAATTTGCTTTTTGTTTTAGAGGTGAGGACATATTATATTCTACAGGGGTATCCTGAAGATATGTTTTCCTCAAATTGGGGAGCAATATCTAAGCTATAGAATGTTTGCCTCCATTTACACTGTGCCATGTATTAATGTTCATTTAGGATTTTAAAAATGCCTCAAAGCACATACAATAATACATAAATAAATGTTGAAAAACAAAACAGAACACTCCTACTTTTTCCCATTTATAACCACAGCTGACATTTTGCATAACTTATATATGCATTTTTGTCAACAATACAATGCTTACTCTTTGCAGGCAGATTCACAATGAAGGAAGGATACAAATTTGCTATTCTGCTTGGTATATTTTCAGTGCAAGTCTCAACTTTTTTTAAAAAAACATTTCACAATATGAATTTAAATTTTTAACTAATTCTTAATATTACTTACTCCTCTCAATAAAATAGTGGGAAGCAATTAAGTGTAACAATATACTTGTATGCATTGGTGTATAATCCCTCCAGAAATATAAAATCTGAGGAAAACTAAATTTCCAGTACCCACACTGCTGTTTATATGTGAAGTTAAATAATGTGGATTCTTTGTCAGTGTTTTTGCTGCGTGTTGGTTTTGCATTTAGACTGGGAATTTTTTAAGGAGCCAAACCTCATTCAAATTCAATAGGGTTTAGGTTCATAACTCCATTTAGCCCTGTTGAATATCCCAGTGTTGCTCTAAAGCCATTCAAAGCAGATGTGAAAAACAGGGATCGGGAGCAATTTGTATGTCCTGAAGAATAGCATGTCCCAGTGGATAGGGTGCTGAACTCTGACTTGAGACCTGGGTTTTATTCCCAATTCTGCCACTTATTTGCTGTGTCATTGAGCAAGTCACTTCACCTTTCTCTGCAGTGAAGACATACCCTCAATTAGACACCTATGGCTCATCCGTGACAGCTGATTTGGGCAAAGGAGCTGTTGAATTCCATTGTAGATGTTTGGGTTTGGGCTGAAGCCTAGGTTCTAGGACCCTATGAGGTGAGAGTATCTCAGAGCTTACAATCCACCCTGAGCATCTACACAGCAATTAAACAGTTTCTTAGTCCGACCCCATGAGCCTTAGTCAGCTGGCATGGGCCAGCTGTCAGTGTCTAATTACTAGAGGTCTGCATGGATGCACAAATGTGGATCTCAAACTGAGACACATCTGGGAGAATCAACTTCCATCCAATCCACATTCCCTATCTTGTATCTATCCACATTTGCCCTGCACCCACATCCCCTGGGCCGCCAATTAGCTGTTTGTCACTGTTGCCAGTCAGCTGTTGGGCCTCTGATCAGCTGATGGTGGCTAGCCCTAGCTGAGCAGCTGATTGGTGGCCTTCAAAGGTTATGCGTTATTGAGAATTACTTCACCACCTTTGAGATCTGCATCTGATCCACCAACTGCAAAAAATGGTCAGCAGATATAAAGTGGGATCTGTAGATTTGTAAGGCTGTAATAATTACAGGGTAGACCCTGATGGTCTCCTGTATGAGTCATTTCACTGTCAGCTCTATTTAGCCTGTAAGCACTGCAGGGCAGGGACTGTGTCCTGTTCTGTTTTTGCACAGTGCCTAGCACCTGGGACCTGATTCAGTTGATGCAATCTGAATACAAATTATAATTCTATACAGCTCTCATTCCCATCTCTGTCTCTTCCATGCTGCTCCCTTTGTGTGGAGTAGTTTTCCAGTCCCTGTTTTTGCAGCTACCACCTTCTTCCTAAAGGTTTCTTTCATGAGCTTTGAGTTCAGAACAGAGACATAAATCATTCCCCATGCTGGATTCTCATAGTAAGTTGTGGATCTTGTTGCTGTAAAACCGGTTGAATCCCACGCCATGGTGTTTCTCCAACTTAATGACATATCCTACATGGTTTAGATTTGGCTTTTGCCTGGTCATGTGATATCATCTCAGCTGGGAGAGAAGGAAACTTTCTCTGGCCACAAGTGAACCAGGTATTCTGTCTCTCTAAAAAAGACCACATCAGTCTGAAGTTGACCAGACTCATCCCCATCTATCTTGAGATCATAGAAATCTATCTTGGGATCATAGAAAGGTGCATGTTTGGGTCCCCCTGCTGCTCTTCTCCTGTCTTCTCTTTTACCTGTTTGATTCAGGAAGCAAACAGCTTTGTGAGTAACTTGATAATGTTTCAGTGACAACCCAATTAACATTTCCATCACTTAAATAATGTTAAAGGAAAAGCATGTTTTGTAACTTGCAATTTTTCTGCATTCTTAAATTAATAGAATAGGGAAATTGCATTGTGTGTGATTTGTCTAAAGCTTTAAATCCTTAATAATAAAAGAGAACCCTGCATTTAGCACTAGCCACGGGGTGTACGAAGTAATAGCATCTAAGTAAGAATCCAGAAACCATGACAGAATCTTCCCACCTGAGATCTGGGAAAGGCTTAGTCAAATTGTATAGGTTGGTCCCATATCTAGTTTAAAGGTATACATTTGTGAACAGAATAAAATTTAATTTTTCCATGTATTAAAATTTGGGGTTGAATAGGCTGCCACGGTTTAGTAAACAAGCCAAATGGCATTTGCCTGTAAAAAGTATATCACCCAGAAATCTATGGGTTTGGAACCTGATTCTGCAATGCACTCTTCGAGATCATGATTATTGTTTGACACTACCAGATTCTTGCCACTGCACTTGCAGAAGAGCTCTGTATGTCTCATCAGTTGATTCATAAATATATTTGTAGTTGGCTGATTGTCTCCATCATTTTTCTTTGCAACCCCCCTCTCCCCCAGCACTAGTCAAAATTTGAGCAGCCAAATCTTTACATCAACTTTGTGCACTATTTTGTTGTTAAATTTAGTTACAGTATTTTTTAAAGGAAAAGTTGGTGCAAATCTGCGTAACTCACTTCAACTGAGTGATACTCACATATGCCATTTGACAATCTGGCTCTAAACCGATAACAGTTAAGAGGCTATTTATAGGAATGGGGGCAGTATGTTTAAAAAACCAAAAACCAAAAACCCTAGCCCTAAAATTGGTTTGATAGAACAGCCAATAGGAAGCAAATTTATTTACTTCCTGTCGGATAAGTACAAAATTAAAGAATTAATTTAAGGTTGGTTAAGGAATTATATATGCATTGTCAAGCAATGCTCTGACTAGCAAGTAGAAAGAAAGCCTTTAAAAGTAGGCAGGCTATCTGACTCAAAGAATATCTAATGAGATAAGAAGTTTCAAACAAGAAGGACTCTGACTGATAGGGGTGACTGCAGATGGTTTTAAATAAAACAAAGAGAATCTGTCTTAAAATGAGCCAACATAGCCCTTTTTCTACCCACACACCTGTGTTAAAGCCTATGTGAACTTGGGTGCAAGGAGGAAAGACCTTGGAAAGAAAGGAGGGTGTAAATCTTATCTGGAATAAGACTAAAAATAAGAGTGAATTGTGTCAAACTGGTTTTAGCTGATGTCTGTAATTAAGGACATCACTTTGTTAAAAGGTATAAAAAATAAACTCCTAAGCATTCATTGCTAATATGTGGACCAATATGGGTCTAAGCATTCCTGGGCTGAGTCTGTTTGGCAGTTTAGAAGAAGAAGATTTGGAAACTACCTCAGGAAGTCATCAGTGCAGCCTCCTGATCAAAGCAGGACCAACCCCAACTAAATCATTCCAGCCAGGGCCTTAAGTCATTGCACTTTAAAAACCTGTAAGGATGGAGATTTCACTATCTCCCTAGGTAACCCATTCCAGTGCTTCACCATCCTCCTAATAAAAAAGTTTTTCCTAATATCCAACCTAGACTTGAGACCATTGCTCCTAAGTTCTGCCATCTTCCCTACCACTGAGAATGCTTAGCTCCAGCCTAGCTGTTTTTCAGTGGTAGCAGATAACAGAAATATCTTGACCAAGTGCTTATAAACATTTGGTTATTGTGTTGCAGGTGGGATGCCTGAGTACGGGCTGAGGCTAGCAAAAGTTTGTTTAGGTTCGTTGACCGGAGTGCGCAGCACCAATAACCACACCAGGGCAGAGAAGCACACTAAGATTTATTTGAGATCTCAAGCAGGCACACAAAGACAGGCACGTCTCAAATCATGCGCACCCCACCCCCGTTGCAGTGACCCTTATATAGACAGGTTGTTTGCTTTAATACTTTTCTCCTTGTAAGTGGTGGAAATACTCTCCCCCTTCTCTTAGAGAACAAACTTTGACCAATTTTCACTGGTACTTTCAAGGCTCGTTATCTGCTTTGCTTCCTGAAACCAGGGGAACATCCTTATATGGTTGGTGTTATTGTGTCCCAGCTGCCACTGAGTCTGGACCAAAGGAGCTTCATCGACGCTATGGCCTTCCACTCCTTCGAGTTACCCAGTGCGCGACCCCAGATGCAGCCAGGGGCATCAACAATTGTTTGAAGGAGTAAATTGCTCATGGTTTAGATTTTTTAAAATCATTTTTAGAGCAATCATATAAGTACCACTTGGCTTTTGGATTTATTAAAGGAAGTTGTGGATAAATTACTGTTTGGTGGCTTCCTATGTTAGTAATTTCAGCAATTAACAATGCGAACAGTTGCTCTTGCGAAATCAGAGCTCCGTTACACCAAACACTGATAAGCTAATTTTGTGTGCTAATAGTCCCATTGACGAGATAAGAGTTTGCACAATCAAGGCCAGAATCTGGCCTCAGCAATGCTATTCAGAGATGGAAACTCACTTTCCTGGTCTGTGAGTGTAATGCAGAATTGCATTTGGTTTTGCTACCATATCACTGCAACACATGCCTTATTTGTCACCAATAACACTGAACTGAATTGAATGCTTTCAAGGGATATCCCTTCCCATGGGATATTTTTGTAGGGTTCTATTCACCCTGTATTAGTTTACTATTACAGATTTCTTAATATGTTCTCTAGTTACCTATGAAAACTCATTTTAAAAAAAAAAAAACCCAAACCCATGAGATTCAGCAAGGTGTCGAATTCTTGTCAAGTGTCAATCCCTGAATACCATCAGCAATATACGGTAGCTGTAACCATCAGCAAAACATAAAACTGAAGAAAAAGCAAAAAATGTCTTGGCTCCTGGTTGGCAGCCATTATCATGCTCCATTCATTAAATTAACAGTCCCTAAACAGAAGTAACATAAGAGTTTCAATCCTGCTGGTCTTGACAGGACATAAAGTAGCAGATAGTCCTGTAGGTAGACTGGTTCTGCATAATTTAAGGCTTTGGCTACTAATAGTAAGATGCTATATGATGCCATTTCGTCGTATCTTCAGAGTTAGCATTAGTTGGGAATTTCCTATTGGGTTAAAGGAAACATTCTCTTACAGTGTTAATACTCTTCTATTAGATGCTAATGATCATTATGTAAACAGGCTTTTGAAGTCTCTGTCAAGAACTGATGACTTAATAAAATCACACCTGTGTGCCAATATGTTGTTCTCCGTTCAAAGACCTATGCTATAATTAATTGTATCCAACACAGTTTAGAACTCTGCATTGTCTCTTAGCTAAAAGCAAACCTGCCTTGTGTTTAGTATTTCTCTCTGACTACAAATTAAATTCTAGTGGTGGTTAATGTGCTAACCAGCACTGCTGTAGAGCAGTTTTGAAGTAGGCTCTAATTCAAGTGAAAAGTTCATAAACCAAGGTATCAGTCATTCATTAGTGAAACAAAATTATTTAAAAAAACCAATATACGAATGCTGAATTACTTGTGAATCAATATGCACACGAGTATGGAATCTGACGAAACACAGCACATCTGTGCACAGGGCTTTTTTAGAGCTTAGAAATTGCAGATGCAACTGATTAAACCTTTCCTCATATAATCACTAAGCGAAAAATCCAGTTTGGAAAATGAACTACGGAATAAATAACTGAAAAGCAACAAAAGCCCAACAAAGAATTCAATGCATACAGGAATAGGGAAGTCAAATCTCTCGCTAAACATCCTGTCATACTACATAGTCTGGTCATAGTACTTACAATGCCTTGGGTTGTAAGTCTTGGGTGTAATTTCCTAATTGCATGTCAAGTAAAGGCTTTCATTTTTACTAGTTCCTGTATATATTACATTTCTCAGTGCTTACCTTTGAAGTGTAAGGTGTTGGAGTGAATCACTCTAAATCTCATCATCTTCTACTGTAGCATCTAGAAACCCTAGTCATAATCCAGTACCTCTCTGAGGCTATGTCTACACTTGAAAAGTGTACCTTAAAGTGGACCTTATTAAATCAATTTAACAGAAGTGGACTTAACTTTTCAAATGTAGATGTGGCCCCTTTTCGACCTTATTAAGTCAACTTAACGTTTTGTCGACTTAAAAAGGTCCACCTAGGCACTACTCCGTGTCTTCACTGGCTTAAGTTGACTTAATAAAGGTGATTTAAGAGCTAGTTTGAATTACAATGAGGTGTTATTAATTCAAACTAACTTTTCCTTAATTCGATTTAAGGAGCTTCTTAAGTCGAATTAAGTAAAGCTTATGTCGAATTAAGTAAAGTCCAGTGTAGATATGGAGTAAATTAAGTCAATTTAAGCCTCCTTAAATCGACTTAATTTGTAAGTGTAGGCACACTCTGAGTTAGGTGCTGTAAAAACATGGAATAAGAAGATGGTCGCTGCCGCAAAAATCTGCATAATAAGGGATCTTTCCTCCCTCCACTCTTATTTCAGGAATTTCAGTGGGTTAATAGGATTGCACCAATACAGGCTCTCAAAACACATTATGAACACTAATGAACTAAACTGCATTGAGAAATGTAGGTAAGCAGAGTGGAGACTGGAGATAGAATTAGACTAAAACTTGATGGATAATGCTCATGCTCCTATGAGAATACCATAGGATCTTTATTGACCACAAGTGATCAAGACCTTTATTTTAGAGCAGTAATGTGACACTAATGCTTTGCTGGGATATTGGCTCAGCTCTTCATTATGAAGGAAAAGTCACCTACTGAATCCCAGAGGTGTATGTCACAGTGCTGGTGAACAGTTCTTGGAACTGGAAGAGTGAATGAGAGCATCTTTTAACTGCTGAATAATAAGAAAGAAATGGGAGCTCTTAAAAATATATTGTGAAGTTATTTGGCATTTTAAAACCAGAAGTGTACTAAGGAGTGTATAGCAAATGTGGATTGGTGAGGTGATGGCAGCAGATGTACAACTACAGAGTAGATGCTCCAGCCATATGATGCCTCTGGTTCTTGGAAGTTTCAGCCCTCTAAACATGGAATAAAATTTTCTTTATTGTGTCTGAGAAGTGCCACCAGCAGCTGATAATGGGAGATAAAGACACTTTCATTCTGTCATCAGAGACACCTGGCAAATATCATGGAATCATAGAATCTTAGGATTGGAAGGAACCTTATGAGGTCATCTAGTCCAACCCCCTGCTAAAAGCAGGACCACGCCCACTAAATCATCCAAGCCAGGATTTTGTCTAACTGGGCCTGAAATGTTTCCAAAGATGGAGATCCAACACCTCCCTAGGTAACCCATTCCAATGCTTCACCACCCTCCTAGTCAGAAAGTTTTTCCTAATATCCAACCTCAACCTCCCCAGGTGCAACTTATAACCATTGCTCCTTGTTCTGCCCTCTGTTACCACAGAGAACAGCCTAGCTCCCGTCTCTTTGAAGCACCCCTTCAAGTAGTTGAAGGTTGCTATCAAATCCCCCCTCAGTCTTCTCTTCTGCAGACTAAATAAGCCTACTTCCTTCAGTCTCTCCCCGTAAGTCATGTTCCCCAGCCCCTTAATCATTTTCATTGCCCTCCACTGGACTCTTTCTAATTTGTAAACATCCTTTCTGTAGTAGGGAGCCCAAAACTGGACACAGTATTCCAGATGTGGCCTGACCAGGGTCGAATAGAGGGGAATTATCACATCCCTCGATCTGCTAGCAATGCTCCTACTGATGCAGTCCAATATGCCTTTTTAGCAACAGGAGCACACGGTTGACTCATACCCAGCTTCCCGTCCACCATAATCCCCAGGGTCCTTTTCTACAGTGCTGCTACTTAGCCGATTGGTCCCCAGCCTGTAGCAGTACATGGGATTTTTTCTGTCCTAAGTGCAGGACTTTGCACTGGTCCTTGTTGAACCTCATGAGATTTCTTTTGGCCCAGTGCTCCAATCTGTCTAGGTCTCCCTGAATCCTGTCCCTGCCCTCCAGCGTGTCTACCATTCCCCCCAGCTTGGTGTCATCCGCAAACTTACTGAGCGTGTAATCTATCCCATCATCCAGATCATTAATGAAGATGTTGAACAGAACTGGCCCCAGAACCGACCCCTCTACATTCAGGCGGTAAGGTACCAGAGGTGAAGACTCTGGATGACTCAGTGCTGCATAGTTTAGCACCAAGTACACAGGAAAATACAGATTCTTGGAATCTTGGCAGCTTATGAGATGAGTTACTGTCCTTAATAATATGTTGGTAATAAATCACTCATGTCATGCTGAGATGTGCCAGAGAGTCTCGTAGCAATGAACATTAACTATATTATGTGTATATATTGCTATTTGATAGGTTTCCTGTTACTTACGAGATTCAAGAGAAAATCATGCATGGGCCTGATTCAAATGACATTTTCCACAACACTTTGTGCTTTTTGTTTTGGACTCAAAGGAAAATAGCATGATATTACATAGCATGAGTCTAAATCTTTAGCTGCTGTTTTCAACAGCATTCATCAGAAAAGATTTAGATGTAACCTTTGTTTGTTTCTAATCTTGTCATTTTCATGGGAAAGTAATAGGGAAATGTGACTTGTTTTACAGAGTACAGCCACTATAAAGGTAGGGCACATGTATTTTGGTTCTAAGAAATGGTATCCTGTGGAATCTATGACATCTGATTGACTGACTGAATTTCAGCTGCCATTTAGGATTCATTTCTGAGAAGACCCAGGTTCATATAGTCAACTTATACCTTTAAGAACAATTTCTTCATTTGAAAATGAAAACTCATTAAAAGATGAAGGCTTGAAAGGTTAAACTTAAATACATGACTGAATCCAAAATGGAAGCTGCAATTTAGTGGTGCTCCATAAAAAAGTTAGATAAAATTGGTTCTTAAATTATTACAGTTTTCATTCTGGGGAATGTCAAGGATGCAAACATTTCTTTAAAATTTTCACATATTGGCTTATGAAATTCACTTTTAGTTCAAAATTAAATGAATTCTCAGTTTTGTGGACTGAGAATTTTGCACAGTAGTTCTGTGGTAGCTGACATTGGCAATTTTGGGTAAAGCAGTGAGGAAAGGAAAAGATAGCATAATGCCTAGGCAATATGAGTGCATTTATAATGTAGTAGGAATGCAGAGTAGGTCAAGCTGCGTTGGAAATGGCGAGTTACAAAGGCGTTCTTGTTTGTCATTCTGGAAGTGGCACACACTGAAACAACTCAGATCAAATTTAAAAGGAAGAAGAGGGAGGAAAATAAAAAATATGAAACTTGTGATTTTTTTTTTTTTGGTGCATCTTCAGTAACATTTTAAGGTTCAAATTTCATTGAATTTTTTTACTTCCCCTTCAAAGAACTTCAAAACAACTTCCAAAAAGCAAATTTTTATAACTGTTTTAATAGAATGTATTTCAGATTTTTTTTCTTTAGTACCTGAGTAACTTCCTCTGGCAAACCACTATACTCAAGTAGAGAAAATCTAATAAGCATTATTCTATCTGCTGACACTTTGCTAAAAGGACCATATGCCTCTGTTTTGGCTGAGTGATGTCAGATGTCAGCTTGCTGGAAGTAGAGAGATCGGGATGGGGAATGGAGAGTCAATCTGACCTCAAGCAATGCAATTTGTTTCTTCACTGAGCCTGGAAGTGCAAACTTATTCATGAATTTTATTGCATCTAATCTCTGTTTTAATTTTATTGTTAGAGGAAATATATGGGCCAAAGATATTATCATAACCTGGTCACTGTCCAACATTAGGGAGAGTTAAACCAGATCCAGGGTTTGGCATACAGTCTGCTTAGTTCTATGGCAAACATTCCATTTAAAATCTTTTAAATCCCTTCCTAAAGATAAGTCAAAACAGTTCATGCATTTGAAATGTAGAGTTGGATAAGGCTTTCACGTTAGCAACTTCCCTTGTTCCCTTTCTCTTTAGCTGGAGACAGTTTTATATCAGGAGGCCTTTTTGTTGGGACTAATTCAGCCTTCCAGGCCAGATCTATACTACAGACCTATATCGATATAACTACATTGCTCAGGATGTGAAGAATCTACATCCCTAAATGACACAGTTATATGGACCTATTCCTTCTGTGTAGGCAGCGGTATGTCGATGGGAGAGCTTCTTCCATTGACCTAGCTGCTGCCTCTTGTATTAACGATGCCTATGAGAGATGCTTTCCTGTATGTGTAGCAGCGTCTTCACTAAAGAGTTAAAGTGACACAGCTGCAGCCCTGAATGTGAAGACAAGCCCTCAGTCTCCCTTCTCACCTTTTCCCCCAAAATCCATCAACATTTGTGACAGGTTATTGTGATAACTTGAGAATTTACATTCAATCTTTACAGCTAAATTCACAATTAGGTTAAACTTCTAGGCCCAATTATCACATTATCTCTGCATTTCATTATGCGGAATATGATAGGGTTAACATGGAACATAAAAATCTAGGGGTCAGTTTTTCAGAAGTGCTGGGCACTCATGTTTTACTCCAGTTGGCACTGTGTGTACTCAGCATCTCTGAAATCAGGTGCTTGCATTTTAAATCATGTTCACTGTACATTCAAAACTCAGTGGCTTCAGAAGTTTTGGGTGTGCCACTAATGATTCCAGAATTAGACCCTTAAGGCCAAAGTCAGTCCCCTTCCAAAGGTGTAGAATTCTGCCAATGTGGTTTTATGAAGTGGCCATCTCATGGATTCCTAATATCAGAGCTGATATGTTTGGTTTCTTTAAAAATTTTTAAAATTGTCTTTGAAAATATGGAAAGACACAACTTCTGTGTTTCTTTCTCTACCTGTCTGCCACTGGAAATGGGGGACAGGTAGAAGGTAAATTGAGTTGGCTTTTTCTCCACTTTTTCACTCCCTTTTAACTTGCCACTTAAAGTGTGTGGTGGTGGGTGTTTTTTTTAAAACAGTGAGAGTCAGAGGGAAGGTGCTATGGTTTTCCCCTCTTGTTCTTTTAATTGTCACTGTCTTCCCTCTCCTTTTTCAGTGGGGGGATGGATATTGGGGAGGGGGGAGTAAATGAAAGAGGGGGAAGCCGGGGCTTCAAAAATTTCTTTTCATTTTAAAAAGGAAAACAAAGATTTGAATTTTTTTTTGGTCAACATCTTTTGGGGAAGAGTCAGGGGAGGAGAGGTGACTGACTTTTTTTTTTTTTTTTTTTTTTTTTAAATAAAAATTCCCAAAGACCAGTTATTAACAAGTGTGTCGTGGGGAGATGGCTGGATTTGGCTTGGGTGGGGTGGGCTGGTATGTCCTGTAGGGTCATGATATGCTACCAAGTGTGTCACGACCTGTAAAAGGTTGAGAACCACTGCCATAGACTACTGTTCACGTGTATGGGTGCCCTTCAGATCAGTGAGAAGAAAAATTAACTGTTAGACAGACATGACATGATGTCCAGCTTTAGAATGCTCTGTGTATTGGTCCCAGAGCTGTAATGATGGCTCTCCCTGACTATTAGATGACTATGTCTCTGATGCAGGGGTGTTGCTGGATAGCCTAAAGATCCAGGGCTGTGGCCCCCAGCCCACCCCTGCCCCCAAACCCCCACTCTAGCCCTCCTAACTCCCCAGCTTCCCCCATCTTCACTCCACCCCCCTTCAGCCCCCAAATTCCCTCCACACCTCTCCGGGCCCCTCCATCCCTAGCCCCCAATCATCCCCCAACCTCCTCCATCCCTCCCCAGCCCCCCACCTGCCATCCATAATCCCCTCCACCCCTCCCCAGCCCCCACCAGTCTCCTTGTCCCCATGTCCCCTCCACCCCTCTCCAGGCCTCTAACTCCATCCATCCCTCCCCAGCTCCCCACCCAGTCCCCCTCCAGCTGCCCATAGTCCTTTCCACTGCTACCCAGCCCCTACCCAGTCTCCTTCTCCCCTCCACCCCTCTCCAGGCCTCTAACCCAGCCAGTCTCCTTGTCCCCTCCACCCCTCTCCAGGCCTCCCTCCAGCCCCTTCCCAGCCCCCTTACCTGGCCGGAGGCTCAGAGCTGCAGGGATGGCTGGCAGAGCTGCTTCTGGGCCAGGCCGCTCCCACCCTGAGCACGCTCTGTCCGAGCATGCTCAGGGTGGGAGATTTGAATCTCCCCAGCCTGGCCGCAGCAGGAGTCTGCGGCTTCGCTGGGGCCCCTGGGCGGAATGCAGTGTTCCGCCTGGGTGCGCATGTGCCTGCTGGGGAAAATAGATTCGGGGCTCAGGATTTTCTACCCGGGGCTGGTGCCCTGCCAGCCCGACGACAACGACGCCTCTGCTCTGATGTAGAGAGAGAGAGAGAGAGAGAGAGGAATCAAATGATCTGGGAGCAAGATGGAGCTAAAATGCATATTTCTCAGTTTGCTTCCAAGGCTGAAGAATAAAAGCAAGCTTGAGGAGTGTGCTGTGTAGATAATAGGATGTTAGACCATGTCTGTTTATGGCAGGTAATTTAACATCATATTAATTAAAGATAAGGTTTAGGATGTGAAAATGACAGCCTTAGAACAAAGGTAAAGAGAATACAGATTTTCAAAGACAGAAATCCAGACTGGGCAGCGAGATGTGAGCCTCTGAGTCTTTTAATGTGAGTTTAGCTGCTAGAACTCAAGAAGGCTGCTTCCAAAAAAATTGCTGGCTCACTGAGGTGCTGGGAATAATGCAATGCCTGGGTGTCAGTAATATAGCTCCTCAACAGCCTTTCTACAACCAACCAATGTGGCATGGCTACCTTTTAAAAAGCAAGAAACAATTCAGAATCAGGCTTCCAAGGGATTAGATTGTAATGGAAAGTGAGAGAGAATGCTAAATTTTATGGAAACTATAGATGGACATTCTGTAACTGAAGTTAATGGTAATTGCATTGCTAAATTCCCATGCTCCTCTTTGTAAATGTTTCCCCCTTATCTCTACTTTTGCTTCCAAAACCAGCAAGGAAGACTGGCAATTTTTGGAGCAGTATTTCTGATGAAAGGTGTCAGGTTATTAACCTTGCATCAATCTATCCTTTGAATGCTATGCTTTGCTTTGCTTTTTCAGAGATCCTGCTATAAAGTGAGATACCATGATCCTCTTCACCAGAGCCTTTAAAGGTTGAGTTAAATCTAATTAGGATTTATGAGGTTTGGGAAGGACTCTAATTTATAGACAAACATTAGAGGTGTTAAGGCTTTTAAGATAGTAGCTACAGACCCCAGCTGAGCTCTGGTACAGCAGTTTGCCAGTATAAATAATTAGGAGTTTATTTGCACATTATTCTTCCATTTCATTTTATTTCCATGAAAAGGGCTCAGGGCAGAGAACATATTGCATACGTGTCAGACTTAGGTGACCATTGTCTATTAATACACAATTTTGGTTTGAAATGGCTATTGACAGCCTGTGTTTAAATCACACTTCCCCAGCGGAGTCATGGCTACTAAGCATTCACTTTGCAGTTTAGATGTCAATGGTATGGTTCTCTCCACAAGTAGATCATATGGCAGCATGGCTTGACATGCGCTTTGCTGATGGTTCACTGGGATATTTTGTTAGATGAACTGCTTCAATAAGGGAACTTGAGAGATCTGCCTATATTACACTCCTAGACCCAAGACAACCATTCTACTGTAAAAGCCTCTTTAAAGTAGGATTTATAATGCTTGTGGCATTATTTGTGCATCAAAGTGAAAGGCATTTTGGAGACTATGCAGTCACAAAGTCGTAATGGGCATAAATAGGAGATAGACGATTGATTATACTTGGGGTACGAGCAGCAAAGTGGAAATAAAGAGATGAAATAGTGAACTGCGCAAGATGCTGTTAGATCAGGTGGGCCACTGGAAAGATACTTGACAACTGATGTTTTTTCCTTACTCTGGGCATCTTATTGATGGATGTTGCTGTTAATGATAGGATGGGAGAGGGGGAGTTGTACTTCATGTATAACTTCTGTGTAGGAGACCACTTGGTTGTAAAATCTGATTGATTAGAACGTTTGAGGGGTTTGTTTCTGTGTTAAATGTAGTTTCCCAATAGTAAATCAAGGTGGAGATGGACTGTTATAACAGAAGAACATAACGTATTACCACATCTTCTAACATTGCATGGTAACCTAAAGTATCTTCAATATTTCATGGAAACCACTTTCTAACTTGCTTTAAACTTTGTCAGACTAATTGCAAACAAGTTTTGGTGACAAGGGACTGAATTTTAGTACACTTTTTATTGCACATTTGGCGTCTCATAATTGTGCATCTTTCAACGTCCAAAGCCTATCCTTAGTGTCTCCAGTCAGTAACACAGACACAGTCCAGGAGCATCCAACAAACAGACCTACTGAGGTTCACACAGAATTCATTCTGTACGCACCAGATCGAGTCGGTTGCAACTTCTAGGTATAGATCCCTGCCAAGAAACTTAATCTTAAGGCACAAGCTATTAGAATATCTTGATGGGGATGCTGATTTATAACAAAAAATTGTTTCTTCAAAAATTGCACTTTAACAAAGGCTATGTCTACACTGGCAATTTAGGTCGACTTATGTAGCCTTAAGTTGACCTAGATTACTCCCCGTCCACACTGGACTTTCATTAAGTCGATTTAAGAAATTCCTGAAGTCGACAATGAAAGCTTAGGTCGACTTAGTAAGAACCGCTGGTCGACTGAAGCACAGGGTGGACATGGATTAATCCTTAAGTCAACTTAAGGGCAGTTAGGTCAACTTACTAAGTCTCTGTTCAGGGTAACCACTTTGTTAAGTCGACTTAAAGCCAACCTTACTAAGTCAACTTAACAAAGTTGACCTAACTTTTTCTAGTGTAGACATAGCAAAACAGTGGGAGATAATTTTGGTGTTAACTTTTTAAACCTAAGGGGCGATAGGTTGCCTAATCATACCTTTTTATAAGAAAAGAATAGCAGTTGTGTTTAAGTTTTAGGAACAGATCTGGTACATCTGGCCAGTGTGGTGGCAGTGATTTTTGAATGCTTTGCAAGTTGTTTATATCACTTCAGTCAACCCCACTCCCACAGGTGTGCAGAAACAGCTAAAAGAGGTGTTTGTAGATACAATTACTTCTGCAGAGTTGAGAGAGAGGTATTGGTGAGGGAATATCCCTGCAGACACAATGTTTCTGTGCTGTCCCTTATTTGTAACTTTGTATGTTTTTATTCAAGTTATTTTCACATGAGCCTCAAGACTGCGGGATATTATGACTGTGACTAATCAGTTTAACTTGGTTTCCTGCAATGTCAAGAATCTTCATGGCCATATGGAAAGGAAGCGAATGCTGAGGTATTTAGGACAAGAGAAAGCAAATGTGGCTTTTTAAAATGAGAAATGCATCTTCCAGAAGAGGAAACAGACACTCCAGACAAAACTGAGCATCTTAGCTGTTCCTCTTCTAAAGACTTTATCAGTCTGTACTTCTATTTAATTAGTAGTGATATCAACCTACCCCATACAGACATGCTCCTCTGAGCTCAATTTCCTCTACAACTGCAGTCTAACTATGCACCTTCACTTATCCCTCACATACTACTTTCACCTTCAGTCACACAATCTGCTGTCATAAGCGAAGCACTAATCCTCTTCTAAACCCTAAATATTTATTTCCAGGTAGGATTCCCTTTTAAAGCTACCTTTTTACTCTTGCTGCTTGAAGTGAATCATCATCTTGAATGCTTCCATTCCTTCTTGTCTGTCCCCTGCTCCATCCCCAGTGTTTCACCCTCCTGACTGTTAGTCATCGCTTCACCGTCCATCCCTTCCTATATCTATACTTACACCTATACAGAGGTGCAGCTGAAGCACTTTGATGTAGACACTCATGGCAGCAATGCGAGCGAGGAGGGTTTCTTCTGTGCCTGTAGGGTATCAAACTGTCTGAGAAGCGGTAGGTAGGTCTAGGGAAGAATTTTCTGTTGAGGTAGCACTGTTTACATGGGGAGTTAGATTGGCTTAACAGCTTCATTCAGGGGTGTGGATTTTATCACACCTCTGAATGGCACAGTTGGGTTGACCTAACTTTTCAGTGTAGACCTGTAATCACTACCTTGGTAATAAACATTCTTTGGGCTAATGATATTTTCTAAGTCACTTGGCACAGCCAGCAAGCTAATATGAGTATAGTTAAGAAGTTCCCACTGGGAAACCATTACCCATTGGGGGTGATGAACATTCTGCCCTCTTCACTGCTAAATGGAAAGGGTGTCCCAGCTGAATCCTGGCTAGCTAGGAGTGGAGAGGCCATTTCACTATATAAAAAGGGGCTGGCGGTCGCTATATTGACAGTGGTCCTGCCCTTAACCTATCCCATCTTCTAATGGGATGTAAGCATGGTTAATGGTGATAACATGGCTTCCTGACTCTCCCTAGTGTGATTATCTAGCCTGTACACTAACGGAGTGATAGAAAGGCTCTTGGCTATTTGTGCATTCATACAGGGCCTGCCACATAACATTCTGAGCATCTGGCTCCATTCACAGCTGTCACTGTTGTTCATTGTTGCTATTGGTTGAAACAAACCCATGAGCAATTAGTGAGAAACAATGGTCTGGTGCTTAAAATTAGATCTCCCAGAGAATGAACACAGAACTTTAGCTTTTGTTGGTGTCTCCTTTCTGAAAAAAGTATTCTTACCTTGTTTGTAATATTTTTCCCAGGTGTACTTAGTTTTCTATATCCATTGCAGGGTTAACATGAATAATTGGGTCGTGCTTTTAGTAAATGGTAGGCTTAGTCACCATGAATAACGATTAAATGTCATAGCGCATGAACAGGTGATTTTGTGCATTGCTAATTGAAGTGTGCATACACTCCTTCAAGCCATGTGCTATTAAAATAAATACATCTTTCGGGAGCAATTTTCAGTTAAAGTTTGTTTGCTTTTATGCCTACACATATCACAGTACATTAACTGTGAATGGCTATTATGATTTTTTTTAACATTAAAAAAGACTTTATAACATATGATAAAGAGCTGAGGTGGTTGCATTATGGACCTAGAAGGAGAAAGAGAAACTTTTTTTAAAAAAAATGCTCCAGTGACTTCCTAGTGAAAGAAGTACTCCTAACTAAATGGGAAAGAGGGACTTGGAGAACAGACTGTGAAAGTTGATGCTGAGTGTGTAAAGAAAAATATTTGACAGGCAATTTTGAGCTGTTTGTCTAAGAAATAAAGAGAGAACCAATTCAGCAGAAAACTGTAAGCAAACCAAAAACATGAAGAACTTCACAATTGTAGAAGATGAGCCCACTCCTTCATTATGGGAGGTTCTTTGCATTAGGCCACATCAGAGTACAACAAATCAAAACTGTGGCTGAACTAACAGCTTGCTCCTCTGATGGCTCTCCCATTGATTTCAACAGTAATTCTCTGGATAGCTCACTTGCCACAGGACTCCTTGTTTTGTTGAACTGGACTAATGCGGCTATCCCGTTGGGACTTAGCTGAGGTACTTCCAAGGTCTGGAGGCACCCATCTATATACCTGACATTGCATTCTGGGAGGTGTGTTGCCTACCAGAGTCTTGATCCAAGATATTAGAGAGATTCTCAAGGATCATCTGCCCCTCAGACTACTACCCCATGCTATTCACACGTGTGCATTAATGATACAGTAAAGTATGACTGAGTGGATCAGAAGTGACTACGAGGCTCTGAGAGTAAGGATGAAGCTGTTGGGGGCTCTACTGATGTTCTCTTTGATCCTTCCAGTAAAGGTTATGGGCCCAGCCAGAGACAGATGTGTCCTGGAGGTGAATGCATAGCTGTGCAGAGGGTGTTGATCAGTAGACTGTCTTCCTTGACCACAGGATGTTCTGGAAAGGACTGCTGAGTGGAGATGGAGTCCATCTATTGAGGAATGGGAAAGTATCTTGGCATACAGACTGACTAACTTAGTGAGGTGAACTTTAAAGTAGGTTCAATTGAGACAGGAGACAAAAGCTCACAGGTAAGTAAAACCATGGAGTCCTGTGTGAAGTTTGGAGTCTGGCGGGAGCATGAGAAATCATAGCAGGGATAAAGAAGAGATGAGGGCACATACAGGGGAAATCAAATCAGATGTCTGTATACTAATGCAAGAGGTAAGCGGGAAGGACTTGGAAATACTAGGGAATAAACGTAGTTGGCGTCATAGAGACTTGGGGAAATAAACACTAGAATATTGGTATAGAAGGGTACAATTTGCTCAGGAAGAACAGGCTGTGGAAAAAGGAAGGACTTGAATATCAAAGCTGTAAATAGGTGCACTGCGATGGAAGGAAGAAGAGATGGATGAGGCTTTTTTAAAACCACTAACAAAAATCATCTAAAGTACAGAACTTGGTTGTGAAGGGGGAGACATCAGCTACTCAGCACAGATCTTGGAACACATTGGGAACAATATTTAATTTCAGAAGGTGGAAAAGCAATTGAGGGAGAGGCTGTTCTAGACTTGATTTTGAGAAATGGAGAGGAACTTGTTGAGAATGTGAAGGTGGAAGGCAGCTTACATGAAAGTGGTGATGAAATGGTAGAGTTCATGATTCTAAGGAATGGTAGGAGAGAAAATAGCACAATAAAGATAATGGGTTTTAAGAAGCCATAATTCAGCAAACTCAGAAAGTTGTTAGGTAAGATCCCATGGGAAGCAAACCTAAGGGGAAAAAGTCTGAGTTGGCAAGTTTTCAAAGAAACATTAAGGTTCAAGAGTTATCCCACTTCATAGAAACATTGGAGGTATGTCAAGAGGCCACTCTGGATGAACCAGGAGATCATCAATGATTTGAACTCCTATTCCTACAAAGAGTAGAAATTAGGTCAAATCACAAAGGATGGAATATATAAAACCCAAGCATGTAGGGAAAAATTAGAAAGAACAGGGCAAAAATGAAACATAAAGGGTAACAAATTATTTTACAAATATATTATTAGAAAGAGGAAGACCTAGGATGGGGTAGGCCCAGTGAGGGGAGAAAAACATGGAAGTGGCACAAGTGCTAAATGAGTCACTTTTTTGGTTTGCTTTTTTCATTTTTGTTTGGTCTCAACTGAGAAGTTTAGTAGCAATCAGCCATTTAACATTGGTGAATGCCAGTGAAAATGTGGAAGGATCTGAGGCTAAAATAGAAAAGGACAAGTTAAGAGTTACTTAGACAAGTCAGATGCTTTCAAGCTGGCAGGGCCAGGTGAAATACATCCTAGACTACCCTGAGAACTGACTGAGGAGACATCTGAGCCATTAGCGATTTGTCTTTAAAAAGTCATGGAAGATGGGGAGAGATTCCAGAAAACTGGTGAAAAGAGTAAATATAGATCCAATCCAAAAGGAGAATAAGGACAATCTGAGCTTGATAAATGTATGGAGGAGATGGTATGATTAGCCTATTTTGGAAATTGACTGATATTTGGCTACGTGTGGTGGATATATAAGTGGCCTAAGAGGGGAGAGTACATGGGGTGGGTTCTGAGTTATTACAGAGAATTGTTTCTTGGGTAACTGGCTGTTGAGACTTGCCCACGTGTGCAGGGTTTAACTGATCGCCAGATTTGGGGTTGGGAAGGAATTTTCCCCTAGGGCTGATTGGCTTGGACTTTGGGGTTTTTTCACCTTCCTCTGTAGCACAGGGCATGGCTCACCTACTGGTGAATTCTCTGTATCTTAAAGTAGGTAAATAACTCAGTCATAGGTTGGTGGCCTATTGCTGGAGTGGGTGGGTGAGATCTTGAGGCCTGCATTTTGCAGGAGGTCAGACTAGATGATCATACTAGTCCCTTCTGACCTTAAAGTCTATGAATGACAGACCAGTCATCTTAACTTCTGTATCGAGAAAGATAATGGAGCAAATAATGAAGCAATCAGTTTGCAAATGCCTAGAAGATACTAAGGTTAAAGAAACAGTCAACATGGATTTGTCAAGAACAAACCATGTCAAACCCACTTAACAGCTTTTTTTTTTGACAGGATAACAAGCCTTGTGGATAGGGGATAGTGATAGATGTGACATATCTTGATTGCAGTAGGGCTTTTGATACAATCTTGCATGCCCTTTTCACAAACAAACTAAGGCGTTGTCAGTATTCACAGTCAAATTGGAAGGGCATATTGAGTGGGCCCCTGTAGAGATCCATCCTGGGTCCAGTTCTGTTCAGTGTCTTCATCAATGATTAGATAATGGCATAGAGAGCATACCCAGAAAGTTTGTGGATGATACCAAACTCTGAGGGGTATCAAGCGCTTTGGAGGATAGGATCACAATTCAAAATGATCTGGACAAACTGGAGAAATGGCTTTAAATAAATAGGTTGAATTCAGTAAGAACAAATGCAAAGTATTCCATTAAGGAAGGAACAATGACCTGCAAACAGAGAAAATGGGAAAGGACTGCCTAGGAAGGAGTACTGTAGAAAGTGTTCAGAGGATTATAGTGGATCACAAATTAAAGATGTATTAACAGTGTAATACTGTTACAAAATAAATCATTCTGGGATGTATTTAGCAGAATTGTTGTACGCAAGACATGTAATATAATTCTTCCATTCTATTCTGTGCTGATTAAACCTCAACTGGTATTGCATCTAGTTCTGGATGCCATATTTCAGGAAAGATGTGGACAAATTGAAGAAAGTCTAGAGGAGAGTAACAAACAGTTACATATCTAGAAAACATGACCTTTCAGGGAAGATGGGGAAAAAAATGGGTTTTAGCCTGAAGAGATTCTTGAGAAGGGGCATGAAAGGTTTTCAAGTACATAAAAGGTAGTTGCAAGGAGGAAAGAGAACTTGTTCTTCTTAATCTCTGAGGATAGGACAAGAAGCAATGATCTTAAATTGCCACAAGAGAGAATTAGATTGGACATTAGGAAAATTTTCCTAACTGTCAAGGTAATTAAGGGCTAGAACAAACTGTCTACAGAGATTGTGGAAGCTTATTGCAGGGAACTGGACTAGATGACCTATTGAGGTCCCTTCCAGTCCTACAAGTCCATGGCTAAGTCTAGTTATTGCAGGGAACTGGACTAGATGACCTATTGAGGTCCCTTCCAGTCCTACAAGTCCATGGCTATGTCTACATTTGCAAATTAGGTCGACTTAAGGAGGCTTAAGTCAACCTAACTTAGTCCCAGTCCGCACCAGGCCGTCATTAGGTTGACTTAAGAAAATCCTTAAGTCAACCTAATGAAAGCTTAGGTCGACTTAGTAAGACCTGCCGGTTAGGTCGACCTAACCCTCCTTTAGGTTGACCTAAGCACAGTGTAGACACTTAAGTCCACTTCATTAAGTCGACCTAAGGGCAGTTAGACAACAGAGTCTTGTGGCACTTTTAAAGACTAACAGATTTATTAATCGCATGAGCTTTCGTGGGAGAAAATCCCACTTCGCCAGACGCTTTGAAGATAGGAAAGTTACAGAGTGGGAGGAAATTAAATGCAGGGGAGTGTATGACATAGCATCAGGTCAGGCTGTAACAGCAAATCAAAATAGGTGTTAGGATTCAAAACACTGGGGAACAGCACATAGAGGAGGGGGAGGTCAATTCACTTGATGTAATGCGAGAAAAATCCATAGTCCCTGTTTAACTCCAATAAGGGCAGTTAGGTCAACTTAACAAGGTGGACTAAGTCCATGTCCATGGAAATGACTTAAGTCGACTTAATAAGGTCGACTTTAAATCGACTTAGAGTTGACCTTGTTAAGTCGACTTAACAAAGTCGACTTAACTTTTCTAGTGTAAGACATAGCCTGTGATTCCAAGACCTCTCTTAGTGGTAACTGAGCACCTTCCAGTCTTTTAATGTATTCACGCTGATTTCCTCTGAGATGAAGGGAAGTGCATTATCCCACTTTCACAGATGGGGAGCTGAGGTGCAGAGAGGCTAAATGACTTCCCTCAGGTCTTGCAGGATACTTCTGGCAAAGCAGGGAATTGAATCCTCTTTCCTATAGCCTAGACTTGCACCCTATCCATTGGGCCATCTTTGTTGGAAAATGACCTTGTAGAATAGCCCCTAAATCCTCTCTCTGTTCCTGGCTCAACCAAGTGAGTATGCACATGCTTATGTACCTTGCTGTATGAGTTCCCGAGGCTCAGATTCTCAAAAATATTTAGGTGCTTCACACTTCTTGATTTCAGTGAGAATTAGGTTCCTAAACACTATCAAGGAATTGGACCTAAATGTTCAGCTTCAAGTTTGAAGATGTGTTCTGTGCTTTTTGTGAAATGCTGAACATCTTGCAGGATAAGGCCATTTGTGAGTGGGGTTTGTGAGCTAGTATTAGTCATTTCCCTTGAGCAAAACTTAATGTGGGAAATAGCTAAGTTGATAGAGATGGGAATCAATCTCCTTTTTCCTGCATGTATTATTCCTAATTCATAGTTTAAAAGTTTTACTCTTTATGTGGGTGAGGGATTAATCTTCAATGTAAACTAAGTTTTAAAACATGTTAGGGTGAAACCTACCATTAGGCTACTAATAAGGGATCTGATTTTTGGAAGCTTCTGGGCACTCAACACTTCTTGAAAGCAGGGATGTTTTAAATATAGCTTCGGGGTAAAATTTTCAATAGGGCCCAAGAGCTTAAATGCCTAAGTCACACTTGAAAATAGACGTTAGATACCTGACTGACTTAAGAGCTTTTGAAGATGTTATTATGAAGCTCCTATTTTTGGAAACTTTGGTCCCTTGGATTCAGATAAGCATGTGAAACCCAACTTTTGAACCTATACTTATGTCTTCCCCCATCCCTATCTGCATTATGAACATCACCATTAAAAGTGGTACAGCTTCTATAATCCATCTGCCACTTCTTTTAACTATTATTCCTGACCATCATCCATAAACTCTTCTGCTATGAACCCTTTCATTACTGTTGAAAGATGAGTTACTGGACACAACTGCATCTCTACCAGGTCCCTGAATCATCAAGTGAATCTTCACAGGTTCTGGGTGCAAGGCATTCTAGAATACCGCACTGTACAGCAAGGGTGTATCTACACTTACAAATTAAGTCAACTTAAGCTTTCAGGAGGGAGGATCTATGGCAGGGGCAGGTCTCTTTACCAAATTACAGAACACTACAGTTTCAGTTTCTCACTGCAACCTGAAACTAGGTCAAAAACTCACTTGATTTCTGATTTTTGATGCTAGTGGTTCACACCCAGACAGATAAACTCCCAAGTCAGAAAAGAGTAATAGGAAACTAAACTAAACTGGTAGGAAAATCTAAGCGGTGGCACTGTGAGTGATTCAGAAATGAACATCACAGTTCTATCTAACATGATGGACAGGATATATAAAAATGAAAGGAGACATTCTGCTGTAAGGAAAAAAATAGCATTCCAGCCTGTCAAACACAGAACAGTAACCACTTTGGGTACAAAGAGCCCAATGATCAAAATGCCTGCTCAATTGCCATTGAATGTAAGGAACTAAGAAACAGGAAAATAGATGAGCATAAATTTAGTGGTTCTCTATTTTAGCATGACCTATCACATAAAAGGCACTTTCCTTTCAACCTGGAATATAGGCAAGAAGCTTTTAAATGTCAGAGGTATCATCATTTCTGAGGGAGCTGAACCAAACTTCTGAATAAGCAAAGAGAAATAGTCTCTTATTTTTTTTCAAATATAAAATGGCACTTTCAAATGTTTAACAGTAAGGGCTTTTAAATGATTCATGGCATTATTTTGCCTGATTCTTGAAAGAAAATATGGGGGTGCAAGAGCCCATACTTAAGTTAAATTTGATCTTGGTGGCATTAAGCTTATGGGTCATTAACTGTGGTGCAAATCCCCTGTTTAAAATGCTGTTACTAACCGGCTAAGAGAGCTGCTTCGATTTACTGATGTCATAGACTATTATGTTCAGTCCAATGACTCATCTGGAAAAAGGAAAATCTTACAGGTCACCACTATATGAGATCAAAACACTATAAATAATGCAATGAATTCTCTCTCTCTAAGCATAATATGTTACAGGGGACAGTGACTACTTTGAAATGCACTTTTGTATTTATTAGTGTGCATATATGCAAAAATGTTCTATTCTCCCCTTGCATCTCATAGAAACAGTTGTGGAATTATTCTTTCATATCTGTTTAACATATATCATGCCTGCCTGACTTTGTCCTACAAGACACCATGACCCTCCATTCCTGCAATACTCCATTTCTCCCACAGATTCTGTCACCCAATGCCACTTCAATTTGTCTATACACAATTTTTGAATCAGTATAACTGTGGGTGTGGATTTTTTAATCAATATATTTATACTGGCAAACCCCTAATATGGACAGAGCTATAGTGATATGAAGCTCTCCTCTAGTTTCTTTCCAAGTGACAGGCCACTCCCAGCATTTCTCCCACAGAGGAGTGCTGTGGTTCACTCCACTTTAGACTAGATCAGGAGCGTAGCCAGCCCCTGATTTCTGGCTGCGCCCTTGAAAGTGCAGAATGGGCCCAGCGCTTCAACTCCACTTGCAGCCATGGCTGAGGGGCCCTGTGGCCGTGGCCACGAGTGGGACAGAGGTGTTAGGTTTGGCACCTCTGCTCCACTCATGGCTGCTGGGCCCTACAGCCACAAACTGAGCAGAAATGTTGGCATTAGCACCTCTCCTCCACTTGTTGCTGCGGCCGCTGGCTGCTAGGCAGCCCTGCAGTTGCAGCAGAGAAATTTATGCCATGGCTGGGCACTTGGGCAGGGCTCATGCTCAAGTGAGTGGACCAAGGGCGACACATGGCTATGCCCCTGGACTAAATCAGCAGGCTCCAACACCCGTAGACCCACCATATGTCTATGGTAACTGTGTGTCCATCATGAGTACACCCCTCAGGCAACTACTTTCATCTCTTGCTCTGTGCATCCTGGTGGATCTACCACACTGAGACTGGATTCCAAGGCTGCAGCCCTCTTGTTTCCCACCACATTAACCTAACTGGAATTGGTACCTGTACAACATTTCTTTCAGGGAGCCTGTGACCTGTGGCTGATGAAAGCGATTTCCAACAGCGCCTCCTAAACAGATGTATTATCCATTCACCCAACGGTACAGAGCATGTGGAGGAAAGGTGTAACACTGCAAAAGGTCGGCAGGCTTTGGTCCCCTCCCCCCCCCCCTTTTTTTTTTGGCAGTTTATCTGTTGATCTGATACCCCAGTTCTGGAAAAACCAAGCCTGTTGACCTGGCTGAAGCCAGAGAGGCATTTCCTAGTTAATCTCCCACTTATTGTTCCCCTACATCTACAGACACCTTTTTCCCTGGAGACTATCTTACTTCTAGTCATTGTTTCCTTTCCTGCTTTTTCTTCCTAACACCCCTTTTTGCAGTAACTCCAGGTAGGCAGAGTAGTACAAGCAGTTAAACTGAGATATACAACGTTCAAAAATAGTACCGATATTTTCCACATTTGAACAGGGACATTTTAGCAACCAGCCAGGTGTCCAAACCACGGACAATTATTGGGATGGATACCAGTTATTTTACTGGCTGCTTTTAGCCATTTTTAGGCCTCTGTAGGAATAAACTAAGCAAACCAGAACTGGGGCTGGGCGGGGAGAGTAGACAGTGAACATGTGATGAAGTGAGCCTGGCTCGACACATTCTCTCCCCCTCTCTGAATATGATGAGGTGAATGTCCTGAAAAAAAGGAAGTTTGGATATATTTTAGAATTGTCGATATAGGGGAATTTAGCTATCAGACTAACAGCTTTAAGTTAGTTGCTTAACAATTATTTTTATTTATTTATATATTAGTGGCACATCTTTTGTAACTCCTTCTTCTGCCTGGTGATTGATTAGTTTGGTCAGTTATGCAACATTCTGTTCAATGTGTTTCTGTAACTTTTGAGGTTTAAAAGGAGGGGAGCGAGTCTGAATCAGGTAGATCATTTGGAGGCCACATTGAAAAGATCTTCAGGCACTGGCAGAAGGACCATCCATTTGGAAATCTGTGACTGATTCATCCAAAGACTGTCTCAAAATTGTGGGGTAACTATCAAGTTTTGGAGTACTTTAGACGAATAAGTAGAGACTTCTAGTAAAAGCATTCTGATGTAAATTGCTGGAGAAAGTAAAGCTTTCAAGTTAAGAACACTTGGTTTTCATTGTGTTTGTGCCAACCGTATAACAAGTGCAGGTGCAACGTTTTCTTTGGTTTATTTCCTGATCCCAGCTCACAGAAACCAAAAGTTATTGGGTGAAGGAACCCTAGATAACACATTCTCCACAAGCTTATTCTCTTTTTTTCTATGGGACTAACTATCCCGTATAACTGGTCTCCCAAAAGGATTTATTATTTTAAATACAATTTTCTATATCTAAAGCAGTATAATTTTTGTGCATGGACAAGCCCTTAACCCCCTTCCTTCCACCTGTAACTCCTTTAGTAGATTCCAGCATCCCTTTCTTCAACAACATTTTGAACTATCCATGAGTACATCTACCTTGGAGCCTTAGGTCGACTTGAGGAAGGTTAAGTCGACCTACAGACTCCTGCGTTCACATTGGGCTTTTAAGTCGACTTAAGCGCTTCCTTAAGTCGACTTAATAACCCCACCTTTTACAGACTTAACACTTAAGTCGACCTTATTAAATTGACTTAAGCCAGCGTAGATGTGGAAAGCCCTTAAGTCGACCTAATTGGCCTCCAGGCTCCCGCCCAGCTACTCAGCACTCCTCCACCGACTTAGTACCTGACAGTGTGGACGCAGGCAGTCAACAGGAGTTTTCAGTGTGGACTCTCTAAGTCTACTTAACAAGGTAGACATACCCCATGAGACTAGATACTCAAGATCACCCTTTCTCCAATTTTGAAGATCCTTCAGGTCTAAGCACGTTCTACTGGGACATAGCCACAAATTCAGATTTTTATATGCATGGAGATAGACTGTGTATCTGAGAATTCATTGTTTATTCCAGCAAAATGAACTTTAAATTCAGCAGAATCTATGACCATGGTACTGAGACAGCCAGAACAGTTGATACTTATGAGACAATTTTAAGAGATCTTCAACTAGCTTAGATAAGTGTTGACAAAATAAAGACAAAACTGCCAACAGGTACTGAAATATTCTAGGCGCTCAGGATGGTGAAGAATTTAAGTAAGTAGTTAAAAGAGGCATCTGTAGGAGCAATAGGATGAAATTCTGAAAGGGAAAATACAGGTGACTCTCAGGCAAATTGTATTGACCCTAAAATCTGTTAGATTGTGGAATAATCTCCCAGAAGAAATGTACAGTCCACAGCACCTGGGACCCCAGGCACTACTCTGGGTTGGATTTGATAATGGACATAAAATTGTACTGTAGGTATTAGTTCTGTGCTGATCAGGGGTGTAGATTAAATGGTATAATGTGCTTTCCGATTCTAGTGCTATACCTAGAAAAAAAGAAAAACAATCCTTCTTTGCCTTAAATAAGGACATAAGAAAGCAACTTTGTGGCAATGTTAAAGTTGAGAAATCAAGCAAAATCACAAAATAAAAAGCAACCATTATCATAGTCACACACTTTCTCCCCCGCATTCCACCTATTGTACATAGTTGTTACATCTAGGCAGCAAAACGTCTGTACATTTAAAGGAGCATATGTGTTGCAAAAGCAAGCACTTGAAAAGTAGGAACTTCCAGCAGTATGGTTGCCTCAATTCTGCCACCAGTGGGGGATAGGGGGTAGTATGATGTAATTAGACTTTATCATATTTATGTAGAAGGAAGCAGAATTAAGAAGGAATCTGTAAATTTGGATTTCTTAACTTTCAAATGCTTGCCTTTGCAACCTAAATAACATTCTTTTAATGCAAATTTTTGTATCTAATTTTCTAGATAATTTTTTTAAAGAACTTCCCCATAATTCTTCATGATCAGGGTATGATGCCTGAACTTCTAGCTGGCACAGACTTCTGCCACTCACGTTACAGGACTAACTACATTAGCTAGCACTAGAGGAAGGCTGGTGGATATAAAGGGATAGAGGAATCTGGCCTGACTGTCACTTCTATTCCCCCATCCCCCCACCTCCAAAACACTTGGAGATGCAGAATACCTGGCTAATGGGGTGGGGATAGCTTCTGGGGCCATGCAGTAAGTCTGGAGAGGTGTAGCGGTGTGGTGGCACCGCTATGGGCCTCTACTGGGCTAAAAAGGAGTTAAAAGTGGTCTGGGCTGCAGCAGCCAATCAGGGCCTAGCAGGCAGTACAAGACGGTAGGTAGCAGGGCAGAGAGGTCAGTCTGCCTGGGAGAAGGTCTCTCCTGGGCTGGCAGGCTGTAGGGCCAAGACCCTGGAGAGCTCCGAGTGCTGTGCTGAAGCTCCTCAAAGGAGTGGACCACGGCAAGCGACTGGAGCAGCGGTCTGAGGGCTGGAAGCTGGGAGCAGACAGCAGCTGGATTCCAGACCAGTGAGAGTACTGGTGTGCAACTGGGGGCTGCAGGGAAGTGGTGCAGGGAGTTGATATCCAGTGTTGGGAGAGACTGGAGAGAGGTGGAAGGCCTCACAGGAGGCATCTAGGGTCCCTGGGCTGGGGCCTAGAGTAGAGGGCAGGCCCAGGTCCCTCCCTGCTCCCCAAGCATGCCAGCAGTGGCCATTGACTGTTTTAATGAGTGGCCAGGGCTTGCTGGCCCTAGACTGTTTTAAACTGTGGCTGGCTAGATTGGAGTGAGCTGGATTATGACCACGGGGAAGTGGTCGGTGGACTATGCCTGGCCACTGACACGAAGTGGGCCATGGGACCTAGTCATACCCTGGAAGGAGTAGACTATGGGTCTCGGCCGGAGGGCTGAGTTCCTAGAAGAGGACTCTGGGACTGAGTCTGGTGTATGGAAGGGCAGAGCACGGACTGCCACCAGGGGGACCACTTGAGCAATTCCCAGATAACACCACCAGGAGGCGCCCTGCTGGTGAGTCACGTGCACGAGACAGCTACAAGAGGATTGCTGTTGCAGTAGGGGATCCCCACTTTCCCTGAAACTGTTGCTATGGCAGGTCCCAAGAGGCCCCAGTGCAGTGCGGTGTGGTGTGGTGATGGAGCTCTTACTTTCATGGCAGCAGGAATCTAACCTTAGGGTGCTTGTTTTCATATATTTTGGCACACTGCCGAAGTTTTTCCTGAGGAATGTGAAGTACAGCAGAGAGTTGGTAATTTTGAATAACATAACTCGGCCAAAGCTAAATAGAATTTGACAGGACAAAGAAAAGACCTTTCTCTAGCCTGAGGGAGTTTTCCCAGCTGAATTTTAAGGCTTTCTGTGAGCAATAGATGTGTTAGTGCATCTCAAAGTCACAAAAATCTTCAATAATGGAATGTTTTAGGGAATCTAACTATAGGGGTCACTACCAGTTCCCTTTTAATGGGATCGCTGACAACTATAAAATAACTTCTATCTCTGCTGTCTTTGGACTTTTTTCATGCCTCAAGTTGACTGGAGCACTGACATGAATTACACCAAACAAGGGCCATTTGATCTGTGCCTTGGACCAAGAATTCAAAAGGGCCTTAAGTTTTAGCTCCCAGCTCCTTCTACCTTTCTCCACATGCAAAAGGATAGATTGCTTTTGAGTGAATCTGGGCTAAAGCCACAAAGATTTTAAAGTATTTTAGAATGCCATATGAAACATCACCCTGACAAGGCCACTCAGGAGGTATGCTGCCTGCCAGGGGCCCATATCCGAGACGTTACGGAGGGATTGTCGAGGATCACCCACCTCTTTGACTACTACCCCATACTACTCATCCATGTGGGAACCAATGATACTACAAGAGGTGACCCTCAGCAGATCAAAAGTGACTACAGGGCTCTGGGAGCATGGGTGAAGGAGTTTGGTGCACAGGTGGTGTTCTCCTCGATCCTTCCGGTCAAGGATAGGACCCCGAGCAGAGACAGATGCATCCTGGACATGAATGCCTGGCTGCGAAGATGGTGTTACCAGGAGGGCTTTGGCTTCCTCGATCATGGGGTGCTGTTTCAGGAAGAAGGCTAGGCAGAGATGGAATCCACCTGTCGAGGAAGGGGAAGAGCGTATTTGGAAGTATACTGCCATGGATGGGTATAAATTGTTCAGGAAGGACAGACAGGGAAGAAGGGGGGAGGAGTAGCACTTTATGTAAAAGAGCTGTATGACTGCTTGGAGCTCCACTATGAAAAGGGAAACAAGCCGGTTGAAAGTCCGTGGGTAAAGTTTAGAGGAGAGTGCAACAAGGGGGATGTCGTGGTGGGCGTCTGCTACAGACCACCAGACCAGAAGGAGGAGGTAGATGAGGTGTTCTATGGACAACTAGCAGAAGTTTCCAGATCGCAGAACTCTGCAAAGATGTGACTTCAATTAACCTGACATCTGCTGGAAGTGCAATATAGCAGTGCACAGGCAATCCAGGAAGTTTTTGGAGAGTGTTGAGGACAACTTCCTGGTATAAATGCTCGAGGAACTAGGGGCCTTACACCTCTAGACCTGCTGCTCACAAACAGAGAAGAATTGATAAGGGAAGTAGAAGTGAATGGCAACCTAGACAGCAGTGACCATGAGATGGTAGAGGTCAGGATCCTGAACAGCAAATGTGGAAGATGCCCAGCGTGGCTTAGCAGAGAACTCTGTGAAGAGGTGAAACATAAAAGGGAAGCTTACAAGAAGTGGAAGCTTGGACAGGTGACAAGGGAGGCGTATAAAGGTATTGCTCAGGACTGCAAGGATAAAATCAGAAAGGCCAAAGGGCAATTGGAGTTGCAGCTGGCAAGGGATGTGAAGGATAACAGAAAGGAGTTCTATAAGTATGTCAGCAACAAGAAAAGGATCAGGGATGGTGTGGGTCCCTTACTTAATGAGGCAGACAACAGAGTCCTGTGGCACTTTTAAAGACTACCAGATTTATTTATCGCATGAGCTTTCGTGGGAGAAAATCCCACTTCGTCAGATGCTTTGGTGGATGATGCAGAAAAGGCTGAAGTACTCAATGCTTTTTTTTATTTCAGTCTTCACAGGGAGGGCCAGCTCCCAGGCTACTACGCTGGGTAACGCAGAATGAAGAAAAGAAGAGCGGCCCTCGGTGATAGAAGGTCAGGTTAGGGACTACTTAAAGAAGTTGGATATGCACAAGTCTATGGGGCTGGATGAACTGCATCCGAGGGTACTGAGGGAGTTGGCCAAAGTGATTGCAGAGCTGCTGGCCATTATCTTTGAAAACTTGTGTCAAATGGGGGAGATCCCGGAGGATTGGAAAAAGGCAAATATAGTACCTATCTTCAAGAAAGGGAAAAAGGAAGATCCAGGGAACTACAGACTGGTCAGCCTCACTCAATCCCTGAAAAAGTCATGGAGCAGATCCTCAAAGAACCCATCCTGAAACACTTGGAGGAAAATAGAGTGATCAGGAACAGTCAACATGGATTCACCAAGGGCAAATCATTCCTGACCAACCTGATTGCCTTCTATGATGAGATGACTGGATTTGTGGATGCAGGAAGAGCCGTTGACATGGTTTACCTCGACTTTAGCAAGGCTTTTGATACGGTTTCCCACAACATTCTCGTCGGCAACTTAAGGAAGTATGGGTTGGGCGAGTGGACCGTAAGGTGGATAGAAAACTGGCTAGATCACCAGGCTCAGCGGGTAAGAATCAATGGCTCGATGTCTAGTTGGCAATCGGTAATGAGTGGAGTGCCCCAGGGGTCGGTCCTGGGGCCGGTTCTGTTCAACACCTTCATTAATGATCTGGATGATGGGATAGACTGCATGCTCAGTAAGTTTGCAGATGACACCAAGCTAGGTGGAATGGTAGACACGCTGGAGGGCAGGGACAGGATCCAGGGAGACTTAAGCAAATTGGAAAACTGCTCCAAAAGAAACCTCATGAGGTTCAACAAGGACAAGTGCAAAGTCCTGCACTTAGGACAAGGTACAATGGGGCAAAGGCTGAGCCACCTGGTGCTTGGCAAGGGGTGCCCCTCTGCCATCGTGGACCTGTAGGGGCTAGGTGGACCTGGGACAAGTCGACCTAGGCGTCCAGTGTGAACGCTCTAGGTCGATTTTGTAAGGTCCCCTTTAAGTCGACTTAAAATTTGAGTGTGGACATGCTAAATCGACTTAGCTAAGTCAAATTAAATTAAGAAGTGTAGCCATAGCCTTGGTGAGTATATGCCATGCAGACATAGATATGCACGCACAAGTAATATACTAACTGTAGTGGCAGAATGCCAATGTAATTTTCACAAAACAAAAGTTTGTAGTATAGACATGGCCGTAGACTAGTTTAACTATACAGGTATAATAATATTGGTGGTGTTATTCCAGTAAATTTCCCTGTGTAGATGAGCCCAAAGCTGTCTGCTTTCCCAGGGTTTGTAGTAACTGACTGCCCCACCTTCTGGAACTAGAGGGACACAGCAGGGGGACCTGTGATTTTTGGATGACAATTCTTTTCTGAGGGTGCTACCAGGATACTATAGCTACACATCTCATCTTACTAAGGGCTGAGCCTTAAGGTTCCATTTAGCGCAAAGGCTTTGTCTTCACTAGGAGAAAGGTGTATTCTTACTAGTACAGACCAGAAACCGAAAATCCTGTTCCATGGGAAACTCAGAAATTTCAGAAACCAATTCATTCTGAAAAAGAACAAAATAGAAACTTTGACATTTCAGACAGAACATTTAGAAAGAGTCATAACATCTTGGTTTGACTTTTCCACAACGTTTCTGAGACCTCCACAACTGTTCTAGACCTGCTAGGAGGAGCTGGGCATTTTGAGGAGCTTAAGAGCCTTAACTCTGAGACAGCCACTCTGTCCGGCTGCCCCTGAGCAAGGGAGCCTAGGGCTGCGTCTACACTGGTAAATTAAGTCGACTTAAGCTTGGCTTAAGTTGACTTAATTTACCCTGCGTCTACACTACACTTTGCTTAAATTGACTTAAGCAGCTTGCTTAAGTCGACTTAAGGAACATAAAGTCGACTTAATGAAAATTAAGTCGACTTTATTAAACCTGCTTTTTACTCGACCTAAGGCTTAATTCGACTTTTTAAAGTCTAATTAAGCCAGTGTAGATGTGGGGTAGCCCTAAATCGACTTAGGGCTACCCCAGGACTACACCAATGCCCTCCCTGCCGGGGAGGCACAGGGGGGAGCCTGGCGTGCCCCCCAAAGGGCAGGGCAGAGCCTGTGTGATGCTGTCTGGATTTAGGGAAGCATTTATGATATTATTTTTTATTCATATATCCTAAATGCTTTATAATCCATAGGAGCTATGTCATGTTTGGTATCAATAGAAAGGTAGTAATTTGCTGGGAATGA
>ML686154.1:1132311-1168118 GCA_007922175.1 Pelusios castaneus
TCATTCCCAGCAAATTACTACCTTTCTATTGATACCAAACATGACATGGCTCCTATGGATTATAGAGCATTTAGGATATATGAATAGAAAATAATATCATAAATGCTTCCCTAAATCCAGACAGCATCACACCCTGCCCACATGCCCTGCCAGGGGTCCCTGTCCCCCTTTGTGGACCTCCAGTGTGGACGCTCTAGGTCGACTTTGTAAGTTCCCCTTTAAGTCGACTTTAATTTTAAGTGTAGACACACTAAGTCGACTTAAAAGTGCAAGTGTAGACATAGCCTCAAAGCCCAAACTCCCCAACAGCTTGCCAGGCACACAACTAGAGAGTGGAGAAGCCAAGGGGCTGGGAAAAGATTTTCCCAGGGGGAAAAGTGGAGATTTTTTTCTTCCCCAGGCAAAATTGAGATTTTGCAGAAGATGAGTTTTCCACTTTCCACCAAAAAGTCATTCTAAGGGGAAATTTCTGACCACCCCTAGTTCTTAGTTTGTGTTTGCTAATGCACAGTAACTAACATGAGATAAAATCATAGCATTAACAAGGCAGATGCAGTATCTGTGTGTTAGCATGCCGAGATAAATTCTAAACTACACTGTAGTGTTCATCTTGACCTGCTAACACATGTGAAAAGTACAAATTACCTTGTCTTCATTAGAATTTTAACTGTACCATATTTCCTATTGGGGACACACCCTAAGTTTTGCAACTTTCGAGTGCAATAAAGCTCTCTGTCACCACAGAATAGCAAGTCACAATCACCACTGAGCTGACATCCGTAAGTTATGCATGATGTTTTTCCAAAGACTTTTAGTCACTATTATGATATGGTGAGCATCCTGCAATAAATATGTCATAGTTCAGTTTTAAGCAGTTTTCATGGGCTTTAGAGAATGATTCATCCTTCCTTTCTTTTTCTTATGATTTCAGATAGGATAAGATGCTGTTAATTTCATGAATTTCCTAGATATCTGATAATAGATTCATAAATCTGATAAGACAGTTTTATGCATGTGATAAGAGAGGTCTGATTTCATCTAGTCATGAAAGTCTGAAGAGACTATTACGTAGGCAGCTGAAAAGGTTGTTAGGAAAAAAAATCAATAATACATTAGCTGTTCTATAAAATTTACAATTTCATTCATTTTGTATTATATAGAGAATGTAATGCAAAATTACGTTACCTGTTACATTAAGGTTGGAAACTTAAATACCATACATTATTTAAAAAGAGGAAAGGTAAATATTCTTTTAGCAATGTTTAACCTGACCAAAAAACAGTAAGAGTTACACCAGAAATGGATTTGTCCATGTCTATATTAAATTTTTATATAAAATAGTTTAACAAGTAATCAAACTATCACAACCGATTGGGCTCCTATGGTTAAGAATTGATAGCGGACATAGATGAAATATTTAAACATTATATGGTCACTCCATATTTAAAAATATGATTGAAATGAACTATTCTACCATTTAAGCAATTAAGCCAGAAAATGAAGAAGTTATCTGAGTGGGGAAGCAGGTAGACCATCTGACCAAGGAGAAGTTAAGAAGATATGCAGGGGCAGGGTGGGCAGAGCTCTGCCCTGCCCTTTGGGGGAGCATGCCAGGCTGTGGCTGTGCCAGCCACCCTGGCAGGGAGGGCAGTGGGGAAGCCCTGGAGCACCCTAAGTCGACTTAAAGTCGACTTAGGGCTAGTCCACATCCACACTGGCTAAGTCAGCTTTCTAAAGTTGACTTAGCCAGCAAAGTCGACTTAAAACTAGGTTTTATAAAGTCGACTTAAGCAGCTGCTTAAGTCGTCTTAAGGGAAGTGTAGTGTAGATGCAGAGTAAATTAAGTCGACTTAAGCAAGCTTAAGTTGACTTAATTTGTAATTGTAGATGCACCCCAAGAGTGTTGTATCGACGCAAAGTGCACCACATGATGGGTGGGTATACCAGTCTGCTACCTGCCAATGTCTAGTGCACTCTTTTTGGGAAGCTGTTGCATGGTAGGGCTGAAACAGGTTGCGTAGGAGTGCCTGGAAGCTTGGGGTTAACTCCCCAGTGTGCAGCTGTCTCCATCCTATAGTGCCATCTAGATCCATAATTTTCACACTTCCTTTTCAAAATCCCACAAACTCACATGGCCTTCCTCACTGTCCACCATCTCTGACAGAAACATGGAGACTTCACATTTCTGCACTGTTCTTGTAAGCATTGCAAGCATAGGACATGTGATCCTCCAGTATTTGCAGAGCCACAGGAATAACCAAATCAAGTAGAGAACATGATGATTTTCCACTGGATAGTTTGCTGTGGGACATAGAGAGAACTAATTCAAGGTGGCTCGTGACATTCATGGAGCAGCTGCAGATGGTGGTGAGCCACTTCTCGGTCTGAGAAATGAGCATTGACTGGTGGGGTCACATTGTCATGCAGGCTTGGGATGACAACCGGTGGCTGAAGAACTTCCAGATATACCCAGGCCACATTCCTGGATTTGTGTGTCAAGTTTTCCCCAGCCCACTAGTGCAGACAGACCAGGATGAGAACTGCTCTGACAGTGAAGAAGTGAGTGGCGATTGCACAATGGAAACTTGTAAGGCTGGATTGCTACTGGTCAGTTGGAAATCATTTTGGAGCTGGAAAATCCACTGGGGGGGCTATTGTCATGCAAGTGTACAAGACCATTACCCTTCTCTTGCTACACAGCACAGTGATTCTGGGCAATGTGCAGAACAAAGTGGGTAGATTTGCAGCAGGGTGGTTCCCTGATTTTGGTGGAGCAATAGCATGCACATCCCTATTTTGGCCCCAGACCACCCTGCTGCAAAGTACATCAACAGAAAGGGCTACTTTTCAATGGTTACGCAAGCACTGGTGGATCACTGAGGACACATTATCAACATCAGTGTGGGCTGGTCAGGGAAGCAGCATGTTTGCATCTTTAAAAACCCAAGACAGTTCACAAAGTTTCAAGCAGGGATTTGTTTTTTCTTCTTGACCAGCAGATTATTCTTGGCAATGTTGAAATGCATAGTGATCCTGGAGGACTGATGCTCCATTGCTCTCCAGACTCATGAAACTGTACACTGGCCAGCTGGACAGCATCAAGGAAAGATTCAATTACTGAGTCAGCAAGTGCAGAATGACTGTTGATGAACTTTTGGTAGATTGAAGGGACACTTACATTGTGTACTCACAAAATTGGATCACAGTGGAAAAAATATCCTAATGGTTATATCTTCCTGCTGTGTCCTGCATAATATCTGTGACACAAATGGGAAAAGTTCCCATTGCAGTGGGGGGACAGATGTAGCCGCTGTCTCCTGAGTTTGAACAGCCTGACACAAGAGCTATTAGAAAAGTTCAGTGCAGAGCTATGCAGCTCTCAGAGGCATTGAAGGAGCATTTAACAGTGAGCCATAGTGCTGTGGTGTGGTGTACTATGCTCTGCCTATCCCTACTGTTTTGGTGTCTGCTAGGGATTTTGCACCTGTATGAATATAACAGTCAGTCAGTGTTCCTATTAATTTTGCAGCACTTGCTGTAGTTTTATGATTAATACAGTGTGTGTGTCACTGATCCTATGAGCTGTCACACTGTACAGTGACAAGTAAGTGGGTGCATTCAGAACTGCTTTGCAGGATGTGCTGTGAACTACTAAAGATGAATTATGTTCCATATAATAGAATTTAATTCAGGAACAAAACCAGTGCAAAGAAAAGAATCTGTGCAACTTAAAAGTAAATATATTAAACTTAATAAATCAATAGAGCAGACCTTAACTAGAGCAAAGAATATTCCTGTCCATTTTAGCTACCCATATAATTGTCATGGCTTTCATTGGTCAGTGTATGTGAAAATGTGGTTGTCTTTAATGTCCCCTGGGGTGTAAGGTAGGGGTAGGTGATGTGGCCTCTGGTGCCAGGGGGAATGTTGATGGGAAGAGGTGTAGGAAGGTGCAGCAATGGAGCTCTCCATAGACTGTAGAGAGAGATGAACCCAGGGTTGTTGAATCTACAAGTCTGAGAGTCTGCAGCATTTGTTTGCTGCTGAAGAAGCCTTATTATGTCCTGGTGCATCTCTCTCCTCTTTTCCTGCTGGTTCTCCTGGGCCTTTCTCCTGTCGTCTCTCTCTCTCCTTCTCCAGGCTGTCAGAAGTGTTCATCTTCCAGGCCCTATTTTCGGTGTCTGATGGAGCACTGACTTGCAGGATCTTGTTGAACAAGTCATCCCGAGTCATCGTCTTTCTTTTTATCTGGCTTGGGTGTCCTGCAGGTGGGAAGAGGGAACCCCTCAAGGCTGCAACAGCAGCAGCTACAGATAACACACACAGGTACCATGTCACTATAGTTACAATGGATAATTAAAATAAAGAGTCAGAACGCCCTTCCCTTGCTTCTCTAAAGATTTAAGCAAGCGGTGCTCATTGGCACTTCAGAACGCCTGTGCAAGGTGCTGTTCGCAGCACTAGCAAGGCTGAGTGTGTTCAGCATGAGGGAAATGAGGAGAGAATGGACTGATTGCATGCAACCAACTGTATAGGTCATTGAGATGGAAGGCTGGCCTCATTGTCCACAGGAGGCTGTGATTTTAGCTGACGTTTCACTCCCAAAATCAGCTGATGCTGGCATTTTGAAACTGTCCAGGTCCATCTGCTGTTAGCCTGTTTACTGCAATGGTGCATACCAAGATTATCGCTGACTGGAATGGGAAAGCATCCCAATGTGGAGGAAGAAGTAAGGCGGCTATCCCTAGGAACCTTCAGGAGAGGATTGCAGAGTACCCCCATGGAAGTTTTGTCAAAATCTGTCCAGGGGATTCAAGAGACATCTATCTGTACATAAACAAAACTGCTCTGCCTACTCCCTTGCCTAACTCTACAGGAAAATGAAAAGCACATATAACACTACTACCTCTCGCTGTTGTACCCCTACCTCTTCTAGTGCGAGTAAATTAATGAAAAAATTGATAGCTGTGTCCTGTTCAGTTGCATTGCCATCACTGGAATGGGAAATAAATTTACACACTTACTTACGAATACCAGTTTCACCCTTGTTCAATTAACTAGAATCTGATAGTTTCAAATTGGTCCTGGCTTGCAGCATAACTGAGCTCCCTGACTGCATGTTCCCCGTCCTTCTTTTCTTTTTTCTCATCTGCCCTCTCTTTGTCCTCTGCGTTCATGCCAGGGAACAGTCACTCAAGGTCCTCAGAAGTATCCCCAGTGGCATGCAGGTCATTGGTGGGTTCTCCCTCAAGTACAGCATGCAGCTCTTTGTAAAAGCAGCTGGTCTGCAACTCAGTGTTAGATCAGCTATGGGCTTCCATGGTCTTCTGGCATGCCTGCTGTAGGTTCCTTTGCTTTCTCGTGATGCTGGTCCTGGTCCCTTTTGTACTCTTCTGCGTCTTCCATGCAATCTGCTCATAGATGTTCACGTTTCGGCGGCTGGTGTGTAATTGTGGTTTCACGGCTGCTTCTCCACGCAGATCCGATATCTCATTTCTATCCTATGCTGGAGTGCATAGCTGGCATGGTCAGCTGGGCAGTTGTGCACAAAAATGGATAGCTGCTAGATGTGCTCACCATGCTGGGCCATTAGGAAAAGTGATTTAAGAAATTCTTGTGGCTTTAAACGGGCTTGGGCCTTCTGGTCTCTGTGACCCCTCGGCAATAGAATTCATAACTAAGACCGGACTGGTAAGTGGTGGATATTGAGGAACAGCTGCTGGAGGGCTATTAGGACTGACCCAGCTATGTAGTGTCGGTCTCAGTACGTTGACCATCATTCAATGCCACTTGGGGAGGTGGTGTTATTAAGTTGACATATGGGGTGCATACATTGGAGGGAGACCAGTGTAGACACATGCCTAACTAGGCTGCTGCAAAGGTGACTTGTGTTGATCTAACTTTGTAGTTAGACCAGGCCTGAGAAAGTGATATAAGCTAAACTGCTGAAAGACACTCTTATTTGGGAATAAGTGTGTCTGGGTGGGAAGCTATGGTGTTACAACAGCAGCAATCTAGTTATACCAGAATAGTTATGCCAATGAATTTCTCAATGTGGAAATGTCCTTCCTTCCCCTGCATGCCTGGCTAAAAGTGGCCAAAGACAAGCCGTTAGGGAATGGATTGCAGAACTGTGTGGAAAAATTAGAAAGCATATTTTGCTACCTTTATTTAATTTTAGATCCTAACTTCTTGAACAGTAGTACCATTGGCTATGTCTACACTGGCAAGCTAGTTCAAATTAAGGAAGCTTAATTCAAACTAACTTGAGCCATGGCTACACTAGGCTTTCATAAATTCGAATTAAGGGCTTCCTTAATTCGAACTAATACATTCAAATATGCTATTCGAACTAAGGGTTAATTCGAACCCTTTTTAGTTCGAATTAAGCAATGTGGCCATGTTAGTTCGAACTAATTGCTTAGTTTGAACTAATTGCTTAGTTCGAACTAACCGGCCCATTGAACTCAATGCAATTCGCTAATTTGAACTAACCAAGTGCCATTCATAGCACTTGCTTAGTTCGAACTAAATTTTACTAGTTCGAATTAAGTTAATTTGAACTAACTAGAATTAGTTAGTTCAAATTAACTAATTCGAACTAACTTTAGTAAGTGTAGACATAGCCATTGATTTAATTTACACTACTCCAAGACTAAGATATTGAGCTGTCCATGACTAAGGATGGCAGGATTTGGTTCTAAAAGCATAACTTTGAGACATACGTGCCCTGGATGCTATGTGGGTATATTATTGTGGAATGCCACACAGAAAACTGTTACTGATTGGTTCTGCTGACAAATGGATCCAAAATGCATTAGTACATAAAAATTGATTTCAGAACTGTGGAAAAGCTACATGTATAATTTAGTAAGTTGGCTCTATCATAAGTGACTGTGATGGCATATGAGGTTGCATTTCAAGCTCCTCTTTTATACAAAAGTTTCTTTTTGAAGAGCTTTTACAGAAACACAGAAACTTCACAAGACTCTAGCTCTTTCCACCAGCAAGGCATGGTTTAATGGACCTCTCCCCAATGTTCCAAGATAGAAGTAATTTGTTTAGAAGTCCTTAGAAGTCATTTGTTTTTTTAGATGATCACAAGAAATTATTTGTTGTGGGACAGTGTTTCTGCCCAGATTGCTTCAGCAATGAAGTTCCTCCACTGAGAGCTGTCAGTCACCATGAGCTAGGTGGCACCTTATGGGACCAACCAGCAAAGGTCACAGCAGAAAAACAGGTGGCAGCAGAAAGTGACTTGCAGTGGGTGTTTTGCTCATGGTTTTGTTCTTGTGAATTCTGCTTGCAGCATTTTCCCAAATAAATGCTGGGTTACTTCCCCCTTTTTATTAAGTTTCTTTTCTATACTCAATCTCTGTACTTGTGAGAGGAGAAGTGTTGCCTCTAGAGGCACTTGAGAGGTGGTGTGTAATTGTCCCAGGTTACCAGCTGGGGCTTGAGCTGGTTTTGTGTTGTATTGTTGAAAGGACCCTTAGATATTGAACTCGGCCTTTGTTTCTTCTACCTCTGGCTGACAGAGGGGCTAAAATTATACGACAAACTGTTTATAAAATATAACTCTGTCCTTTCCTTCCCCTCTCCTGTTCACTACTGACTCCCTTCTGGTTATTGTTCTCTGGATTGCTAGTACAGCTTTTTACCCCTCCAACCTTCCTTTTAGGACACTTGCCTGTAAATATCAAGCAAACCTGGTTGTTTTTTTAACTCTATTTCGAGCACCCTACAGATCTCTAGAGAACCCACCAATTGCTTACATCTCCAGATCTGAAGTCTGACAAAACACTAAGCTTTTATTTAACCAGAGTAAATCTAGTAGAAACATGACAATAGCTTCCAGCAACCCTTGTACTTCCTACTCATGGGGGGCCATGCTAACCTTATAAGAGCCTGGCAGTAGCTCCCTTCCTGATCACAGTCAAGCTCCCAGACCTCCTCTCTGACCCTGCTCCTTCTTGCCTCAGGAACCAACCAAACACCCTTTATGTTTAACCTATGTGATGTTCCAAATGGGCCATGTTGGTGGAGTTTCCATCCAGGAGTCCTAGCATCTGGCTTTCTGCACCTAGAAGCAGGTGTTCTTTCTGGTCTTCATCCCACCACATTCCCCATCATGCAAAGTCACTTAACAACACTTATCTTATAATAACATTTCATATCCTACAATTTCAAGTTAATATAGTCCTTGCTCCACTCCTCCCCCCCAACCCATCTATTTGTTTATGGAAAAGGGCTCTTACAGTCAGTCCTTTGGGAAGCATTTTAGCAACTCTGCCTTCTCATACATTACATCCCACATATTATCAGCTGAACCATCTGTAATCTCATAATACTCTATATTAAAACATCTTTCTTTATCTAGTGTTTCTATTAGAAGCTTTAACCATTCATCTTGTCTGGTATTTCTTTGATGTAATTATAATGTATTTGACTGTATTAACTGAAGATTTAATAACATCTCATTTTTGTTTATTCAGAAGAGTATTAAAAGACACTCGATCTCCAATAAAAGAACGAGGTAGTTCTGAAATAGCCTTAAATTGCCTTTTGAATATATTTCTTTTGGGTAGATATAAAATGCAAAGGTTTTTCAACTTTCAATGTTGATTGCCCACATTTTAGCAAGGGTAGACCAATGAGAGTACATAATTCTTGTGATCCATAGTCTTCTCTGGGTGAAATTACAAGAGGCTCTTCATGAGCTTCAAAGCTTTAAATGGTGAGGGTCTCTGCTGTTTTAGAGATTACCTTCTCATCCAAACTCCACCATTACATCTATGCTTGGAAATTCCTCTTCTTTGTCTACATCCTAGCAAGGTGAAGCTCAAGAAGGATGGAAATGGGATGCCCGTAGAGGTAGAACTTCTATAATTAGAGCTCTGGCTTGGACATGTCCAGGGATTTGGCTGAAATTTACTCTTCTGGCTGCTGTCTGTTATATAGGATCACATCAAGGAAACTGCGTCAGCTATTATGTAAGGTCATAGAGCATCTTGTTGCTGATTCTTGTGGTAACTGTTTCTTTTCAAGCAGTACATCAAGACATCATAGCAATGGGTTCTGTGTCTTAAAAATGCTTGTAATAATAATCTGATTTGTCTCCAGGAGCCTTTATTCAGTGACTATAATGTATTTTGGATTGGGCCTCTGGTTTTGAGTATAATAATATTCATCTATCACTGTGCAAAATGAATTGAGTCCTGTCTCCACAAAGTTTTAAGAAATCTCATATCCATGCTATTAGCTTTTTTCCTTAACCACGGTATCATTTCTCTTAATACAGTCTTGTGATTGGGAGTGCTATAAGTCGTCATTCACTGCAACTAATCCCTTCCACTTTGCAGAAAGTTCATGAATTTCAACAATAAATTCTCTTCTGTTTTCTGTTTTTCAAACTGTTATGCATTCCAAGGCAGAGAAGATACATAAGAGTTGGAGGGCAACTTCCACAATGTGCTAGGATGCACAATAATGTAATGTTTTGTCAGATGCTGTTGGTAATGGGAAGCAAATTGTCAGGGACCATATGCGGTGCTTTGTGTATCTGTGAGTCTGATGTGGTCATGATTATTCAGATGAATGTCAGAAATTTGGAAACAATCTTATCAGTAGTTTCCTTTTCTTTTTTTTTTTTGTATTTTCTTGTTGTCTTTCATATTTTTTGTCTGTCTTTCTATTGAATTCCACATGTAGTTATACATCTGTATATTAATGAAAAAAGGAAATCAGTTCAAAATTGACCCTTCAGTTTTATGATAATATCTCAACATTGAATGTGATTTTTAAGTATTCCATCATAGATGACAACCACACAGCAGCCATTCCAAATATATAGCTTATAATGACTATATGGTGTATGTGTAATTAAAATCATAAATAATGAGTGTTCCTTGGACGATTATTGAATTATGTTCCAGTTTTGTGAATTGCTGAGAAGTTAACTCTAAATTTTAAAGCTGGTTCTGCTACATACTAGCCGTGTGAGCTTAGACAAAAGACTAAAACCTCTCTCCCTTAGTTTTCTCTGCCTGTATAATGGGGGTGATACAAATGTTACTTGTTTGTAAACTTCAGAAAGAAAGGTTTTAATGACAGAACAAGCTAGTTTTGAAAAATATAAGGTAGTTTGTCCAATCACTGCCATTCTTTTTGGGGAGGTTTGGGGGATGACCTTTCTATTTCAGCTACAGTTCCTTCCTTGCTTAGTGGACACAGTGAACTGTAGTGACCACCCCTCTCTGGGTATGTCTACACGTACAAATTAAGTCGACTTAAGGAGGCTTAAGTCGACTTAAAATACTCCGTGTCTACACTGGGCTTTCCTTAAGTTGACTTAAGCTGCTCCTTAAGTTAAATTAAGGAAAAGTTAGTTTGAATTAATAACACCTCATTTTAATTCAAACTAGCGCTTAAGTCGACTTTATTAAGTCGATTTAAGCCAGTGGAGACGGGGATTAGCGCCTTGGTGGAGCTTATTATGTTGACTTAAAATGTTACGTCAACTTAAACTCGAAAAGGGGCGACGTCTACACTTGAAAAAGTAAGTCGACTTTTGTTAAGTCGACTTATTAAGGTTCACTTAAAGTCGACCTTATTAAGTCGACTTCATAAAGTCGACCTAACTTTTCAAGTGTAAACATAGCCTCTGTGAACTCAGTCTTGTGTGCTGTACAGAAAGTAGGACAATCTTATTACTAGCCTGTATGTGTTAGTGGCGATTTACATTGGGTACATCATTCAAAAGCTGTGGAAGGTCTAAAATGCCCCCACAACCTTAACCTGCACATTAACTACAAGTGAAATGGTTTAGGGCTAGGTTGATGCTGGCCTCTCCAAGGATGAAAGGTGCTTTCCAAGTCACATGTTCGCATTCCTTGTTCAAAGATCAGCTACAATAGTTGACTAACCAAAGAGAGTATGTAGGGCACTAGGCAGTGCCATTGTCCCAGCCCCATTCCTGTTCTCACCAGCATAGGGTGGTTCAGTGGACTGCCATTCTGGTGTATCTGGGAGCTCTAGTGATGTTACTATATGACAAAATGCATAGAGCATGTGACTGTGACTCAAGAGAGCTTGCTGCCATTTCTCTCCCTGCTGCTGGGTAACCTGAGGTAAATCATTTCACTGCTGTTCCTCAATTTCCCTATCAGTAAAATGGGAATAATGATACTATCCTCCTCCTCTGTAAAAATACTTTGAGATTTATTGACTAAAAGCCCCATATAAGAATTTCCAGAGGGGTAGCTGTGTTAGTCTGCATACAGCAATAACTACGGAAGTCCTGGGGCACCTTAAAGACCAACAAATTTCTTAGGGCATAAGCCTTCATAGGCTCCAACCCACTTTGGTAGATACAACTGACAAAGTGGGTTGGAGCCCATGAAAGCGTATACCCAAAGAAATGTGTTAGTCTTTAAGGTGCCACAGGGCTCTTGTTTTTCATATAAAATTGTATTGTTATTAATAATAATAATTAATAAAGCACGTCTTCTCAGAGCTTCCCTTGGTGGCACTAGGATTTGCACCAATTCTTTATTTGAAGTGAAATGTTAATGAGACAAATCTAGTTATGAATATTTCCAAAATTACATATTCTATGGAGCTAGATGTAAACCAGATGTTGCAGTTTATTCAGAATTGGTGGATTTCATTTAAATCTCTCTCTCTCTTTTAAATGCTACATGTGCTCAAATTGAAAAATCACTGTTTGATATTAGTTTTGCACATTACTGGAGTCTTAGAAATGTTTTCTGAATTTGCTTTACCTAACCTGACAAGCCCAAGCAATTTAATATAAACATTATAAGTGAATAATGGTCACATTGGCAGAGAAGATGGCTTCCTTACTTTGTCTGTGTGTGTGTTTGTGGATTAGACTGCAGCATAATTCCTGTCCAATCTGTCTCATTGGTCTGTTGTAATTGATTATGTGACATGAATGTTTATGTACTTCCTAATTTAGAGGGAAGTTGAAATATATTGTTATCTTTGGCACTTTCTTCCTTTGAATATTCACTGACTGAAAGTGAACGAGACTTTAATACAATCTGGCATGTGTTGAAGGGAGCAAAGTAATCAGTTAAGTTCTGTGAAGTGATGGCATAATTTTCTACTAGTGATTTCACAGTAAAAAAGAACATTACTGTTAGGGCTTGTGTACACTGAAAATGTTACTGCAGCCCAGCTGAAGTACTGGAGCTGTGGCATGGTAGCACTTCAGTGTAGACATTACCTACTCCTGAAAATGGGATTCTCCCGTTGGCATAATCCACCTCCATGAGAAATCTTCCGATGGCCTGGGACTGTTGACACTGTTGGTTAGGTTGGCTAAAGTACATCACTGAGGGGTGTAGATTTTTCCCACCCCTGAGTGAGGTAGCTGGTCAACCTAACTTTTTAGTATAGACCAAGGAAGGAACTGTAAGCTATTGTAGCTAGAGCTGAGTAGCAAATCTCCCCTTATCAAAATATATAATAGTTACAATCATCAATGTCTATTCATCAGTCCGTAGTAGTCTTTCTTGTGGGCCAGAAGGTAACATTTTCAGGTCCCACATAAAGTCTTGGGTTTCATAGAATCATAGAATAATAGGGATGGAAGGGACCTCATGAGGTCATCTAGTCCAACCCCCTGCTAAAAAGCAGGACCACTCCCACTAAATCACCCCAGCCAGGGTTTTGTCTAACCGGGCCTTAAAAATCTCCAAAGATGGAGATTCTACCACCTCCCTAGGTAACCCATTCCAATGCTTCACCACCCTCCTAGTGAGAAAGTTTTTCCTAATATCCAACCTCGCCCTCCCCAGCTCTAATTTGAAACCATTGTTCTGTCCTCTCTTACCATCGAGAACAGCCTAGCTCCCTCCTCTTTGGAGCACCCCTTCAAGTAGTTGATGGTTGCTATCAAATCTCCCCTCAGTCTTCTCTTCTGTAAACTAAATAAGCCTAGTTCCTTCAGTCTCTCCTCATAAGTCATGTGCCCCAGCCCCCTAATCATTTTCGTTGCCCTCCGCTGGACTCTTTCTAATTTGTCCACATCCTTTCTGTAGTGTATATAATGTATACTTCATTGTAACACCACAGTGCTTGCTAGGGGAGAGCTCCTTGATGAGAGTAGGGCCAGTGTTTGGGGCCTTGATGTGGGATCTTGCTAGTCAAAGTGGTGGGAAGGAATTTCTCCACTGCCATGGTGGTGAGAGTTTTCTGCCTTCCCCTCAGCAGCCTAGGGACCAGATAGGTAGACTAGGCTGTAAAATTTATTTTGTCGTGACTTGGCAAGTGTCCAATGCAAGTACTCATGCAAAAGGAGTCTGGGTCCCCAATAACTGGCTTCCAGTTTCTGCGTAGGAGAAAGCATCGCCTAATGAAGGTGGAAATGGAGTACATGTCCCAGTAGTGTGGCTAGTCAAGGTAAACAAGGTGTAACGTTGATGGCAGACCTTCAGCAAGTGGAGCAGAGGCTAGATAGCTGAAAACAGCCCTGCCCCAGGTGGTGTAGATAACAAATGTGGGGAAAGTCTGAATGTGGGGTTTGAGTGTTGTGTGCAGAGGCTACCCAGAGGTGGGACAATTCCCACACACCTAATAAAGTTACGGCCTAAGTAAACCACACTTGTTGTCTTGTCTTGCCTTCCTCTGGTTTTCAATAATATATTAAACCACAGTCCCATGCGTGTCTCTGATACCTACCCAAGGAGTTTAAAAATCTGACCCTATTTGTATGAAATAGTAAGTGATAATTACAACATTTGGTTAATGATGCCCTTTATCATTGAAACAGTTTATTATTTTAATTATTGTGAGTATCATCACTACTTAGTTTGTCTATGACTACTAGACTACTCAGATCTAACATCGTTGTAAGTCACTCTGAATAAGAAATATATTAATTCGAATAACGTGAAATATTTGTTTCTGATATTTTTTCATCTAAGTAAAGAGAAATAGGAGCAAAAATTAAATCATGCACTTTTAAATGATACAAACTGCTTTTTTTTTCCTGGAACAAATCTGAACTTCATCATCCTTTCAGAAGTGAGTATGCAACTAAATGCAATGTGAGTAAAAGTGGGGAATAAGAACCAAAATATAAAAATAAGAACCAAAATAAATCAATTATACCCCCTATTACAGTGGCAAGACAATCAATACATGGAAATACTGTTGAATGGTATTTGAAAAGAGATTTTGTTAATAGAAAATGTGTATAGTCACCACTTTGAGTGGAAAGGACGGTAGTGAGTCCATTTTGAGTGAGTTCTTTTCAGAGATGACTGCGCCTTTTTTGAGTTTGGTGGGAAAAGTCTGAACATGGGGTTTGAGTGCTGTGGGCAGAGGCTACCCAGAGGTGGGAAAAATCAGCATTCCTGATTGGCTAGGAAAATTACATATAAGGCCAGTGTGAGGGAGCAGTCCCTGCTGTCCTCTTTAGCGGCAGTCAGTTGCACATGTACATTTATTGTTTGAGTAGACTATGAGGGATCATAGAAAGAAGAGAATACCCTTACCTGTTCCTGAGTTCCTGCGTTATCTGTGTTTGCTGTCTCCTCTCCTTTTAATGTTCCATTCACCCGGTCCTGTGTCAGTTGTCCTGCATTCTGTGAATGAAGATAAATCGTAATGTTAACTTGGGGACCTATTTGGAAGGAGGGATTTCTGGTTGATATTATATATTGATCCTGAGGCTTCTCTTGTTTTGTTGATGTCCCTTATCTAATCTGCTAATGTTTGATTATCATTAGAGAGTAAGTCCTCAATCCGTATACCAGTGATCAGATATATTTAGGGGCCAAGGATCCATCTTGTAGAGGGAAGGGGTCCGTGGTGTTAGTGGTTTTAAGATGTTCCCCCTCACATGCTCCTCTAACAATACACATGCAGCTATTTTAAGATAGGGTTAAGTATGTGACTGAAATCTCTTTTTTAATAAGAAATTCAAAGGACTACAGAATCTGCCCTCAAACATACTGTTACTTTTGAGTTTTGCAAACTTCTTAGTGGTGATGTGCTGCTAATATTTTAATATGGGCTTCCTCAATAAAATGTCAACTTTAGCATCATCTTACCATAAACAAGAAAGGAAGGAACCCCACAGGACAAATTTACATTAAATGCCTTAAGTAAGAAGTGTGATACTCTATGTTTTAAAAAATAATTGGTAACATTGTATAATTGGAAAGAGAATGGAGGGCTGGGGGTTACCTGATTTCCTCCTCCTTCACTCCCACTAGCCTTCCTTTTTTTTCCCTTAAACCTGCCACAGGAATACGGAAAGGAAAAAATTTTTGTCTGAAGAGTATTTTTACTTAACTCACCAGCCAGAGATCACTTTAGCAATAACTAACAAAGGGGTGAGATCACTTTAAGGCAGGGAACTTATACCAACCATTGTTTCACTTCAGTGACATAGTTTTAACAAGAAATTCCTTAAGTCTGTAAGCCATTGCATGCAGTTAGGCATCATACAATGTGACTTGCTTATTTAAGCTATGAGAAAATGGGACTCACTGTCTAGATTTGGAAATTAAGTATTTACACACATGTGTAGACAGGGGTAAGAAAGATGGTAAGGGAACCATCTCTTAATGAAAGGACCTGATGTTTGAGGTGAAAAGTATGGCACCTTGTGATTTCCTCTAACAAACAAGTTAAGTATAATTTTTCTTTCTCCAAAGTGTAAAAGTGAAAGCTAGTTACCCAACATTCATTGAATGTTGCCCTATTTTTATTTCATGAGTTACACATGAACTGACTTAGTTTTATGGAATTGTTCCTTATTCAAAACAATTTGATGCATATTTCAGCCTAGGGTTGTCCTTTGTTCAGATCTATTTAGACTATTTCCTGTTTATTTAAAAAAAAGCCACACACCTAATTTTTAGGTTTTTATCTGAATGAATGTGCAGGAATACTTTATTCTGTGATTCTGTTTGCACAAAGATATTGAACAAATTATAAGAAATTGCAGATATAGACTCATAGGATATGTCTACACTTGTTAAGCTAAATCAACTCTTAAGTCGACTTAAAGTCGACTTAAGTTGACCTTGTTAAATTGACTTAACAGAGCCTGTGGTATAGACATAGCCATCCACACTGGCTTTAAGTTGACTTAAGAAGTCAACTTAAGCCTTAAATCAACCTAAAGAGGGGAAATTAAGTCACCTTAATGTCAGTGTGGACAGCTATGTCTATACTACAGGCTTCAGGAAATGCTTAAGTCGACTTAATAAGTGCCCAGTGTGGACATGGTGTTCTGTAGGTCGACTTAAGCGTCCTTAAGTCATCCTAAGTTGCAAGTGTAGACATACCCATAGACACTAAAGTCAGAAGGGACCAATATGACCATCTAGTCTGACTGCCTGCAAAATGTAGGCCATAGAACCTCACCTACCCACTCCTGCCATAAACCTCTTACCTAGGTCTAAATTATTAAAGTAATCAAATCATGATTTAAACATTTAAAGATATAGAAAATTCACCAGCAAGTAAGTCATGCTCCATGCTACACAGGAAAATGAAAAGACCCGCAGAGCTTTGCCAATCTGCCCTGGAGGAAAATTCCTTCCTGACCCTAATATGGTGATCAGTTAAACCCTGAGCATGTGGGCGAGACTCACTAGCCAGACACCCAAGAAAGAATTCTCTGCAATAACTCAGAACCCACCCCATCAATCATCCCATTATAGTGATGGGAGCCATGTAAGTCCTTAAATTGCCTCAATCCTCTGAAACACTATAAATGCCATTGTTAGAATTACTGACTCCAAGTGATATTTCCAAAACCATAATTTTATTGACCATGAATTAACATCACTGAAGCTTCATTTCTAAACTCTCTGTTTGAGGCCAGGTCTAACTAACAATGCTGTCTTTGAAAGAAGGGAAAAGTTGTCTCTGTTAGTCCTACTTTAGCAGCTGTAGATCAATTTTTGCAGTAGGGGCATTGAAGAAGATACGTGTAAACCAAGGTTTCAGTAATCAATGAATTTAATTATTAAAGAGACCACAAATAACTTAGCTTGACTGATTTTATTGAATGATTGGATAATCAGTGCATAACAGAGAAGTACATTACCAAGTCTACATGAACTGGTCCTTGTAGTCTGATGATGGTTAGCTTGCACTACTTGTCTGGTTCTAACTTTCTGCTTTTTAAAGCATCACTTTCATTACTTCCTCTCTTTAACAGATAGACATCTTATTTTTAGCATATTTCCTAATTTACTGATAGTGTTCTAATGACATACATCTGTTATTTACTTGTATCTTTTTAGTAAATATATCAATTTTTGCTAACTTAAATGTCTGTCACTTGTAGTTCAGTACAGTACACAGTTGAAAATATTATTCCTTATTTAACGATTCTTGAGCTGATAATTTCTATCAAACTCAGCGTTTTTCTCTTAGCATGACTATAGAACTATGGGCATTCTGTCTCACAAATAAGCTAATAGATCTTATGAAAGTCTGACTTAGAAGTCAACATGTGGTACAGATCATTACTTGAGCACTAGACAATTTTCCATGTTTTGAATGGTCTTCTAGTTTCAGAGAAATGTTTGCCATGGTGTGATTTTTTTTTATTTTTATTTTTTTTATTTTGGGGGGTGGGTAGGTTGAAGTCTTTAGACTCAAATGAAGACAGATTTAAATAAGAGAGGAAGGCAGAACTGGCCTTAGCATTCTTGCATCAATTTATTGCATTCTGACTCCAAAATTTAACTATTTCCTTTCCACCATTATCACACCACTATGCAGGGCAGGCCAAAGGATTTTGGAAAGGCTTAATGAGCTGATTGTCTAACATGAAGAGTGCAGAAGTGGATCCCAGATGCTTGTTTCTTTGTGATTTGGTTTGTTCTCAAAGAGATCCTAGGCACAAAATGGCTAGAAATTAAAACAAACAAATCAAAACATGCTCACAGCATTGCATTGCTTTACATTACATTTTCCATTACAATTCTAGTTTCCCTAAGCCAGGATTTCCACATTGTGTAGGTAAGTGTGTTCCTAAAGCCACCTCTGACAGAACAGATTGACTGAATAGTATAACGTTACTGAGATTTCACCTAAACAAACAGAGCTTCAATAAATTGTTCATCAGAACTAAAAACTTTTTCAAGCAATTTATATCTTCAGAATTATAGCAAGTTCATGCAGGTGTGCATGAGGGTACGCATGAAAAGAATCCCCACATTTGCAAATAGTTACCAGCAGTCAAATGAGAGCACCATTTCCCCTCAATGCTTAGAATCAGCAATAACCTGATAATTGTATGGTGTTCGTGGCCATGTGGCAACATCTTAAAGATGATTATTGTAATTAAGGCGGCAATAATATAGGGTCCCTAAACAATTACAACCTCCCACGCTGGAATTCTGAGCACATCTGATTTCTAAGAATAGAATTCACATTGAAAAGATGGTGATTCTTAGCCTTAGGCCAAGAGGCTAATGTTGGCTCTATTTCTTTGGACATGTGCACTCCAGGAGACATTACAAATTCTTCTTTAATGTTTAACTGCCTGAATTTCATAGTATTACCAATATTGGTGAAGTCTCTTTTATGTTTACTTTGGAATTCCTATAATTCTGTTATTGAAAGTTTTGCAATATTATCTGTAGCTGGTAACATAATTAGTTGTTTCTCAGGGCATCACAACACCTACCTGTTTGTGAAAGGAAATCAACTCTTCCAAGATAACTTGTTTGTTTTTTTTCCTCATGCACAACAAAAACCCACTGAAATTTGAAGTAATAAAAAGAATTCACTCAAAGTTACAAGCAAATGAAAGTACAGTAACAGTAGAATATAAACATGCCACTAAAGAAGTTTTATAAAATTAACAAAAAATTCCTATGGTGTCTGGCTTTTATACATACCATATATAAGAGGAGAAAAGATGCAACTTAATGTTACAGAAGCAAAACATTTCATTTTCAAATCAATCAATATAGATCAGACCTTGCCTCCTTTTATAATTTTCCCTAAGGGAAGGAAAAAGTATAAGTATAAAGGGCCAGATACTGTGAGGTCCTGAGTGATTTCACTGATGGCAAAAGGAGTTGAGTGGAAGGTTGCACCTTACAAGGAACTCTCCACCTTTCAAGGTCAGCCCTAACATTTTTCATATTGAAAATAATATTGCATCCCCTGAAGACAGTGGGCCCAAACTCCTTTCATCTATGCCTGTGTAAATCAGGAGCAGCTCTATTGAACTCAGAGGAATGATATGGTTTTCCTCTAAGATTGACAAGGAGAAATCACACTCTGTCTCTGGGGAGTGGAGCCAGGTGAGCCATGCCCGAAGTGGAAGGGCAGGACAGAAAGTTTAAAAGGTGGGCACTGCAGCTCAGTTGCGTGAACACTCGGGAAGGAAGTAGATGTCTCTCATCTGCTGCTGCATTCTACCATGCTGAGGACCCAGCAGAGGTGCCAGGACTGCCCACCAGCCAGTACCTGGAGAAGCTACTGAGACTTCTGGCCAGGGAGACAGAAAGGACAGTAGGAAGTAGCCTAGGGACACCTGACCTCAGTCCCGTTGTGTTACCAGCGTTTAGGTCAGCATGTTGTGATGGGATCCGTGCTGACCCAGTGGCAGAACCCTCCACCACTGTCAAGGCCCTGGGCTGAGACCTGATGAGATAGGTGGGCCTGAGTCCTCCTATCTCCTGCTGCCAACCCCATCTCTGTGGTGGCAGCCTACTCACCTTAGGCTGAACAGCTAGTGTTTGTTGGCTGTTTGCCCAGCCAGGGATCTGGGCTACAGACTATTGCCATTCTGTCCCACTCAAAGGGCTGAGTCTGACTGTGTTTGCTTTCTTCTCCAATCAGAGAGATTGGCTAAAGACTGCTTGTTGGTCTGCTCTGCCCCAAGGGCAAGAGCCCTGAGACTGCTAATTCCCCAATGAAGTGTTGTTCTTCTAGGCACAATATAGTGAGGTGGCATAGCCTGTCTCCAAGCCTGATGGGAAGGGATGGCCATGGACCACTACAGTAAGCAAGAAAGGAATGGGGTCCAGTGGTGCTGTGCCATCAGCTTTAATGGAATGAATAAGGTTGAGAAACATGAATTGAAAAGCACTCATGGAAGGTCAATCATGCTTTGAGAAAATGCTTCTGAACTAAATGATCTAAATTAATGCTGGAAAGCTCAGGCGCAGCCCATCTATTCTCAGTGTTCTTACACACCCGATCCCACCACATGGTTGATGTAAATACAGTTGATTTATTTCCAGTCCTATTTTTATGCTTTGAAAAGTTGGATGGAAACTTATTATTCCATACAGCATATGTATTTTATTAACGTTTAGAAAGCTGGCATGATTTTAGCCAGCTCATGAAATGTAAAGAATAAAAATTCTTTTACAGAATTGAAGACCACGCACAAAAATCAACGGGTGCTTTATATATATATAGATATAGTGTTTGAGATCAAAATGTTCCATGAATCTTTTTCACAAAGGGGAAAAATATAGATAATCTTTTCTAGCACATTAAATGACCTTTTCTTGAAGAGGAAGCAGTGGTGTTTCTCAAATAGCTACTAGTGGTGCTAAATATAAGTGAATCAGTGCTCTGCTGTGTTACATGGTCATCTAATGGCTGTTACATAAGTCATTGACACATCAGGCAACAATAGACTTCTTTGTTAATGAACTTAAATGGCGAGCAACCTTTATTTAAAGACAGAATGGCAATTAGTTGTCAAGTGTTATGGTAAGGTCTTGTCCAGTCAAATTAGTCTTTGTGTTCACTGGCCCAGCCAAGTTTGTTTGGGCTTCCTGAGCTTGGCAGAAACAGAGGCTAATTCTGATTCTGAAGGGGCAATCTCTCCATTTGAGTAATCACTGACAATCTCATTAAACATGTCAGGCCGCCACTACCCTTCAAGCGGGCTTTCCCAGATTGATTGGGCCTGATTCTGATCTGGCATTTATGTGAATTAGGAATAATTCCATTAAAGTCAGTGATTTACACTAGAATAAAATTGATGTGAGATCAGTATCCAGTTCAGCACATCTCTGTTGTACTGAGAATGATGCTGGTGAAGTTCCCCATGCTCTCATGGGGTCCCACTCTCTGAATGAAGCAGAAGCAAGGAAAGTTAAACTTTAAGGAACCACACCCCAAAACTCTTGAGATTTGTGAGCCTGGTAGACCAGGTGCCAGTTTTTGCTGAGTCTGCAGTCATCCACTGGGCACTGACAAATTTATGGTTGGAAACCAAACCAGCTCATCTATAAATTAATATTGTTCAAGACAGGATCTAAACTTGTAAGAATGTAAAAAGACTATGAAATTCTTGTAAATTGCTGCATGTATTCATCTTACTTGTAACGGCTGTATCCTCTGCTATGTGTAAGTTGTGCTTTATAATTATAAAAAGGCCTGCTCTGAACTTGTGAACCAAGGCAGGAAAACTAGTTCTTCTTGATAGGCAGGGGGAAACCATCAAGATTAAGATTAAGAGGGTCATTGTGGAACATCACAAGGCAAAGGCTGGTTTGAGTTTCTTAATCTATGAAGATGCTATGTGAGAGAAAACATTAGCAGAAATTCTGGAAGATGGAAACAGAGATAACTGACACGAAAATTTTTCATCTCTTTGCTGTTTGGATTTGTACAAGGGCTGGAACTAAGAAAGAAAAAAGCAGAGCTCCCCAGGGTCAACCTGGGTTAACCCTAAAAAAAGACATTCATTGCTGACAGATTACTACATCTCTGTCATCTTTTGGAACTATAGGTTGAATGTTTTTGTGTCTATACGTTGCCTACTTTAACCTGTAAACAAATGTCTTGTTTTTTCCCCTTGTTAATAAATCCTTGATTTGCTTACTGTAAAATTTGCTACCAGCATTATCTTTGGAGTGAGATTTAAGATATAAATTGACTGATTGCTCTTGGGACTGAGTGCAACCTGAATATTTTGTGGGGTTTTTTGTTTGTTTGTTTGTTTTATTTAACGTTTTTGTTTTTGGTGTAAGTGACCATTTATCACTAAGACCAGCTTGCCGGGGTCACATATAGACTGGAGTAGTCAAAGGGATTGTCTGTGACTCCATGGTAAAACCATTACAGTGATCCAGGAGTTCACATATGCTACTGGGTTGGTGACATCTATTTATAGAACACACCACCAGCTTGGGGTATATACCCTGCTACCGGCATTCTCAGTCATGTGCCACTCCAGACAGCATGACAGGATCATTTTGGAAGTCAGCTAAGGAGGTGAGTGAGAGAGGAGTCATGTACAATCAGTAAAACTGCCACCCCAGTAACAAATGAAAGCCCACAGTCCTGTGAATGGATTTAAAAAGACTCCCTGCTTCCTATATTGGTAAAAATGGAAAAATGCTGCCAGAGCTTCATTTGCATAGGCTACCTACAAACACAATTTCTCTAGAGAAAGGGGAGTCACCATAACCATACATGAACTTGGGTTTTGAGAGTAGCAGATGCCCAAAGGAAAAGAGAAAGGCTACTTTCCTTGTGGCAAAGAGCTTTTTTCTATGTAGTCAGGACTTTAATTAAGGTTTCTACTTGTTTCTGACTCTGCTCCCATGGGGAATGCCCTGTCGACTGGTGACAGGAAGGTACAGATTGAATGATGACTCTGTGGCCAGAGATGACACAAAGGATGGCAGGAGAGCTGCATGGAAAGTGGTGAGGCCCTTCCTTTCCGGCACCTTAATAATGCGGAATCATTATGCTAGGTTGTATGGTGGTGCCTTCAAGTAGAACTGACCAGACAGCTTCCTTAGAACTGGCCTGACAGCTTTCTTGGAACTGGAGACAGGTCTGCAAAGAGACACTTGGACTACTACTCATCCAACCTGTAAGTGGGTTTTGCTAGATGGGTGAGCGAGTATGGCCAACGCATTGTTACCTGCAGGACATTCTTTGGCAGGTGGGAAGGAAGTTAAACAGACTATTGATAAATGTAATGGAAATAATAGGGGGTACTTTGCTCTTTATATGTATATATATTCTGTTGCTGGGTTTTCCCAAGTTTATGTTTGCATTCCCTTTCCCCTAAGAAAGGTTTCCTTGGTTGTACACCATCTCCCAGTTCTTGAAATGGGCAAGTTTTCCCTGCCAGAGGATGCATGTGGTATTCCAGTTATATGGGAGGGCACTCAAGCTGCTACAGTTATTTGTCAAGAGAGACACTGGGTAGATCGAATCTAGATCTTTTTGCTACTTTTTCCACTAGAACAAGGGTTACAACTTAGTTTATTTATTTATTACAATTTAGATGGATAGAATTTACTGTAAAAGCCCTGCTGGGGCAATTTAAATGTCCACTACATCAGTGGAAGCTAAGTGGAATACAATATTTTTCTTGAGACTTGGAGTAGAATTGGAGTTAGAGGGCCTATGGTCACTGGAAGGACTACTACTTCCCAGGAAAACAGGGCATATGAGGAGGGGGGCTGTAAGCAACTCAACCACATGGAAGAGCAGCATATGGAGTTTAATAAAAGTTCTGCATCAACTTAACTTGCATTCAGCTTCATTCTCTGTTAATGAAACAGGACTGGTTCTAGGGATAAGGGTTTACTCTTACTCCATGTGGTCATTCATTTTACTTGTAAATGAGGGGGTTCAGGGATTTCCCTAAAAAGGTAAGCAGGATTTTATTATTTTGAGGGACACCAGATACATGCAGAAGAGAAACCACAATAAATTAGCAGTTCAATGAAGTTACAGGATAATGAAATTTTACATAGTCATTTGGCAACAGACATGCATAATTAACAACAAATTTTAACTTTTCATGGAAACCCCTCCCCCCCAAAAAAAGTTTGTTGTAAAGGGTACCAATGCAAGTCCAAACAACTTTATCAACTGTTAAATTTTATAAACTTGTCAGGATTCAATTTTTTGTTCAAGAAATGTACTTTATACCCAAGGGATGTAGTCATCCCATATAGTTACTTTAAACAGGAGTACAGCAACATGTTTTTCAGATTGCTAAAGGCAAAATGACAAGTGTTTCTTTTGTAATGTCTATCTTACTCTTCCAGACAGAGACCTGATTTTGCAGGATTGCATACAGTGCTTGGCATATTAAGGCTCAATCTTGACTGAGTACTCTGTGCAGTATTAAAAAAAAGTTGATAAAAATTCTTCACTCTGGTAATACAGCCTAGGAAGAGAGAAAATATATGGTAAAAAGCATATACCTTTATTTCCAGGTCATGTGCTCTCCTTCATGGGATTATGTTGGAGGACCTCAATAAGATCATCCCAGACATAATTATAGAATTTTTTTCCCCCCCAGATCCTCCTTTCCCAAGATTTTCCCTAAGAAGAGGTAGTTTAGATCATTGCTTTCTGTTGTACTTTACTAGCTGGCTCTGAGACAAACCATGCAGATTGAATTGTTTATATTCTGAGTAGGCTGGAAGCAATTTATAAAGGAAAAGTCATTCCAATGAAAAAAATGCTACAATTATACTGAACATATGAGAACAAATATTACCATAAGGTGATGCAGTTAGAGAGGTCAAATTACAGAGAGTGAGCAAAAGGACAGAGAAACAGGTCGTGGAAGCAGTAGGGCTATGTCTACACTTGCAACGACGCTTAAGTTGACCTACACAAAGCCGCGTCCACACCGGGCTCTTATTAAGTCGACTTAAGCGCTTCCTTAAGTCGACTTAATAACCCCCCCTCTTTAGGTTGACTTAATGCCAAAGTTGACCTTGTTAAGGTGACTTAAAGCCAGTGTGGACGGGGAATAGCCTAAGTCGACCTAATTGGACTTGGGCTGGAGAGAAGGGGAGAGCCATGGCCAGGGAGATAGGCTGGGGAGAAGGGGAGAGCTGCGGCAGGGAGAGCTGCAGCTGGGAATTGGGGGCAGGGGAAAAGGGAAGGGACGCAGCAGAGGTTCGGGGGCTGGGGAGAAGGGAAGGGAAGTGGCGGGGATTGGACTGTGCGAGGTGCATGGGTGTGTGACAGCCCGTGGACTGCTGTGCACCCACAGCTTAGAGGGAACATAGCTCCAGGCCCCCACAACACTCCTCCGTCGACCTAGCACCTGCCAGTGTAGACGCAGACAGTTGACTGGAGTGTTTAGTGTGGACGCTCTAAGTCAACTTAACAAGCTTGTCTTTAAGTCGACCTTGTTAAGTCGACTTAACAGAGCCTATAGTGTAGACATAGCCTAGGAGAATAAGAAAAGAGAAGGTGGAATTAATTTGTTTAGTTTTTGTTCTCTTTAGAAAGAGGATTTTTTAAAAAAGTTTTAATCTTCTGTTTAAATCTCTGATGGGTAAAGCAGCATGAATGATTATCAGGTGTTTGTCTAATCTGCTCTTAATATCCTCCATTGACTGGAGATTCCACAGCCTCTCTCTGTAATTTATTCTAGTGCTTAACAATCCTCACAATTAGGAAGTTTTTCCTAATGTCCAATCTAAACCACCCTTGATGCAATTTAAACCTATTTCCTCTTGTCCTATTAGAGGTTAAAGAGAACAATTTTTCTTTCTCTTCTTTGCAACAACCTTTCATGTGTTTGAATACTGTTATCATGTCTCCTCTTTCTTTTCTTCTCCAGGTGAAACAATTTTTAGACATTTTTTTTCAATCTTCCCTTCTTCATAAGTTATATTTTCTAGACCTTTAATAATTTTTGTTGCTCTTTTCTGGACTTTCTCCAGTTTGTCCACATCTTTCCTGAAATGTGGTATTCAGAATTGGACACGATACTCCAGCTGAGCCCTAATCAGCAGGGAGTAGAGCAGAAGAATTGCTGCTTGTGTCTTGCTTACAACACTCCTGTTAATATGTACCAGGATAAGATTCCCTTTTTGTTTTTTGCAACAGCGTTAAACTGTTGACTCACTTAGCTTGCAATTCACTATGGGCTATGTATACCCTTGTTAATTTAAGTAGACTTAGCTAAGTCAACTTAACAAAGTTGACTTTAAGTCGACTAAGCATGTTCACACTTAAATTTTAAGTTGACTTAGAGGGGACCCTACAAAATTGACCTAGAGTGTCCAAACTGGATGCCTAGGTTGACTTCTAGGGGCTAGGTGGACCTAGGATAGGTCCATGGTGGCAGCGGGGGCACCCCTTGCCAAGTGCCAGGGGGCTCAGCCTTTGCCCCATTGTACCTTGATACAATGGGACAAAGGGGGACAGGGACCCTGGGAGGGCATAGGGGCAGGGTGGGCAGGGCTCTGCCCTGCCCTTTGGGGGGGCACGCTAGGCTGTGGCTGTGCCAGCCACCCTGGCAGGGAGGGCAGTGGGGAAGCCCTGGAGCCCCCTAAGTCGTCTTTAAGTCGACTTAGGGCTACTCCATGTCTACACTGGCTTAAGTCAACTTTCTAAAATCGACATAAGCAGCAAGTTGACCTAAAATGAGGTTTTACAAAGTTGACTTAATTTTTCCTTAAGTCGACTTAAGCAGCTGCTTAAGTCAACTTAAGGAAAGTGTAGTGTAGATGCAGAGTAAATTAAGTTGCAAGCTTAAGTCGACTTAATTTACAAGTGTAGATGCACCCTATGATCCTCAGATCCATTCTGTTTCCTAGGCAGTCATTTCTCATATGCAGATAAGCTGGGCCAGGGCTGAATGAAGTCCTGGTGCAAGAGCAGACTTTGGTGTAAGGCGAGTATAGGAAGGCAGAGAATCCTGTGGCTGTGAACGTTGAGCAGTTGCTGATCCTCTGCAACTGCTGGACTTACGGACATCTAGGCTGACTTACCCAGTCAGGTGGTTCTGCTGTGGCCAAGCTGTGCTCGTATGCTGCCTGGCAAGTGGGCAAGCACAATGTGGTTGCATTTAAATCAATGAAGCTATGCTTGTTTACACCAGCTGAGGATCTTGACCCCCTCTTTTTCATCTAGCATTTTGCAGCCTGGAGAGGTTTGGGGGGGTTTTTTGTTTTGTTGTTTAACTTATTTTCTGTTATTTGGCTCTAACAGTATAATGTTTATGTGGGAGAAAAATCCACCTCATGAATGTAATATTACAGAGCAAAACACCTGCCCCAGCAGACATAATTCCTGACTTCCTCAAACAAGCTGGTGAACAAGCAAAAATATAAAAAGAAATTTCCTATATTAATTTCAAGGTCAGTGAGCAATGGAGTAAAATTTCACTGTTTACCCAATGGAGAGCAATATCAGTAAGGAAAGAAATTGCAAAGTCAGACTGTATACAGGGTCCTGCAAATAATGAATAAAAGATTAAATACTACTTGGTAGAATGCTTGTATTACTCAATGTCTTCTCCTCTGGGCTTCTTTCTTCCCGTAATCCTGTACATTTTGATTTTGCGTAATTGTGTGGTTGAGGTCCTCCTAATCAGCATCCACTTGTTCTGGAAATGTAGCACCTAGTTTGCAATCATAAAGGGTAAGGGTTTTTTGAAGTGCTGCTAATCATAAAATACATTCCCCATTTTAAGCCAAATCAAGCACAGAGCCAAATCAAGCCTCAAAACCCTTAGTTATGCCAACACGAAAGGAAAGGTTATGCCAGTATATTTTTCAAACATCTCTCTTATCACTCAAAAGTTATTAAAATGGAAGAGTAGTCGATGGTCACATACTTCTTTTAAACCATTCATTGCAGAAACGGGGCCAGTTGCATCCCTGGCATAACAACACTGACAACAGTAGAGAAATCAAGGTCCTTTAAGACAAAGTCACTGAAGTGGAAGTATTGGGAAGTAATGGTAAGAATGCCATTATTCCCAGAAAAACACTCCAAAACTTTATTATACCAGGAGATCAATGATGGCACCATTTTCTAACTTTGTCTCTTGTTTTCCTTTTGACTTCTGATAGAAGCCAGATGACAAGTTGTATTGTAATTTGAAGATGGCTCCTGAAAATTTTGCTTGCTGGATAAAAGTTAGGGCTAGGCTAACCAGATGCAGCACTTGGGAGAGCCAGATTTATGAGCATTTCTTCCGCATTACTCAGCATATCACTAGATGGCTCTGGCTTCTGTAAATTAATAATTTCTGGTCTTAACTAGGTCTTAGGTTTTCACAGTTTTGTCCTATGTGAAGAATCCATATAGGTGTTTTAGCTTGTAAAGCAATCAAATGGAATTACTTTCCCTCTCTTGTATTAGATCAGTGTCTCTACTCCTGATACGTGTATTAGGAAGAGAGGATCAGATAGTCTTTGCAGAGCCACTGTGGGATATAGGCTTACTTATTTAGGCTTCTGTTGAACAATAGAAACTTGAACACAGAGAAATTGTGGATTTAAAAACTGTGACTCAGCAACCTTACTGATAGATGCCTTTTTAGGCAATATTCACAGCTCTCTTTTGTCTGGGAGTGAAATCTAAGTTACATTGTCAAACCAATTCTTTTGGGAGCGGGGAGAAGTTGCATGAGGGAGATTGGAAAGGGTGGTGAGAATTGACATAATCTTTCATTGAGGCATCATAGAGAAAGGCTATTTAGAATTCTTTGAACAAGATTGCTCTCATATAATTGACAGACACAATCTATAGTATCGAAGGATCTATCTTCTGATACAGTTGCAAATGAAAAGGAGAATTTTCTACCTTCTTTTACACAAGCAGCAACCATATGGCAGGGTCTGCTTCTTATCTAAGCGGGCGATGACCTGCTTCAGTAATATATGCCTTTATTACAGTAGCGTATTCTAACCAAATATGAAACCATCAATGCTGAGGAAACTACAGTTAGCACAAAATGCAGTGGTTTGTCTCCTTGCCAATATTGGTGACCATGCACACAACAAACCTAATCCTCTGCTCTCTGGCACCCATAATATATCCCATCACATTCAAGGTCTCAGACCACAATTAAGAAAATCTAACAGCTTTTTATTTAATGGCCTTTTTGCCTCACATGCTGCACAGTGTTGCATAGTAATAACAAAGGCTATGTCTACACTTCCAAGTTAGTTCGAATTAAGGAAGCTTAATTCAAACTAACTTAAGCTTTGACCACACTAGGCTTTCATTAGTTTGAATTAAGGGCTTCCTTAATTCGAACTAATACATTTGATTGCTTAGTTCAAACTAACCCTTAATTCAAAATAGTTAGTTCGAATTAAGTCAATATGGCCATGTTAGTTCGAACTAACTGCTTAGTTGGAACTAATTGGCAGATTGACCTTCATGCAACTGACTAATTCGAACTAAGCAAGTGCCCTGCATGGACATGGCTAGTTCGAACTAGCATTCTAGTGGGGCCATGCTAGTTCGAATTAAGTTAATTCGAACTAACTAAAATTAGTTTGAATTAGTTAGTTCGAATTAACTAATTCAAACTAGCTTTTGTAAGTGTAGACATACCCCAAAGTTCTAAAGTCAAATTCTTTCTACCGGTAGTAGACCGCTGTAAAACTATCTGGCCGTCAGTGAGTAAAACTTTAACTTTGTATCTCAAATAAAAGCATTCTTTAGTGTTTTTGAAATGCAATGGAATGAGTTTTCTTAGTCAAAGCAGAAAGCGTATGTGATGTGGGGTGGAGAGATTTGGGGGAGACTTTTTAATCAGGCACTGATTATATTATTAAAATAATTTTGTCTCCACCCTGGAGAATAGCTGGAGGACCCCAGAAGGCAAAGTTCCAAAATAAACCACCCCCTAAATTCATGAACACCATGCTATAGTTACCAATACCCCATCACCAATGCAGCTCATTAGGGCAGGTCTACACTGCCTTAACTTTTCAGTGGCAGTCGAACTAACTACACAAGTTACTTAAAATAAGTTGCATACCTCAGTTCAAATGCCTAACTCCCAGCTTGTCCACTATGCTGAGTCAAAAGGAGGAGGTCTTTCTTTGACTCAGCGCTACCCAGTTGCCAGGGTAGTGTTCCAGGATCAAAATTACTGATTGACTGAGTGGGTCTTCACAGACCCAACTAGTCCATCAGGACATTCGAACTGATGGGGGTGAAGACCTGCTCTTAGTCTCTAATCAGTTTACTGAGGAAGCATTACCAGTGCTGAGAGCGTTTCCTTGGGATCTAGGACTCCTATACTCTTTCCATCTGCTCTATTGAAGATCTATGGGGTGAGCCACTTTACCCCTTTGTATCCAAAGCAATTATTCACTGGCACCAGTTCTGCCAGTGAATAATTTCATTGTATTTTCATTATTAATTGTAATTATAATTATTCATTGTAGTAATTTCATTGCTCTGGCAATGAATACTTTTTCAGTGCTGAGTCCAAGTTTACTTTTACATTTTTTTTTTACTACTTCCCTTAGACATTTTCACTGTCTGATTAATCTAACATGGCTAGATTATGGCTGGGTCCAATATGGCTTTGAAAAAGTAGAGCAAGATGGGTGAGAAGTGGGTCCATGCAAATGGTTCTCTTCCCTGTGAACAACTAGTTATTGATGGCAGAACCCTGGCTTTGCCACCTGTCTCTGATACTGAACTGGACATGTAGGAGTGAATATACCACACCCCACAAAGATTACGTCTGTAAACTTACTGTAAAATTACTCAGTGCAAGAGGGAGAGCACCAGAAGAATATTGCTGCAAAGTGGAATGCCTGAGGCACAAAATGCCTGCTGGTTTGCTCCTTCTTCTGAGGTGTGCCTGCAGGTTTATTGACATCCATCTTGTCTTTTTGTTTCCTTAATATGCCACAGTTTACTTAACAGACAAATGAAGGTAATTATGCCTACCTTCCAGGGGTATTGGGAAACTTCTGCTGAAAGGGGCTATAGTCGTAACTTTAAAAACTAGGGATAATTAAATGGACAAAATGTATCCTATGATCATGACAATACTCTGCAAGAAGAGAAGTCCAGAATTCTTTTGTATCATTGTCTCATGTTAAAGTAACATAGGAATTATTTTAAGGCCACATTCTGCCATCTTTATTAATGTTAAGTAGAACCTTATTCTGTTAACAGTTGAATCAAATCAAGGGGAATATTTGAAGACTGTAGTGCTACTCAATGAAATGGTAGCAGAATCTGTCCATACAGTAATTTGCTTATCATGTCCCAAACTATTCTGTAGCCTCTAACTGTTGTCAATATCTGTAGATCAATGTATTTAAGGTTGACAAGAAGGCTAGTGTAATAGTTCAATAAAAGGTATCACATTTCGTATGTTCTCTATCTTTTGGGGAGCCAATAGCCCTAGAAATAGTGTTTTGCTTAATATAATGGTCATTTTTTTCATTCTCCATATAGCATTTATGTATTAAAACAATGAAGGACCATGCACATATTTTATATTTTTGAACTAGATGAAGAATTGCTACCCTAGTCTGCTGAACTTCATAGCACAAAGTCCTACTGAACATGAATGTATGATATCAGATCCAACATGTTAGTCTCAGTCTGGAATAATCTTTAGTGAAGCAAGCCATAGTGTTTCAATTTCCTGGGGTAATTTCAGATCTCTTTATTCAGAATATAAAGGTCAGAAATTAAGATTGCCAGGTGTTATTGCCACACATTTTCCACTAATTCTTGGCACCTTGATGACGTTTCTGTTGATTCTTTCCCATAGCAACACAGTTTAAATCCTTGTTGGATAAAATTCAAAGAGGACAACAGATGTGCCAAGTCAACAAAGGCACAATACACAGAGAATGAGGGCAGCAGTTGGCATATATGCAAATCTAACATTTCCTAAATGCATTCTCTAGGGACTGCTTGTATGCAAAATTAATATATTCTCAAGACAAGGTCGCTATGATTAGAATCTATTACTGGAATTACTTATGATTTTGTACTCTTAATTTAGTGGCTTTGTGGCTCTGTTTTGTAGTAATTATTTAGAAGCTTCATATTTTTATAGTAAAAATGTAATGCAAATAAAGATTATTTTCCTCAGTTTGCTCACTAATGTAATACCCACTATATTGTAAATATATCTAAATCGCAGAGGAACAAACCATATTACCAGTGTTGTTTGATATTTCATTAATAGAAGCAAGAAGAGACTATAGTAATTTCCCAGCTCAGTATTAAATGCTTATGTAGTGTCATACAAGTCTTGATCTGACAACCATTAAGTACATTTTGCTGGACTGGGACCATAAAAATCAGAGAAACTGGGGAATAAAAAGATGCATTAGGTTATCAAATTCACACAATGCCCCTAGTCTTTAGCACTGCAAAGAAGTGGGAGTAGCATACAACTATTCTCTATATATTTTTCCTAAAACAACAGAGTCCTGTGGCACTTTTAAAGACTAACAGATTTATTTATCGCATGAGCTTTCGTGGGAGAAAATCCCACTTCGTCAGATGCATTTCGATTAGAAGTTAAGAATTTGATGTTATATCCATACTTTAACTTGTGTCCTTCTGGACAAATGCCTTAAACGGGAGGGTGTGAACAACCATTGTCTCCTTAATGTTAAGGAATCTATCAGGTGATATGGTCCCAGGGAGTATCCTGATGAGCCATTAAGGAGAAAATGGTTGTTCATACCCTCCCATCTAAGGCATTTGTCCAGAAGGACACAAGTTAAAGTATGGATATAACATCAAATTATTAACTTCTAATCGAAATAGAATTCCTAGACATAAACTATATAATCATTCCCAGCAAATTACTACCTTTCTATTGATACCAAACATGACATAGTTCCTATGGATTATAGCATTTATGAGATGTCCATAGAAAATAATATCATAAATGCTTCCCTAAATCCAGACAGTGTCACGCCGTGTCCACATGCCCTGCCCTTTGGAGGGCATGCCAGGCTCCCCCTGTGCCCCCCCGGCAGGGAGGACATTGGTGTAGTCCTGGGGTAGCCCTAAGTCGACTTAGGGCTGTCCCAGGGCTACACTGGCTTAATTGGACTTTAGAAAGTCGAATTAAGCCTTAGGTCGAGTAAAAAGCAGGTTTAATAAAGTCGACTTAATTTTCATTAAGTCGACTTTATTTTCCTTAAGTCGACTTAAGCAAGCTGCTTACGTCGACTTAAGCAAAGTGTAGTGTAGACTCAGGGCAAAGTAAGTTGACTTAAGCCAAGCTTAAGTCGACTTAATTTGCCAGTGTAGACGCAGCCCATCTGAGGTAGTTCTGAGGTAGGTAGTGACCCAGGGAATAGCAGGGATAGATGCTAAGAGAGAGGAAGTGTCATGGTATAACAACTAGTGTCTGGAAAAAAATCCCAGGCCTGGGACCAGTAGTCTTGTAGGGTACATCTACAGAAGAAGTAAAAAAACCAAGGGTGATATTATGGTGGGGGTCTACTACAGACTACCTAACCAGGAAGAAGAAGTGGATGAGACTTTTTTCCAATAATTAACAAAACCATTCAAAGCACAGGACTTGGTGGCAATGGGGAACTTCAACTACCCAGACATCTGTTGGGAAAATAACACAGCAAGGTACAGATTACCCAACAAGTTGTTGGAATGTATTGGAAACAATTTTTTATTTCAAAACATATAGTATGCTACTAGGGACAAGGCCATTCTCGATTTGATTTTGGCAAACAGAGATGAACTGGTTGAGAATTTAAAAGTAGAAGGTAACTTGGATGAAATTGATCATGAAATGGTAGAGTTCATGATTCTAAGGAATGGTAAGAGAGAGAACACCAGAATAAAGACAATGGACTTCAAGAAGGCAGACTTTGGCACATTCAGAGAGTTGGTAGGTAGGAGCCCATGGGAAGCATGTTTAAGAGGAAAAACAACTGAAGACAACTGGCAGTTTTTTCAAAGAGTCATTATTAAGGACACAAAAGCAAACTATTCCACTGTGTAGGAAGGATAGGAAGTATAGTAAAAGATCACCCTGGCTTAACCAGGAGATTTTCAATAATCTAAAAATAAAGAAAGAGTACTACAAAAAGTGAAAACTAGGTTAAATTACAAAGTATGACTATAAAGAAATAACACAGTTATGTAGGGGAAAAATCAGAAAGGCCAAGCCACAAACCAAGATCAAACGAGCTGAAGGCATAAAGGGTAACAAGAAAACATTTTTTCAAATACATTAGAAACAAGAAGACAACCAAGGACAGTGTAGGACTGTTCCTCAACAAAGAGGGAAAAACAATAACAGAAAATGTGGAAATGGCAAAGGAACTAAATGATTCCTTTGTTTTCATCTTCACCGAGAAGGATGGTGGTAATTGGACGCCTGACATAGGGAAGGCCAGTAAAAATGGGTTAGGATCAGAAGCTAAAATAGGGAAAGAACAAGTTAAAAATTACTTAGGTTAGATGTCTTCAAGTCACCAGGGCCTAATGATATGCACACTGGACTACTCAAGGAGCTGACTCCGGAGATATCTGAGCCATTGGCTAGTATCTCTGAAAAATCATGGAAGATTGGAGAGGTCCCAGAGGATGGAAATGAGCAAATACAGTGCCCATCTATAAAACGAGAAATAGGGACAACCCAGGGAGTTATAGACCAGTCAGTTTAACCTTTGTTCCAGGAAAAATAATGGAGCAAATAATTAAGGAATCAATAGCAAACATCTAAAAAAGAATAAAGAGTTAAGTGATAGTCAGCATGGATTTGTCAAGAACATGTTATGTCAAACCACTGATATCTTTCTGTGATGAGGTAACAAGACTTGTGGATAGAGGGGAAATGATAGATGTGGTATATTTAGACTTTAGTAAAGCTTTTGTTACGGTCTCGCATCACCTTCTCATTAACAAACTAGGAAAGTACAATCTAGATGGAGATACTGTAGGATGGGTGCAAAGCTGGTTGAATAATCACTCCCACAGAGTAGTTATCAATGGTTCACAGTCATGCTGGGGGGGGCATAAAAAGTGGGATACTTCAGGGATCGGTTCAGGGTCCAGTTCTGTTCAATATTTTCATCAATGATTTAGATGATGGCATACTTATAAATATTGTGGATGATGCCAAGCTGGGAGGGGTTGCAAATGCTTTAGAGGATAGGATCACAATTCAAAATGATTTGGACAAACTGGGTGAAATGGTCTGAGGTAAACAGAAAGAAATTCAATAAAGACAAATGCATAGTAATCCACTTAGGAAAGAACAATCCATTGCACACATACCAAATGGGCAATGACTGCCTAGGAAGGAGTACTGCGGAAAAGGCATGGTCCAAATGGAGGACATCCTTAAAATAGGACTCTGCCAAACAAGCAGAGGGAGAGTGAAGGAGAGGCTGTCTATAGGAGTGAAACCAGCTAGTTAGTACTTTTGGGACAGAGGAATCCACAGGGGAAGAGGCTGGAGTGTAGGTAAAGCCTGAGTGAGTGACCTAACTCCTTTTTATTTCCACTTCTCTCTGACAAGCAAAAATCTCTGAATGTGGAGAAAGGAGCTGGGAAGCCCTTGCTAACTAGCTGAATTGTTGAGACTGCTGAGCAAGGAGGGAAATGGAACACTGTGACCATGCCACAAACAGGTGAGAGCAAAGGGGAGCTAAAACGTGGCCCAAGGGAGGCTGGCCTTGGGTATTAGCTAGAGGGGACTGAAACACTCTACACCCCTTTACTTTTGGGCACTGGGCTGGGCTGAACTGAGCTGGAAAAGTAGGGCCTGGATCCCCCTAGCCCAGGGGTCAGCAACCCAAAAGATAAGAAGAGCCATTTTTAAAAATTCCTTCAATAACCAAGTGTTTTGAGAGCCACAATGGGTAGCCTCCTGGTTAAGAAACTGAATAATAGAACAGATATGCATATTGATTTTTAACAACAAAAAACTATGTTTAATGATGTTAATAAACAATTTACATATAAACATTTTAACGGTGGAAGGAAAGGAAGAAGGAAGAGAAAGAGAAAGGAAGGAAGGAAGGCAGAGAAGGAAAGGAAGGAAGGAAAGAAAAAAGAAATAA
>ML686154.1:1172809-1239637 GCA_007922175.1 Pelusios castaneus
TTTTTGCTGTTACAGCCTGACCTGATCCTATGTCATACACTCCCCTGCATTTAATTTTCTTCCATTCTGTAACTTTCCCATCTTCAAAGCGTCTGACGAAGTGGGATTTTCTCCCACGAAAGCTCATTCAATAAATAAATCTGTTAGTCTTTAAAAGTGCCACAGGACTCTTTTGTCATTTTGTCAATGTCATTCTACAATGCATTTAACTGTTTATCAACAAGCCTTCTATTGACTAAATGAATTTTGTCCAAAATTAAGAAAACCATTAGAGATTCTTGTTGCATGAGAGAGGAGAGGTAGAATATCTTTTATTGGACCAAGTGCTTTTGGTGGAAGGAACAAGCTTTTGAGATTCACAGATCTCTTCCCATGGTCTAGAAAAGGAAACTATTGTGCTAGATAAACACATGGTGGGACAGATAGTCAAGTATAAGGGGTTCATACATGTTGTAGGAAACCCCATTAAACTGAAATGGGCAATTAACACCTCTGCAGTATTAGGACAATGGAAGATCAATAGGCAGGCAGAGTGTGTTTTAAATTGTTGTAATGGGCCATAACATCAGTGTCTCTGTTAAGGTCATATATTTTTAGTGACCAGCAGAGTTATTAATTTAAATTCCCAGGCTCATCTTTTGAAAGTGTTGAGCAAATTTCCTCTGAGGATGATACCATACTGAGATCTTGACCTTGTATTTAGCTTGGACACTCCAGTTTCCTTCTCTAGACCTTAGTGAGAACCCTGAGAAGCATGAAAGCTTGTCCATACCAACTATGGAAGTTAGTTCAATAAAAGACATTAGTTCCTCTATCTTGTTTCTCATATACTGGGACCAATATGTCTTCAACAAGTTTGCAGACAAAATATTAATGTGACTTGGGCAAATATACAAACAAATATGTAATCTTTCTCATGAAGAATGAAAGTTGGAAAGGTGTCTCTTACAGCAGAACTCATTATCTACAAGAGGACCAGGAGATAATATACAGCAAGTAGAGCCATGAATGTTAGTAAAGCAAACAGAAACAATTAACAATTAACAGAAACAATTAAGTGTAACTTATGTGTAAGGAATTTTGGTACAAACTATATCAGTATCCATACCCCATTAGTATCCATACCCATTAATCCAATAAAGTAGGGCAGGGATGTAAAAACATGCTCTGAAGTCCTTAGCCTCTGTTTGCCAGAGGCTGGGAATGGCCAAGAGGGTGGATCACTTGATGATTACCTGTTCTGTTCATTCCCTCTGAAGCATCTGGGATTGGACACTGTAGAAGACAGGATATTGGGCTAGATAGACCATTGGGCTGACCCAGTATGACTACTTCTATGTTCTTGAAGTATTATTGGAACCAAAAAGCCACAGAGTCTTTACTTATGCTTTGCATATATCAGATTTTTACTTAGTTTTAACAAACACAATTCCGTCACTCTTATTCCCATTAAATTGTTAGCATTCCTAAGAGAACTATAGTCTCTCAATTCTAATGGTGTAGATCAGGAATGAATATAGTAAAACCACTAGAGTAAAATAATTTTAAATGAGGTCAGAAATGGCTTAACGTTTTTCTAAAAGATAGAGCCCATAATTGGGAGCTAGGATTCCTGGGAAGTATTCCTGGCTCTGTCAGAGATTCATTGTGCAGTCTTCGATAAGTCATTTCACCTGCCTTTGGCTATGTTTACACTTGAAAAGTTAAGTCAACTTTTGTTAAGTCGACCTTGTTAAGTCTACTTTATAAAGTCGACTTAATAAGGTTGGCTTTAAGCCAACTTACTAAGTCGACTTAACAAGAGTCAACAACTTTTAAAGTGTAGATATAGCCCCTTTTCAACATTATTAGGTTGACCTAACACTTTAAGTCGACTTAATAAAGTCAATTTAGGCGCTAATCCCCATCCATATTGCTTTAAATCGACCTAATAAGGTTGACTTAAGCGTTGTTGACCTAAATCGAGGTGTTATTAAGTCAACTTAACTTTTCCTTAAGTCGACTTAAGGAAAACCCAGTGTGGATGCGAAGTAGTTTAAGTTGACTTAAGCCTCCTTAAGTCGACTTAATTTGTAAGTGTAGATGCACCCTTTGACTATGTCTACACTTACAAAAGCTAGTTTGAATTAATTAACTCGAACTAACTAATTCAAACTAATTTTAGTTAGTTTGAATTAACTTAATTCGAACTAACATGACCCCACTAGAATGCTAGTTTGAACTAGCCATGTCTATGCAGGGCACTTGCTTAGTTTGAATTAGTCAGTTGCATGAAGGTCAATATGCCGATTAGTTGGAACTACGCAGTTAGTTGGAACTAATATGGCCACATTGACTTAATTTGAACTAACTATTTCGAATTAAGGGTTAGTTTGAACTAAGCAATCAAATGTATTAGTTTGAATTAAGGAAGCCCTTAATTCGAACGAATGAAAGCCTAGTGTGACCAAGGCTTATGTTAGTTCAAATTAAGCTTCCTTAATTCGAACTAACTTGCAAGTGTAGACATAGCCTTTGTGCCTTGGTTTATCTATTTGTAAACTGGGGCTACTGTAAAAGTCAGTGAACCTACATCTCATTCTTGTGAGGCTTAATCTGTGTTTTTAATTACTTTGATATCCTTGGATTATTACAATGTAGTATTATATTCCTCCTGAATTTGAGGCAGCTCTTTGGAAATCTGCAAAAAGGTATTTATATCCACAAAAAGGGGGTGGAACATATAGAAGAGTAGATAAGTCAGCAAATTACACATTCAGAAAATATTTGGAACCCATGGAAAAAAATAGGTATTCAAATTTAAAATATGCTTAGCTAGTCAGTATATTTTGCTGGAGTCACAATTTGTTCCCTAAATTTCTCTCTGACCAATGGCAGCTTAAATGACTGTGTTCTGGTATACAGAATTTCTAAAGCATTGGTATAATTGTTTATTCTGGTGTACCACAATGGACACTACATATTGTCAACACTCCCTCCCAGTAAGGAAGGTGGGTACTTGAGCATGTGCAAAGGCATGACATGCTATGCTCATCTTTTGGATGACAGTTAAAATCAAGGTCCTGACCATTTGTAGTCACTAATGATTCCATGGCATTTTCAATCATACCAAGTGATCTTGGTCAAAATCCATCTCCTTCTGCCTGCCTAAATGTTCTCTAGTAATTCCAGCTGAATACAGTATACTTTCCCTTTTCTATGTTAAACTAATGCATTATGTTCCCATGTACTGATTGTGTATGGGAGGGTGGGGGAAGTGAAAGTCCTTGCACCATGCATCCATTGAAATGGTCTTGTGAAAATTCTGGTAGAAGAGCCGGCTTGTTGGGTTTTTTTTCAGGAAGAGGCCAATCTGCCCAAATACAAGGACTTTTCTGAAATGAAGTTTTAGAATAGGTTTAAAATAACCTCTTATCTTCTCCAAGTTAAATACTATCTCCTGACCTTGGGGAAACACATTTATTCTGAGACGCTGCTTAGATAAGGCTTCTCCATTTCTAATGCATCTGTCACTGTAATATCTAGGTATTCGATATATAAGATTCACAGCGATTGCCATCTGAAAAAGGAACTAAATTCTCTACCTCTTCCTTGCTTTAGCTGTTAGCTTAGTAGGATAATTCTATTTTTCCTGTTAAAAAAATCCTGAGGTCTCAGTTGTTAATTGAAATACATATTGAAGACCAAATTTTTGATGGCAAATGTTCCATTTAGAATGTCTTTTATTATATCTACATGATAACCTCAAGGTTTTTACTGATCAGATTTACAATGTGATTTCAGTTAGATGGCTACCTTGGCTATACATTAAAAAATGCATTTTACTGTAAGTGAATTTTAAAATTCTGTCTATAACTAATTAATCTTAATAGAATTTGTTTTCAAATAATATTTATTTCCTTCTCTTTAAATTAGATCATTAATTTGCCTCCCATGTTGATCATTTTTCCCCACCTTGTTTCTAGTTTGATGAAGTATTTGTTTTTCCTAAAAGCATCATATATATTAGGCCATACAAATAATGTGAATTTTCTTGCTTGCTTGATTTGTAATGGTTATGGAATTTGCCCTTCTTTGTCATTGACTTATTGCTATATGAACAATTATACTTCAGCTTTAAAGAGATAGAATAAGTGAAAAGTATAAGCAGTTTTTATATTTACTGAACTTTATCATCATGTAAACATTTAGGGTCTGATTCACCGATTATTGAAATCAATGGAATTATATCAACAAAAAACTGGAGCCATTTGTAAAATATGTTCTATGGGTTAGGTCACTCACCTGCAATTTTGAAGACCCAGGTTCAAGTGCCAATTCTGCCATAGACTTTCTGTGTGACTTTGGGTAAGTTACTCAGTCTATTTCCAAAGGGATAGCTGTATTAGTCTAGTTCAGCAAAATAAACAAGGAATCTGGTGGAACCTTCAAGCATCTGAGGAAGTGGGATTTTCTCTCATGAAAGCTCATGCAATAAATAAATGTGTTAGTCTTTAAAAGAGCCACCAGACTCCTTCTTTGTTTTACTCGGTCTATAATTCAATTTTCCTCTTATAAAACAAAGATAATAGTACTTCCTTACCTCACAAAGGGGTTATGAGGCTAAATGTGTAAAGGAGTTTGAGGTGCTCAGATAATACGGTAATGATGACCATATACACTGAGGCTCCTGTGATTAAACTTCTATTTTTAGCACTCTAGCTAGATCAGAGCTAGTGCAGGTATGTCTACCAAATTTGGAAATTACACCTCCACCTGCAGTGTCAGCATACCTTAAGACTTATAGACATTTCATGTAAACAAGAAATTCTATGTGCTTGATAAGTCACTGAATGAAACCCATTCACTAAAGCTAGTGACAAAAAATTCAACACAAAATGGCTTTTTTTAATTAAAAAAAATCTATAAAAATTTGACATCATCAACATTTTAGTTTTGAAAAAAAAAATCTATGAGTTATTTTTTCCCAGTATTCTTACAAAATGTTGTTAAAATATTTGTCTTTAAAATTTGGTTTTTGATGATTTTATCACTGTTTTTGGACAATGATTTTGAAAAAAATGTTCAAGGGAAAATTATGACTTTTTTGGTTAAAAAAAGCCCCTTCAAAACAAAAATAATGTTGATATTAAAAATTTTGGGGGGAAATATCTTTTATTTTTTGATCAGCTCTACAAGTCCGACCAAGTCACACTCACCTTTGTATAACTTCATCAAGTCTCAAAGTTCTTATTTAGGTAATAGAAATTTTACAGGAAGGCAAAGGGAAGCTAAGGGAAGTTATGACTTTCCCAAAGTCAGATAGCTAGGTCAATGATTGAAATGAAGTAACATACATGTTATATCTTGATCTTGTGGAAAAAAAGATTATTACTGTAATTATTTAAAAGATTAATCATTGTTGGAAATGATTGTCACAAAAATTACCCTAGAGTAGAAAAAGATTCATCACAGATATGATCCTCGTGACAAGGACTGTCAATCACCAGATGCAAACTATGTTCCTTTAACACAAAATTAACTTAAGCAACTGGTACTGGTAATTTCATGTCAAACTTTTTGCTGAGTGGTTGGTGTATTTTACAACTGGAGAAAGTTTGGGGCCATAAAGATTTCTCACGCTATGAAACACTGTAAAATAATCCAGCCTCTAAATCTGGACTATTCTTTCCTCCAGTTGGTTAGAATAGTATCTCGTTAATTCAGACCAGTCTATAAAGGAGGGAGTTGTTTCCTCATTCTACATGTACTATAGCAGCTATCCATGCATTACACTGACAAAATGCTACCTATCCTGGGTCTGATCCAAAGTCCAGTGAAGTCAATGGAAAGATTCACACTGATGTCAATGACTATGTCTACACTTACAAATGCTAGTTTGAAATAGTTAATTCGAACTAACTAATTCAAACTAACTTTAGTTAGTTCGAATTAAGTTAATTTGAACTAGCATGGCCCCACTGGAAATTTAATTCAAACTAGCCATGGCCATGCAGGGCACTTGCTTAGTTCAAATTAGTAAATTGCATGAAGGTCAATCTACCGATTAGTTCGAACTAAGATGGCCACATTTGACTTAGTTCGAACTAACTAGTTTGAATTATGGAAGTCCTTAATTCGAACTAATAAAAGCCTAGTGTGGACAAGGCTTAAATTAGTTTGAATTAAGCTTCCTTAATTCTTGCTAGTGTAGACATAGCCAACTTGCTAGTGTAGACATAGCCAATGAGCTTTGGATCTGGTTCTATTACGGCCTCCAAAACTGGAATAATTTTCTACATTTGTTAGCTGTAGCATATTGAAGAGATGCACTGGCTGCTGCCATTTACCCTTTTTCTGAAACTTAGAGTATTTCCTTCATGATGACCCCAGCCTTCTCTGAACATAAAAATGAAATGAGAAGGGCTCTAAATCTGGATCCTCTGTATGGTTGTATATTTTGGGACAAATATCTTGTACTAAATAAGTTTCTTGAAAACTTCTGTGACTGTGAGAAACACGTCTTTTAAAGTAACACATTAAACAGCAGTTAAAATATAATTCTTGACATATGTTTGAATTGAGTTAGCCAACATATCACTGCTAGCTCAGATGACAATACAGCGTGACAAATGGAGCCTAATGAATGGCATCACAGGCAGGAGCATGAGGCCAAAAAGAGAGTGAGGTTTTTCCTCACTCAAATTCCTCATTTTCTCAAACTAGAACAAAATCGTGCAGCCTTTACTCAGGCAGAATTCCCACTGATGTTTGCGGGAGTTTTGCCTGAATAAAGACTGAAGATTGAGCCCATAAATTAGTATGTCCTTTCACATTAGTGTATATGTATATTTTAATTTTAATTTTGGCTTTGTGCCAATTTTTATCTAACTGGCTAGTCTAGGTGTGAAACCCTCCAGGTGTTCAGCTGTAAGTTTTGTTTCTACACTTTGCCAGATACAGAGCTACCTTTGTAGTTATTGACATCCTTAATAAATGATTTAATCTAACCAGAGCACTTCTCAGCCCCTGCCGGCTTTCTACCTGCTCCTAGTGTAAATAATACCCCTGAGTCTTGCCAGTTTTCTATGCCGACTGTTTGGTCCAATGTAATTCTGTACATATTCTATTTCTTCTTCACTAAGTTCCCAGTAGAGCTGCTCAGAAATTTTTCAACAAAAAGTTGTTTTGCTGTATAACGCTGATTCATCAAAACCAGAACTTTGCAAGGTAGGTTTCCAGTTTTGGCAAAAAAATAGGGGGAAAAAATCAGAATTGTTGACATCCCATTTTAACTGTTTTGAAACAAAAAAGTGCTGGTTTGGGGGTAAAAATTATTTTTGTTTTAAAATTTAAATTAATTTATGTTTAAAAAATTTAAAAAGTCAAAAATATCCAGCCACCAACCAGATCAAAAAAACATTTGTAAGTTATTTATAAATCTTCTTAGGGTTGACTCAACTGTAGCTGGTATGAATATGCTGCTGTAAAGAATTTTCTCATGTGATTGATTAAATCTTTTTGCCCTAAAGGCAAGTTCCATTAGTTTTTGTTTTGTTTTGCTTTTTTGCTTTGTTCTGGCCAAGAAATGAACTGGAAAAAAAGAAATATCACCCCTAAGAATCTTCAAGATGATGAAGACAGAGCGGAATATAGGCATTGGTGAATTACCATGATATACAAAAACAATTCACTTTCTTGATGAAAAGAATAAAAGGGGATGCATCTTGATATATTGGGTTTATATAGGAAAAAGAATTCAAATCTCAGTCACTATTTCAGACAATTAGACTATTTTCTGTTTTTGTTCTTCCCTTTGGTTTTGTTATGGCTCAGTGCTCAGCTACCTAAACAGATGGAATATATCAGATGACAGCAATGTTTCTGTATATGTATATGTTTCTGACAGGTGTCACCCCATCGACTTATTGTGCAGCCTGTCAAACATTACAGAGATGTGTCCTATATAGCATCCGTTATCGCAAAGAGACCTGAAGTTCTGTGTAGATGTAGAGTAGGTTCCAGGGACCCCCCATTTGTGAGCAAAGTATAAAAGTTGTTGAATACACATTAACATAAACCAAACAGTTTAGAAAAGGGAATGAAGAAGACTACAACCAATTGAAACTGCTGTGTATATTTATATAAATTACTAAAATGGAAATTTGCCTAGAGCCCTGCCTAGAGTTTCTATTCTGGCCCTGGTTTCAAGAAGTAAAGAGGCAGAAAGTCATGCTGGGAGAGCAGCATTGATTGGAGACAGGGAAGGAACAAGCTGATGGGAGACTAAATCAGGCTGGTCAGGGGAGAAGGAGAGATGTTCTCTATATATGGGAAACTCATACCTCAGAAAGGAGGTTTTGTTGGTCTGTACCACGCGGGGCATTGGTTCAGTTACTGAGTATGAGGGAGAAATACCACTTCATGGACCACGAACACCACTTTGTAGGTTTACCCCTCAAAGGCTCCATTTCAAGTATGGGTGAGCAGACATGATTCTGTTTAGTTATTAAGAGCACTTCTCAGAGATGAGAGCAGAGCCCATGCAAATAGGGCCATGAATAATTTCCCCTTCCTAGTTTTGGCTGGTTTGGAGTACCATACTGAAAGAGGTAAAGATTTCTGTAACAAATGACTCAGAACTTTTCATGAAATGGCTAGAGAAATGTCTCAATTGTTTAGCCAAATCCACCTTTTCCAGTCCACCTCTATCCTCAGTTACTTCATATGTACACCCACATTAGAACCAGTGGGGTTATACTGATGTGTCTGAGGCAGAATTTGGTTCCCTGACTCAGTAAGATGAGTGTGAATTCTGTGTATGTGCTAATCCATGTACCTTGTGCTAAACAAATGAACTCTGAGATTGAAGGGAAATAATATGAACAAAATGTATTGGGATAGTGCCTTGGGGCCCATACATCTTACTTCACACAAAGCCCTGAGTAATCTAGAGCAGGAACTAGTCATCACTCACTTTCCAATGACAAAACCATACAGGGAAGGAAAAGTTTAAAAAAAAAAAAGATAAAATGGGGAGGAAGGGAGGCAGATTTTGTGACCCTAGAACAAAAAATAAATTGTTCATTGTCTTACCCGGAGATTTTCCAAAGGCTAGCCTGGTTCGTGGTGTTTCAACACATCTACTTCTGGCCACAGGGTGTGCAAAAATAAAATATAATTTCAAAAAATAATAAGCATTTAGGAGAACAAGAGACAACAATAGCAATTGAATTTTCTCAAATCTGGAAGAGGGTTGGAGCTAATTTTTATTTTCATCAAAATTGGTTTGCCTGTCCGTACCCTTAATAGCACGTGCTTTGTTGTTTGTTCATTTAGAATGAAGGATGAAAAATCTGGTAGCCCACCAAGGTAAATGATAGTAAGAAAAGAACTAAACAATGATTGTATCCACCAATCCATCTATACACCATTCAATAGTGCCCCTCTCAACCTCAGCCTCTCCCTCCCTGCTACCCACAGCTGTCTCCCTCCTGGTGGCAATTACTCACAGCTGAAATATTCCTACCTTCCTCAGGTACACCCACTAAACAGTCTTAGCACCAATCATGTTTATTAGTTATGTTTCAATGGTTAATAAAGCACATATAAAAGGCTTGAGGAGACTCATAGGCTATGTCTACACTTGTAAATTTAGGTCGACTTCGCTAAGTTGACTTAACAAAGTCAACTTTAAATTGACTTTGTTAAGTCGACTTAGCATGTCCACACTTAAATTTTAAGTCGACTTGGGGGGGGGGGGACCCTACAAAGTCAACCTAGAGTGTCCACACTGGACACCTAGGTTGACTTGTAGGGGCTAGGTGGACCTGGGACTGGTCCACGGTGGCGGGGGGGGGTCACCCCTTGCCAAGTGCCAGAGGGGCTCAGCCTTTGCCCCATTGTACCTGGGTACAATGGGGCAAAAGGGGACAGGGACCCTGGCAGGGCATAGGGGCAGGGTGGGCAGGGCTCTGCCCTGCCCTGTGGGGGGGCATGCCAGGCTCTCCCTGTGCCAGCCAGCCCTTAGATCATTCCAGGAGCTGAAAAACTCAGTGATCAGTGCAGATCAGTGGGAGTAAAGGCGGCATCCTCCTCTTCCCTCCAGATCTCACACTGTGCACTGCTCATTCAGGCCCAAGGACTGGAACCAGAATGGGACTAGAAACTGACTTATCCTTCACCTGAGAGGCGGGCCTTGTTGATTAGGGTAGAGGCATATAGTGCCAGAAGGAAGACCGCCACTCTGACTGACTGCATTTCACTGTGTGTTTAATCAAGGCCATCAGCCACCAGTACTCTATCAAATGATACCTTTGGGGCAACACTTTCATCACACAGAAAGGAGCTCTGTATAACTTTGAGCAATAGCGGGGTTTCCGCATTCAGAGATTTCATTCAAGTCTTAGTGAAAATTCAAGTCTCTTCTCATTTTATTCAAACAAGTTTGCCCTGCCCTATTAATAGTACATCTCATATTGTATCTGCACAGTAATATATTTCCCCTCCTCATGTGGCAAGACATTCCCTATCAGAAACGTAGCTTTCTGTTCCAGAACATAAACAGTGATTAACAGCAACAACTACAGGTAACTGGCAAATTTGTTGCGGCAGCCTACCAACAGTAAGTAGTTCTGTCTCTGACACTGTATTCATTATATAATGATTACTAACACGAGTCAAGCACTTTTGCATTTGCTAATTTGTGTTAGAATGAGATCCTGTGAGGTATTGTTAATAGAGGTGGTATATGGGCTAGATTGCCATACTGTTGTGTGGGGACTTCTCCTTGTCCCTCCCATAAGGGCCAATGCACTTAACAGAGAAAGGTTGAAGATACCTTCTATTATGATTGAAGATAAAAGTATTTCTACAAGAATATCAGCCACCAAAACACTTTGTTTCACCCCCGCCCCTACTCTTTTGTATAATCTTAAGAAAATCTATGCAATGCACACTGTATGGAATTCTCTCAGCTTATCAGGATGCAAGAACGCTACACACTTACTTCTCAGCTCTCTAATTCCCTTCACTTTGATTTGTGCATCTGATTTGCATCATGACTGAATAGTTACAATATTCCTCAACAACTTTACAGCATTCAAAGGCTGTGGTTGATTAATTATGGATGTCAGACAACCAGACACAATAATTTCTATAATTACTGTCTGGTTATGTCTTAATATATACATGGTTATTGTGAAATAACCATGAAAGATTGTGTAAGCCATCTCTGCTTCGCAGCTACTTTAAATCCCTCAGCTGTATTTGGCCACTGCACTCAGAATTCCCAATCAGCATGCCCACAACATCACTTCTAACTAATCTAACTATTGCCAGATATTAAACACAAGTACATATTTAAAATGAAGTACATTTAATGAAGAGAGGAAGAGTCAGGTTCTGTTTAGAGCAGTGGTTCTCAAACTTATTTGTTTGTGTTCCCTTTTTTGGGTTTGCAGTTCTTTATGTATCTGTAAGGGGCAGACCAAGGGCCAGGGAATATGGCCGCCCAGGGAGACAGACAGGAGCCCGAAGCCAACCCCCGTCAAAGGGGATGGGCCGGGTCCACCAATCCGGGCTGACAGGAAGCCAGGGGGAGGGACCCGGCCTAGCAGTATAAGAAGGCAGCCCTCTCCCTCAGTCAGGGCCCAGACACCAGTGGGGAAGCACCGGGCTTCACCGCTCAGGGAGCAGACCTAGGGCCGGAGAAGGCTTGGCCTCAGCTTCCCACCGCCTGGGACCCTGAAGACCACCCCCAGTGGCACGGACCCAGGTGGACTAAGGGGGTGCTGGCCTCCTGGGACCAGATTGATCCCTTGTCCCTGGAGACCCCAAACCTGCCAGCCGCTAGCCCTGAGCCTGGGAGTCTGGAGAGATGGGACTGTTCCTGTGACCTGGAGAAGCTGCCCTTGGCTGAGGACCCCCCAGACTGTTCCTGTGACCTGGAGGAGCTGCCCCTGGCTGAGGACCTCTGGGAATCACCTGCTGCCCTGGAGCCCTATGGACCAGACCCCCCTGATGGCCCCTGTGACCTAGAGGAGCTGGCCTTCCCTGAGGAGCTGGATGAGACTCTGCCAGCCTTGCCACCCCCCGACGACTTGGATGGCTTTGGGAACTTCCCCATGGTGGAATACCCTGGCGTCTACTGAGAGTGAAGATCCAGGTACCCCAAACCCTAAGGGTGGGAGGAAGCAGCCCAGGGCAGTTGGCTACTGCCTAGTGCATGGCAGGGTCAGCGTGTTTTGGCCGGAGCCCTGCTGACCACAGTGGCAGATGCCTCTGCCACTGAATAGGGCCCTGGGCTGGGATGCAGTGGAGTGGGTGGGCCTGTGTCCCCCTCCCTCACCCCTTTTCCTGGAGCATACAAACCCCTGGGAACCCATTGCAAAGGGTTGTGGGCTGTACTGTTGTGCCTTGCCCTGCCTAAGGGTGGAGGCAGCTGACTCTTTGCTGTTGGGCCTGCCTGCCCTGCCTGAGGGCCGGAGGCCACTGACCCTGTGCTTTGTGCTGCCTGCCCCGCCCTGCCTGAGGGCCGGCCAGGCCTGTTTATAGAGACTCGCCCTTCCCTGGGCTAGAGACTGCTGCCTGCCTGCCCTGCCTGAGGGATGGGCCGACAGAATGTGGGCCAAACAGGGTGCCCCACCGCTGCTAGTTCCCCAGAGGCACCAGAAGGGGGCGCCCTCTGCGCCCGCCCGAACGGCGGGACGCCTACAGTATCCCTTTCCTGCCATACAAATTCACATACTGCAGCCCAGCTCTGCAGGCAGAGTACAGAGCAGCAGCTGCTGGCTGGGTGCCCAGCTCTGAAGGCAGCACCACCATCAGAAGCAAGGCAGAATTCCCACCCTTACTTTGGTGCTTTTGCTTACAGCAGCACTGACTTCAAATCTGGATGCTGCTCTCTAGTTATCTAGCTCTGAAGGCAAAGCAGCTTCTACCCCCCCAGTACATTCTAGGCCACACCATTGGGGGTGCACCCCATTGGGGGTGCTCCCCATCCTCTGATGTAGGGAACCCAGAAAGGAGAAGAAGGAATTGTTATGGTGGAGGTAAGCTTGTTTTTAGCAAGCATGACTTTGATCTGTGGGAAATCAGAAACCGCATTTAAGCCGGTGGGTTTGCTAGCCACCTTCCATTCAGGCCAAATGTGGAAACAGCTAAATGCTTATTTGTTTAATGATAGCTGAAAAAATAGAAGACACCACACGAAGACTAGACTGAATGAAAATGCAGGGGCTGGGGACTAATTTGGATGCAGTTATGTATCTGTGTGTGAATGAAAGACAACCAGATAGCAAGAACAGCACAAAGCCAAGAGAAAGCAGTCCAAAAGTCAGGGGACAGCAAGAGAAGAACTTGAAGTGTGACCTTGAGAGAAAACCAGAGAGAGAGAGAGAGAGTTTTGGAGCAGAATGCCAGATGAAAAGGCAGGCTTGGAACTGGACATTTCCTCCTTTTTGATCCTGCTTTGTTCAAGGTAACAAGACCTTTCCTTGTAAATAAGCAGGATTTCCTCAGAGAAAGACCAGATTCCATTATCAATTTCTCTTCATAACAGAACAACCCACAAAGATCCAAATACTGGCTAATTGTTCAGGACAAAAGGGGTAACAGAACTGAGAAGCATGGGCTTAAGTAGGATAGCAATGTAGGGAGCTTGTCAAAGGTTGAAGTAAAAACATTTATTGTAGGTATGCCCATGGAGAGTTTCAGGGTGTCAATGAAGCAGAGTGCACAGATATGTAGCTACAACTGCAGACAGAGCCTTCTTCAAGAGTGTGCTGTATCTTAATCTTACTTTTCAGTTATTGTACTGATATTGCTATTAAGTGTTGAACTTGTTTTGATTGGATGGGAAAGGAGGGTGGTTGCCAAGATGAAGTTAAGTCCTAACTGTGTATGTAGGAGTTGTTTGTTGCAGCCTCCTCATTCATCATTTGATTTCTGTAGGGGTGTGTTACAGAAGACAGGGATGAGAGCAAGTTTCAGCATAATAATTAGAGCATGGAACCTGTGAATTCAGGCTAACTATCTCATCAGCTAAGCAATTAGCTTCAATCTCAGAGTTCCCAGGCAGGGGAGAGGGAGTGAAAGTTGTCAGAGCAGCAGGAAGGTTTGAATTGGGGTACTTGCCATTGATGGGCTATGGAGAGATGAGTCCTGCAGCAGAGCTTTTAACATATAAGCAGGCCACAGAAGGGGGAGAGTGGCTGTGTCAAGAGGGTTTGAATGAAGGTATTGACTGAGCAGAACCCACACAAAACGCAAGGCCCTGTGTGGCTGCACATTTAGAATATGCTTAAGGCCAACCCTATCAATGGGCAGACTGGTTCAGATGAAACACAAAATGAGACATGCCTAACCACTATTATCACCACAGAAACTGTGCAGGGGGAACACTGTGTGTAAGCCAGGAGAGCATGTGTGGGCATCCTGAGAGGCATCTTTGCAAGACAAAGATGCTGGAGCCTGCAGCCACTCCAGCCCTATGAAGGCTTTGATTAAAAAACCAAGAGATAATGACTAACATCTTGAATGAATTTAATAAAAATAATTAGAAACTGCCAGAATAAGGGTGTTGTTTACTATTAGTACCTAGCAGTGTCTTTCCCAGCCACAGTTATGATGCTGAAGTTGATCAGACCTGTGGTTAAATGACTGTACCTAGTGGAGAGCCATGAGACACTAACATACTGCAGGTGTTCATTTTCTAGGTCTTTGGCTCCATTTTTTTTTTAAAAAAAAAAAAGCTATTTTTTAAGTAAGAAGAAACTCTTCTAGTTTCTGCCTTTGTTCAGTTTTTTTCCTTTAAGTGTCTCACTGTTTTATGCATGCATTTATCTGCTGCAAAACTGCACCAGTGCCAAAAGCGATTTGGCCTATAATTTTCATGCAGATCTTAGAAGCCAATTAACAGCTGCCGTCACAAAGTCCTCCAGTCTGTAGGACTATAAGCATATTCAACTTCTATTGAAATCAGAGGAATTGAATCCTTACAAAAGCTAGTGTTTTTTATATAACTGTATCTGGCTAGTCATCTATCAGTTCATTCATTTGTCATTAAAAATGATGCACAACTAACCTCCAGTTGCCCTCACTCCCTTCAGTCTTTGAATACACTCATCCATTTCCTGTTAACCTTGCTGTCTGACTACTTTTGCAGGCTTCTCCATTCTATTACGAGATGTATCTGTTTTACTCAGCTCTGCTGGGGCCAGATATTTTAAGGTTCTGAATGTGTCCTGTGAAGTGCTCATAGACTTTAAGGCCATCAGGGACAATGTTATTATGTACCACCTGTACATTGCAGGCCACAGAACCTCACTCACTGTAATAGATCCATAACCTCTGGCTGAGTTACTGAAGTCCTCAAATCATGATTTAAAGACTTCAAGTTACAGAGAATCTGCCTCTCACCCTAGTTTAAACCTGCAAGTGCACTGTATCCCATGCTGCAGAGCAAGGAGAAAACCCCACAGAATCTCTGCTAATCTAACACAGGAGAAAATTTTCTTGACCCCAAGTATGGCAATCAGTTGGACTGTAATCATATGGGCAAAACGCACCTGTGAAAGTATTCTTTGTAGTAACTCAGAGCCCTCCCAAAACTAGTGTCCCATTTCCAGACATTGTAGCCAGTCTCTTCAGACCATTCCCTCCATATATTTATCAAGCTCAGTCCTGAAACCAGTTAGGATTTTTGACCCCGCTGCTTCTCTTGAATGGCTGTTCCAGAACTTCAATCCATTTAATTTCAAATCTAAATTTGTTGATGGCCAGTGTGTATCCATTTGTTCTTTTGTTAGATTGTCTCCTCCAGACTACTTTCAACTTCTTTCTTTCTAATGTTTGTACACCCAGAATCAATGATGCATGAGTAAAAGCATTTTTTCCAGCATTTAAAAATGTATCTATTAGGTAATATATGTTGTATATCCAGCTTTTGAGACACCTATCTCATGCCTAATTAAATTATTTTCCAGCTCCTCTATACATTTCACAAATGCTAAGTGTTCACTTTTTAGAGTACAGGTTGCATCTAAAGGATGCAAATCACAAGTAAATTATATGAAACATGACTCAGTTAGATCATGCCACTTCCCATAATGCTCAAATGTATATAGTTAAAGTTTAATGAATGGTAATTTATTACTGTGTTTTTGCCATAATCCTTTATATTGTCATTATAATTACGTATTGACATGGTAATTGGAATCGGTTGGTGTGTGAGATGCACATTTTTCAAACCTGACCCTTTTTTATTTGGGTGACTTCCATTTATTAACTTATGAAGGGTTTTTTAGGTAAATTTTATGTACCTGATCCAAAAAGAAATACAATAGGAAAATGACTGTCCAGCCATATGTCTGAGGAGTATCTCAGTGGATTTTCTCTAGGGAAACGTGAATAAATTGATCAAATTTCTAGCTTAATTCAAATATAGAGAGAGGAGTTGATTGACTTTTTTTTTTACAGCCCTAGAGATGCATTGGTGTATAAGTAATTAATATAAAAAGGTAGCAGAGTTACTATTGCCAGGAATATGCTTTTAGAGTATAGTAGTAATCCACAACAGGAAATAGATTAGATGGCTATTGGTACATGTCTTGAATTTAGCCAAGTATCCTCAGCCGCCTGGGAAGTGAATTGGTTAAATTACATCCTGTACAGGAACCCACTGCTCTTTCAGCATGGCTCATTCGTCTACTATTTAGTTTAAAAGAAAACCCAAATAGCTTACAACAAAAATGTATAGGGATTTATGCAAATATGCTGGAGGAGGGGCTGGGTAGCATTTTAGGTTTAATTTAGTAAAGTGGTGTGAATTTAAAGCTGTTTTGAAGCTCAAAAAAATCAGATTGAGAGGAATTTGGGAGCTGAGGGAGGAGGTCAAAGGAAATAAAGAAAGTGGACTAAAGGCTGAGGCAGACCTGGAGTGGGATGTCTACACAGTGGGGGTTGGCTGCTACTGTTGCTGAAGTCTGTAAATCCTGGGAAAAAGGCAGAGAGGAAAGGTGGTAAAAATACATATTTTCTTCTATCAACTTTAATTTTTTTTTTTTAACAAAATGGGAATAGAGCTTGTTTTAAAACATCTTTGGTTTTGTTGAAATTTTTTTTAGATGTTGTGGCACATAAAGACCTGAAACCAAACCATTTTTGAAATTTTCCACAAAAATGTAATCAGAAGAAATATTTTTTCCACAAAAAAAAAAAAATCTCATTTGAGTCAAACCCCTGCAATTAGTCAGAAATTTTGGGAAGAAGGAATAGCCTTTTGTTGATGATGAGGTCCCAGTTTTGTATGTCTGGAAATTAACGCATAACTTAAGTCATCTAAAAGGTCTTATGCACCAAGCAGAACACTGCTTTGGACAAGCTGTATCAACAGACAGGCTCCTTAGATTCACTAGGCTTTGTTCTCCAGGAAGTGCTGCTCTCCTTCAGTGGACTGGATACTGTTGAGGGAGCAGACTGCCTGTAAATCCCTTGCTAGGGACACCTTATATCCTCAGATGACACACACCCAGCCTCCTTCTGTGCATCCCCAGCACAAGGAAGGGCCTGTCAGGAGTGGGAAAGAGGGGTGGCCAGAGTTCCATGCATGCAGCTGTCTCTGCTGGAGAGCTGGTCTCTTAAGGACAGTTGCCTGTTGGTGCAAACTTGATTAGACTACAGTCTGTCTTCCCACAGTTTGTGGATCACTCTGGGCTTAGGTGGGAGCTAGAGTGAGGCAGCTGGGGGCATGCGCAGAGGCAGAATCATAGATGCCTACACAATATTTACCCAGAAAATTTGGGCACTGAGTAAATTTAGTGGACTACAGGACTAGGTGGGAGTTTTGTGGATTGCAGTAGAGCCTAAACTCCAGATTTAGGTACCCAGATGAAGGGTTTAGACACCTAAGTACAGTACTTATCTGAATCCATCCCTCAGTGTCTGTGAGAAGAAAGGTGTAGAAAAATACTCAGATCACTGTTGCTTTAAGGACCTGGGACCAGAAGCCTTGTAAAGTGGGTGGGGTAAGTCTCTCTCCTCTTCCCACCAACCACAACAGGTGTGTGGCATTATGAGGCCCACTTGGGAAGGATTAAGAAACTGATTATAAAACTGGGCAGGTGGGTCTAAAGGAAAGTTCAAGTTGATTAATGGAAAGCTGCTGTAAGGAAATGCTGGGGAGAGAATGTCATCCAGCACCCAGTTCCAGAAAGGTAGGATTATATAACTACTAGCTTCCAGGAAGAGTTTGTAGGCCAGGATTTAAAAGAACAGTCTGAGAAGCTGTGAAAATCCTCTGAATTTAAAGGGTGAGGAGTGTAGGTTAGGGAGGTATGGATTTTATGAAAGGCTCAGTCCCAAGACAAACAGGAGTCCTGGTGCATTTTTAAAGACTAGCAAGCTTATTTATTGCATGATCATTTGTGGGAGGAAAAATCCCACTTTATCAGATATTTTGAAGATGCATTTTCAAAGCATATGTTGAAATGTGACTTTTTTTTTCTCCTATGGAAGCTCATGTGATAAATAAATGTTTAATTTTTGAAAGGACTCTTTTTTGTTTTGCAGAACTAGACTAACATGGCTATCTCTTTGGAACTTGTCAGTCCTAAAAGGAAGTCTCTGAAAGCCTTGAACTTAAAGGAGTGACTACAGCAAAAGAGGTTTTGAAGGAGCTGGAAGAGTATTTAGTAAACTAGATTGCAGAAGCAGGGAAATTACTTGTGGGGCTAGAGAGGGAACTGAAGCAGGATGAATGAGGACTATCTTAGGCCATGAGGGAATATCCTGAGATGGTACTGGCTTACAGAATGGTATCTGGTTCCCTCAGAGCCCATCCAACACATCAAGTAATCTGGCTTTTAGTCTATATCTCCTATTTGTGACTTTACTCAATTAATTTAAAGCCTTCTTATGGCATTTTTGGCCATATATGCATCACTCACACCATTTTAAAGAGACATGCATTGATTAAACTCAAGTACTTGGGGGGAAAAGTGCACATTTTCAACATTAAAATGTGAGCAGTAGCATTTATCATTAATATGTCCAAGGAACAGGTAATTAATAGAACTAAAGTAGTGCACATCTTTAAAATTATATCTGTATAGTCAATCATAGTGGGTAACTCCCACTTAATTACTATAGAATTTCAGTTGCCTGATTTAGTGGAAACTTTCAAAAGAGGAGTCATTAACTATGTAAATCTTTTTCCTTAAAGAGAGGCTAAACCAGTTTGGAAAAGTTCAGGTACTTTTGAACAGATGTGCTTGCCTTCAGTTACAAATATTTCATTATGCTCTGTTGACAGATGGGTCACAGATTTCAGGTTACTCTTAATTTATCAACAGAACTTCCTTGTAATGTATTGGCTCAATTTCTGAGACAAACACAAAAACTGCTTAGTTTTCAATAGTGTTGACAGGTTTTCATCAGATATTTGTATTTGAAAAAGGGCTACCTTTTTAAAAATTTTATTTAGATTACTTTCAACCAATTCTAGCAATCAGAGCTGTGTGCATCCTGGTTTAATTAAGAGGTTCACAAGTTAAGCTTTGAAATAAAGTTAGCAGGCTGCAAAATTCTTCAAGTTTACATTTAGGTTCAAGTTCTACAGCTGACACCTCCAAGCAAATGTCCTGTCTCTACTCCAGATATCCCTGTAACCTCCTTGAGGACTTTTAGTGGGTTACCAGCAAACTTCTCCATCATATCTTTGCATAGGCAACCATTCAGAGCTATTGTGTCATCCTCTCAAAAGTCGTTGTTTCACCTAGCACGTGGGCTTTCTGGGAATCCTTGGGCTTGACTTGGGGTCTGCACTACTAGGTTGTGCTTTGTAATGCATGACAGTGTGTTGTGCTTTAACTCTCCCCAAGGACTATATCACTGCACATGAAAGACCATTTAGTGTGTGCCAGCAGGGTCTGTAAGGGGGTGTTAGAGTGCAGCTTACTGGTGCACTCTACAAATTACATCCCCATAATCCAGACTCCAGCACAGCAATTCAGCAAATAGAGCCATTTTGATTGCATTTAAGAGGCTCTGAGTGGCCTAGATCTGGTGAGAGCTGGCATATGACTGGGTGAGGGTGAATGTCAGTGAAGAGCACTTGCCTGCCAGCTGGACAGTAGATACCCCAACCTGGCAAGCCAAAGAAAACAAAACTTCAGATAAGTCAAAGGACAAATGTAAGTAATTACTGTTGTGGTTTATCTTTATGTACTTGTATTTTAATAATGCTTGTTGAATGGGGCGTGCACTGAGTGGCTGCTCAGGTCCATCATATAAAATGAGTTTGATATCTTTGCTCCAAGGTCTAGTGCAGTAGTGAGGTTTCCATATCAACAGCATGGGGAAAGGAGAGAGCCCTATAGTTCCTAGCACAGAATTGCTAGGGATTAGGGAATCCTTTTGTATTTCCTAGCTGCCACTTAAACTTTATGGGGAACATCCTGCTCCTGACTTTAGAGTAATGCTGAGTATAATAGGGGGAACAGAGTTTCCCTCTCACAGTGCTCAGGAAGCCCTGAAAATTGTGCCTCAATGTGCCTGAAGAGTGCAGGAAGGAAGCCACCCAGGAGGCTATAAGTGTGGGGATGAAGTCAGCAGGACCTTTCTGCTGAAAACTACAATGCAGCAGCACCAGGAGCAGGCAACGGGGCTGAGAACAGGGGAGTTTGAGAGGGAGTTAGGGATTGTGGAGGAGTTCTGTGGAGTTTGCTTTTTTTGTTTTGTATTTGTTTTGTGGTTTGGCATTTTTTGTTTCCTTTCCAGTTTGCAGGGGCTGAATGGCATATTGAGACCAGCTGACCCCTATTAAGGGTGGAGCCTCCCTATTCAGGGAGCTATAAAGGCAGCTACTTGAGCAGGCAACAGGGCTGAGAATAGGGGAGTTTGGGGAGGAGTTCTGGGGGGAGAAGGAAAGCCTTATGGCAGAAACAGGCAGCAATGGTAGTCACTCAAACAGGGGAAGAGACAATAAAGATGAGAGGATGCAGAAGCAGTGGGATGTACATGATCTTGGAGGGGGTACCTCTAAAGAGCTTTCCTTGCATGAAGTGCCGCCTCATAGAACTGTTGGAGGAGAAAATCCGAGGGTTAGAGATGCAGATGGAAACCCTGGTGAAGTTTAGAAGGGGGTTTTGAGCAGTTGATGGAACAGATGAATGGGGAGGCTGGAGATAAAAACCTAGACCTGCGAATGGAAGCAATAGCAACCAATTCTGAGGAGAAAATGCTGGGTGAGGAAAGTGACCAGTGGAAGCATGTGACTGTGAGAAGCTGGCAGGAAAAGACCAGCTAGTGAAGGAGAAATGGAGCTCAGAAACAGGTTTGCTGGGTTAGCAAACGAAGAAGGAGCACAGCAGGTGGTTACTGAAAGTGGGAGTGCAAGGAAGAAAAGGAGAGCAGCTAATCCTATACAAAGTGGCGATGAGCCAATGGAGATAAATAAGAGCCCTGGGAGGATTCAGGAGTGGATACAGAGGATTGCAAAGAGCAACTGTAGAAGTTATGACTTGCAGCCAGAAAGAACTGGGGATAAGCTGGAGATTCACACCATTTTGAGGAAAAGGCAAGTCTATGTGATCGGGGATTCCCTGCTAAGAAGAACAGACAGGCCTATAACTAGAGCTGATCCAGGGAACAGAAGGATGTGCTGCTTGCCTGGAGCTAAGATACATGGGCTATGTCTACACTTGTTAATTTAAGTTGACTTTAACTAAGTCAACTTAGTGCATCTACACTTAAAATTAAAGTCGACTTAAAGGGGAACTCAAAAAGTCAACCTAAAGCGTCCACACTGGACGCCTAGGTTGACTTCTAGGGGCTTAGGGGGACCTAGGGGAGGACCACAGGGGCAGGAGGGGCACCCCTTGCCCAATGCCAGGGGGCTCAGCCTTTGCCCCATTGTACATGGGTACAATGGGGCAAAGGGGGACAGGGACCCTGGCAGGGCATAGGGGCATGGTGAGCAGGGCTCTGCCCTGCCCTGTGGGGGGGCATGCCAGGCTCCCCCTGTGCCCCCCAGCAGGGAGGGCATTGGTGTACCCCATGTCTACACTGGCTTAAATGGACTCTAGGGAGTCGACTTAAGCCTTAGGCCTAATAGAAATGTGGTGGTATAAAGTCGACTTAATTTTAATTAAGTCAACTTTATTTTACTTAAGTCGACTTAAGCAAGCTGCTTAGGTCGACTTAAGGAAACTGTAGTGTAGACGCAGGGTAAATTAAGTCAACTTAAGCAAATTTAAGTCAACTTAATTTACCAGTGTAGATGCAGCCATGATGTGGATCTAAGGCTGAAGAGGATCCTAATGGGAGCGGGAAAGAATCCTCTGTCCTTCATGTGGGTGCAAATGATATAGCTAGATTCTCATTGGAACGTATCAAAGGAGACTATGCCAGGCTGGGGAGAACTCTCAAGAAACTAGAAGCTCAGGTGATCTTCAGTAGGATTCTGCCTGTCCCTAGAGGAGGACAACATAGGTGTGAGAAGATTCTGATGATCAACAGATGGCTCAATCAGTGGTGGTATAAGGAGGGCCTTGGGATGTATGGGCACTGGGAGGCATTCATGGACAGAAGACTGTTTGCTTGGGGTGGACTTCACCTGAGTAAGGAGGGAAACTCATAGATTAGAGGCTTATTACAGGAATAGGTGGGTGAGAGAGAGCAGACTAGATGATCATATTGTTCCCTTCTGACTTTAGAGTCTGAGTCTGTGTTCCAAGAGGTTTTCCAAGTTTTCTTGGGAGAGGGAGGGTCAACAGAGGAGAGATGGAAGATAGCTGGGCAGAAATGTCATAGATTTCTTTACTACTTCCAGTCTCAATCACAGTGAGCAGCACATCGGGCTCATTTTGAGAACATTTTAAGATTCATGATGAACAATTCAGCCAGCTCTATCTGGTATTAACGAGTGATGCCTTCTTATTGGGAAGCGAGTTAACAGTTAAATCTTTTGATACCAGAGAGAGCAATAAATTGAGCACAGATTAACGAGGACTGATTGTAATCTGTATTTAATTGACTTGCATTTTAAATATTTGTGCAGATTAAGTGGGAGGTGCATTGCAGCAAATATTTTTGCTCATCTATGGAAGCATATAAAATATCTATGGTGTTTGGGTGAACTTCAGAATGCCATCCACATCTATCCTGACAATATTTAGAGTGCAAGAATGTTGGGGGGAGGGGGAATATTTTGTTTAAAATCACTAAAGTAGGCTTTATTTATTACACTTCCTGTCAACAAAGGTGGAAACATTTTGAAAGATGCCAAAGCAGAACACTTTTTCACATTGTAATCTTGTGGTGTTTTTTTTGTTTTTTGTTTTTCCATTTGATGTTGAAACAACATACTGGCTTCATTTATATAACTTAATGTGTGATGTATGGTACCAACGAACAGCTGGTTCATAGAAGATGTTATGCCTAGACCACTCTACTTATCTCCATAGCCCAGCAACCGCCACTACTCCTTTCAAGTGTCTCTTCAAAGCTTGCCTCTCCTCAGACCACACAAACATGAACTCATGCAAGTTAAAATGCTGCCACCCCTCTGTCATTATATAATCCAATACAAATAAATAGAAGGAAAAAACCACACACCAGCACAGAACCTTTCTCTGACTCTTAGTATATTTTGTGGAGTTGGCCTACGTAGAATGTAGCTCCTCAGTAAAAGCCTGCTGCCAAGGCCAGATAATAGAGGGGCTTTCAAGGCTGCAGCCCTGGGCTTGAGGGGTCCCTGCCTCCTTGAGCCAAGCAAAAATATATAGGGCACGACTGGCCCAGCTCCATTCCTGTGTTGGCCTGCCAGCCCTACTCCTGCAGCTGGCTAGTCAGTGGGCCCTGACCCTCCCAGTGCTGTCCGGACCCACCCAGCACTGAATGCTGGCCCACCCCAGCCCTGCAGCTGACTGGTCTGCACCCCCACATCCTGTGGCTGGCTGGTCTGCAGACCTGCTAGGTCCCCCCAGTGTTGGCCTATGCCCCTAGCTGGTCAGTCTATGGGCCCTGCTAGGTGCCCCCCCAGCACTGGTCTGCCCCATGCAGCTGGCAGGTCTGATGGCTTGGGCCCTTTCTGCACCGCACCCAAGCACTGCCCCACCTCCCAGGTTGGGCACTGCCACAGTGGAAGGGGCTCACAAGAATGGAGAGCCCTGGCCCCCAGAAGCCTTAATCCTGCCTGCTGCTATTGACTTCAAAGCTGTAGGCTTGGTTCCTGTGTCACGCTGTGTCTCTACACTGGAGCCGGGTGACCGTGCACCTGCTATCACTTGTCAAGCTAGCAAGCTGAATGCAGCACTGTTGCTGAACTGCAGCTATGCTCGTTTTTAGCACACTAAATTGATCAGTGTTAGTGCAGGTATGTCTACCCAAACTGGACATTAACTCTCCAGCTCCACTGTTATACTTTGTCTGGAAAAGCACTGAGTGGACGGTCAGTGCTTAATAAATAGTAATCTTCTCCTCCCAGCTTCCATGTCTGTGGAAGCTGCCTAGCACATGCTGCAACTGTGTACTGTTCATAGGCCAAATTGGTTATTCATGCAGCTTCTGTATACTGGACTCTGTATTGAATATGGGGGTGAGTTCACAAAAGAGAAGGCTTCCATCATAAAGGAAGTGAGTTCCTAACAGAGAAATGTTACCCCAGCAGATGTTTTTTATTGCATTGGCTTTCAGACTTCAGAAAATCACTGACCTGAATTGTTTCATTGGTACTGTGGTGAGTAACTGCTAATAGGATCCCCAGGACTCAGATGGAAAAGACCAACTCTATCCCGGCACCCATCCCCATACAAATGGAGCTTATGGTCCCATAGTATTTCAGCTATTTAAATACTTACGTTTGATCTTTTCTCTGAAAAGCTCTGCATTGCTTATCACAGTAAAATGTGAATTATGTAGATATTCTAGCTGTAGGAAATCCAGCTGCTCTGATGATGATTTTTTTAATTACTGTGGAGGATTTGTGTGATCAATTCACTGCCTGTGTGCACTTTTCTTCTTTTCTTAGAAGGTATACTTCCCTTGTGCCAAAGGGGTGGAAAATATGTTGAAATTTTGAAAAGTAAAGACTGGCTGTCTTTGAAATGTCTGGAAGCCCTCCAGCTAAACAGCCAGCCAGAGATTTCTCGGCAAACTAGCTTGGCTGTTGGAATGAAACAACAGAACTAAAAAGTCAATATTTTAGACAGTTTTTTAATAGAAGTTCATTTCCTGCACACGGGTCAGGCAGAGGGCCACAACAGCAAGGCACTCTCTGATCTGTGATAAATTAAAACATAATCTGGGCTCCACAGAATGAGATTATAGCTCTAGGCGTTTGCTCATGGAAGGGGCCTGAGCCTTTTGCCCCTGCTTGGAGTGGTATTGGCAGAGGCCACCTACATAAGTCATTTTCTGATTGGGTAAAAAAATTTAAAAATAGCTTTGCCTGTAATCTTGAGACTACTGGAAAGCTGCTTTCAAATGTGGAAATTGCTTTTAACTTGTGTCCTACTGTCCATTCAAGGGAAGAAAGAAAGCTTTCTCTAGGAGTCTTCTGCAACATTCTATCTGTACTAATTTATCTGTCTCCAGTAGAGTTTGAGGATATAGAAACATAGGTGTTTACTCATCTTCTGCAGTGGTGAGAATTGAGCCCAAAGCTGATTAATGTCAGCTGGTGACATAGGTGACTGCTAGGAGTAGTATGCCTTGGAACAATAGCTATGCGAAGGTTCACAGCTGGACACCAGGTGAGACTGCTGGCAAATTGGAAAGCTGTGTTTGTGGTGTCTCTTTTCAGCTAGTTGTCAGAAAGGAGGAAAAACTCCTGATGGCTGCCAAGAGTTTAAAAAACGCACGCTGAAACAAAGTCTAAGATTTCAAGCATCATGGTAGCATCTGGATATTTGTGGGTGCACTGCAGCTCTGTCCTGGCTATCTCACCAGCTGAAGGATGCCATGGACTAATACCCCTCTAGCATACCAGTTATTCAGGAACCTACCAAATAGGGAAGATGGAACTGTTCTTGAACGCTGACCCAATGAAATAGGTCACTTGATACCTTTGTTTGGGTGTATCTATTTATCTAGCTCTCTGTCTAATTACATAGCATGCATCATTCTGGTACCCGTGTATAGCATGTAGAACTTTGGGATGCAACCTTGGCCTCACTGAAGTCAATGGCAAAACTTCCATTCATTTCAGTAGGTCCAGGATTTTATCTTTGGCCCACAAGCAGTCATGGAAACACAACACCATCATTTCCTTCCCAAAGATATGTTGTTGTTACAAATCAAACTACAGAGTTGGACTTCTCACCGCTAACAGAGAGAACACTGATTTGCATCAAGTGTGCATTTGAAAATCTCACCTGCGTCTTCTAAACATTCCAGCAAAGTACTTGTGTGCGTCTCCTAATTCAGTGTCAAGGATCAGTTTAAACTAGGGGTCTCAAACATGTGGCCCACGGAGCTCCCTCTGCAGCCCATGACAAGACCTGGAGTTCAGGGGCTCCCACCTTCTGGCCGGCTTTTTAAATGGCCGCGCCCCCCGCTGGCTGGGAGCCAGCAGCCGTTCTGCGGCTGATTGCCTCCCACCTGGGATCCTGCCGACGTCACATCAGCAGTGATTCCTTCCGGGCTGCACCCTCTGCCCCCTTCCCTCTGGGGCCTCTGTAGCCACTGCCGGGGAGGAGCCAACTGCTGCAGGGGTGTTGCTGCTCCCAAAATGGATTCGGGTCCTGGGCCTAAGACCACCCCTGGGCCTGATCCGGCCACCGGGAAGGGGCCCAATCTGGCTGCCGGTGCAGCTGGCCAGGGCCAAATCAGGCTCGTGCTGCCTCCGGCCTGTGGCCTGGCCCCAAATCGCTGGCCTCAGCCCTGGTAGGGGCTGTGGTAGGCTGCTGCTGCTGGCTGGACCCTGGATTTCTGGCCCTGGCGGGGCCCACACCACACCCTTAGGATTAGGGGGGGGCCTGGATTTTTGGCCCCAGCAGGAGCTTCAGCAGGCTGCTGAGGTTGGCTGGGCCTGGATCACCCGCCCCGGTAGGGGCCAGAGCAGGCCACTGGTGGGGGTGGCTAGGCCCCAGATCACTGGCGCTGGAAGAAGCCGCAATCGGCCACTGGGGTTAGCTGGGTCCCAGATTGATGGCCCCACCGGGGTTGCAGCTGGCCATCATTGCTCTACCTGGTTCGTTCGTTCGTTCTTGTTTCTCTTTTTAAAATAAATAAATAAATAAAAATTAAAAACCTTTTTAAAAAGTTTTTAAAAAAACCTTTCTAAAACTAAATTTCAACCAAAAATTCATTTAAATGCAATTAATGAAACCCAATTAATTTTATTTACAATCATTTTGAATTCAATTAATTACTTTTTAATTTAATTTTAATTAAATAAACTGGTGGCCCAAACTGGTGGCCCATCAAGGTTTTAAAAACTGTTGTATGAAAAGGTTTCAGTGGTGCGGCCCTCGGACCAATATCCTAGTCCTCATGTGGCCCTTGTGGTCAATTCAGTTTAAGACCCCTGGTTTAAACTGTGACCAAACAACAAAAATGTACCTGTTTTCACATTCCTCCATGGTCTCTTTCCATCATTCTTTCTTCCTCTCGCTTCACTTTGAATTAGAGAGACTATTCAATTTGATCACTAGTGTACTGTTACAACTGCCTATTGTGCTGATCAGGCTTGTCCCGTGGTTTCCTTATCCTTCCCTCACCACATGTCTTGTCTTATACTTAGATTGTAAACTATTTGGGATGAGGACTATATTTTTTTTTGGTTTGTACAGTGCCCAGTGCAGTAGGGTCCTGGATAGGCCCTTAGGCACTGTAATAATCCTAATAGTAACAATCATTAATAGACTCTTTCTATGAAATGTCTATAGTATGAATTGGTTTTCAGAAATCCCTTTGTTTTAAAACTGTAGGGAGGGTGCCTCTCACCTATAACTTTGGCTGTTGGGCACGTTATAACCTGTGCTGCTATACTTGTACTATATTTATAGAGTTGTGCAAAGGGTGCTTGTGGCTGTACAAACAAAGGAGAACACGATTCCCATTTTAAGTAGGTTTAGTCTCAACTTTTTCACACTTGTCTGGGAGCAAACAGACTTAACACACTTTAAAAACATTGATTTCTCTTATTTCCATCTACTTGCTGACTTATTAGCATTGTCCTCAAGCTATCCCATCTGTCTTCTCTGTTCTTAGCTTTATCCTTTCCTCTATTCCTGTCTCTCGTTTGATGGTATTTTCCTTCCAGATAACATGTCTATATGGTCACTGCCTTGTTTTACCTTCCTACTTCTGATTCACCTGTTGTGAGCTAGGTTGCATTACCTGAGCACTTTAGTTAAAAATTACATTTACAATAACTGCTGCAGTGTGCTCCTGGGGCCTGGTCTACACTATGGAAATAGGTCAATGAAAGGCAGCTTACTCTGGCCTAAATCTAAAGCATCTACACTAAGCCCTGGTCCACACTGCTGCATGAGTTTGGTGGCAATCAAAGAAAGATATGCCAAGTACATAAAATAGCTTGCATATCTCCCTCCGATTGACTACCACCTACTTACCTCGCTGTCTTCAGTAGCCTGAGCTGGAGGGAAACCGCTTCACAGACTCAGTCAATCAGGAAGATTGACTGTAGTGAGGGAGTGTGGCCTCCCTCGGAGACAGACAGCCTGGGCCCAGTTATACCTGGGTGGGTGGAGCTAGAGGCAGCCTGTCTGTCAGGCCGGAAGCAGGTGGGCAGGACAGGAAGTATAAAGGAGAAGCCGGAGAGCTCAGTGAGAGGGAGGCAGCCGAAGGGGAAGGGTGTCTCTCTGCTCCTTCCTCAGCACCTGCCTGACCACTACCCTGCTGAAGACCTGCCTGCAGCCCCGACAGTCAACTGGACCCCGCCGGGACCGCCTGCTGAGACCGGCCACCCAGGAACCTGAACCCAGAGGAGTTCCTGGACCTACCGCTTCCCACACAGCCTGCGGACCTTTCGGACAACCGCCTCCCGGTACCGAGCTGTGACCTGGAGGAGCTCCCTCTAGCCAGTGAAGATGCACCACCCCCAGAGGCTGGCTGTGACCTGGAGGAGTTACCCTTAGCGGAGGACGTGGATGGGCTTTGTGACCTCCCACTGGGTGACTACCCCGAGGAGGATGACAACAGAGGCCCAGAACAGGTACCAGCAGGGATGGGGGCAGGAAGTGTCCCAGGGGACCGAGAGGCCTATTATGACTCGGTGATTCCCAAGCCGGAGTCCGTGTGCCCTGGTGAGGATTCCGCCGGGCCCGTGGTAGAACCCTCTGCCACGGATAGGGACCTGGGCTGGGATGCAGTGGAGTTGGGTGGGCCTGCATCCCCCTGCCTCCACCCTTCCGGTAAACCCCCGGAAGCCTTGGCTGGCAGTGAGTCTCTCTTGCCTGAAGTGGAGACTTAGGTGCCAGTTTGCTTTCCTGCCTGCCCCGCCCGAGGGGCCAGGGACAGTTTGCTTTCCTGCCTGCCCCGCCCGAGGGGCCAGGGAACTAAGAGAAAGGCCAGGTACCTAGCCGTGGAGGGCTGGTTGCCTGGCTTACACTGACCTTTGCCATCGTCCGTGAAAACAAGCCCTTAAATGTTGCTTTCACCAATGTAACTTGCCTGTTACAGTGATGTAATAATTCCACCTCCATGAGAGGTGTAGCACTTTAGACATTGCATTAACTTATGTCACATTCATTGGCCTATAGGAGGGGTCCCACACTGCCCCATCTTGACATCTCTGGTCACTATTCCGAACTCAGATACCTACTGACTGGGTACACCAGTGTATGCTCCACCCTAGTGGCTAACAGCATATAGATGTACCCTTGGAGTTCTCCATGAGACTGATTTATATATAAATGTCAGGAGAGAGAGGAGATATTGGTGATTGCCACTTGAAGATTTCAGCTGACAGTAAAAATTGCTTACTAGATGCTATGCATAGAAAGAGGGTACCTCCCCATCAGAATTATGAGCATTTGGGAGGAGGTGCTTTGGTGATCTTAGTCTGGATTGAGTCAGATCCCAAATTGTAAAAAGCAACTAAGAAGTAATTGTAGAAAAGCCTCTTGCATTTTCTCTTTCTTTATTACTCATCTCAAGATTGCTTTTGGTATCTGTTGCTTTGCTGAGGGATAGCTACAAAAATGAATTTACACAAGCATTAAAAGATGGTTTACCAGTCTTTTTCAAGCCAGCATTGTCATAAAAGTTAGATATGGAAAAGACCTAGCAGGTCTTCTAATCCATTCTCCTGGTGATTTCAGCGTTCACTGAGGCACTGTTGCTTGACCAGACTTCAATCTTTCCTTTAGTAGTCTACACCACAGGATAATGGATCTCGCTGTCAAAAAGTTTTTCCTGATACTCATCCTACCTTTTTCCTCTCTCATTTCATTCTATTACTACTAATTATACCTCTTTTTACAATCTCCCATTCCCATACAACTTAGACTGTGCATTAGCCACCAAAGTCAGGTATTTGTACAACAGATTTCTAAAACAAGCCTCTGACATCCCATAGAAAATTGATTCCCCTAAACTAAGGATCAGTTTGTTACAAAAAACATGACCAGCTTTGGCCAACCTAAGCTGGTATAAAGCAACAGAAGATACTAACAGCCCAACTCTGATTTCGGCTATGGGGACATCTTTTACTGTGTATTTTGTGAAATGTGCTGTTGTACTCGACATACGGTAACCAACTTTCAAAGGTCTCAACCTGATTTCCATTTGTGTGCAAAAATCTCACAGGTACAACCTACGTGTACACAAATGATGAAAGGTACATATGCAAAACTCATGCTGATTGACAGAAGCTGAGGATCTAATCCACAGGATAAAGACAATTCAGTAGAGCTCTGTCAATTCACACCCTGAGGGTGTCTCTGTATTTAGAATGACAACCTAATTCTGCAGTATATTAGCATTTACCTAAAGGTTTATATTTCCATCTGGCATTTGCTAACTGTAAGTACTAGAAACTGGCATATTTTTTCCCAGTCACTTCTGAGCACTAGCTCTCCCCAGTACTTCAGTAGTAGGTTTTTTTTTTTTGCCCATCCCCACAGTACTACAATGTAATGGAATAGTGCTTATAGCACCAAAAACCAAGTCCTGCACTTAATTTAATACTGAGTGCAAGTACTGTGCAGGCAAACAGCAGCCATGAGTTATGTTTTCAGCGCTTGTAGCACAATTGTAATTATGAGACTCCCATTGGCTAAAGGGATATGTAGGCCAAAAGCCCAACAAGATGGGTGAAGTTCATTCCTCCACTGAAGTGAAAGGAGTTACACCAGGGATCAGCTTGTCTCACTGTTTTAAAGTGATAGAATATTGGCTCAGAAATATTCCTCCTCTTCAACTTTTGAGATTGGAATGGTTTGGTATTAAATGAGGATACAGGGGCCAGAACATTAGGAGTTGAGCAGAATGAAACCTAGGGCTATGTCTACTACCGCGGGGATCCTCTGTCAGCTGAAGCATGGGGAAGGCAGCCGCCACGCTGCAGCTGACAGGATCCCTGAGGTTCCCCTGTCAGCTGGAGCGTGGGGAAGGCAGCTGCTGCGCTCCAGCTGACGGGATCCCCAAGGTTCCCCTGTCAGCTGGAGCACTGCGGAAGGCAGCTACCAGGTCTGGGGAGAAGAAAGCAGGACTCCTGGCAAGAAGGGGACCCTTCTCAGCAGGGAGCCTCCACTATGTCCACACTTAAACAGTTAAGTTGACTTGACTTAACAAAGTCGACCTTGTTAAGTTGACTTAACAGTCAACTTAACTTTTTAAGTGTAGATATAGCCTTAGTCATATTTTTAAAAGGAAGCAAGCCAGTGGCTGGCAGAAAAGAGACTGTGTTGCACATAAAATTGTATAAGAGGGTCCTAAATGGGCTCAGCACTTTCAAAGGTGACTGGGAATATATGACAAAATTGTGTGAATGGATTGTGTGCATAAGCCAGTGGGTATTCCAGAATGTGGGAAATCAGAGGACTCTGTGCCTAAGATTTCTTTTTTAAAATAGAGGAGCTATTATAGAGCAATGGACTTCATCCAACCATGATCTTTTCAAATGGACACCAATGACCTGAACCAGAAATAGTTTACAATCAATCTTCAGCTGGCTATTCTGTCAATCTTTTTCTCCTACCAAAGTCAGTTCTTGTTATGAGACAGAACAAGCATAAAGATGTATCACTCGACAGGTAGTTGGGTGTCAGGGAAAGCCTAGTACCTATATTAGTATAGTAACTATAAGCACAAAGAAGAGACTATTCAACTTGCTTGCATGATCTCAAGGGCTATGTCTACACTAGAAAAAGTTGTCGACCTAATAAGGTCAATTTAATAAAGTCAACCTAACAAAGTGGTTTCCTTTAACCTGGATTTAGTAATTTGGCCCAACTTCCCTTAGGTTGACCTAAGAAAGTGGACTTATGCATCCACACTGGGCTTAGGTCAACCTACAGAGGGTTAGTTCGAATACCTCGTGGTTCTTAAGTCCACCTAAGCGTTCATTAGGTTGACTTAACAAAAACCTAGTATGGACAGGGTTTAAGCTCGGTTGACTTAAGCCTCCTTAAATCGACCTAACTTGACAGTGTGGACATAGCCAAGGAGAGAGAGGGGAAGGCAGAGAAGATTCCATAACCAGATTTTGGAATTTACAGGCATTATGTTAATTTCTCAGATCTGATGGAAGCACAGATGTTTCTCAGAGGCCTAAAAAAAGAACCCATCATATCTATGAAGAGGTAAAAGGGGCTTGGAGAATTAGAAGCAACATAGTCTTGCTCTGCCAAAGGAGGTCAAGTTCACTAGCCACCAGATTCTTCCTGGATACAATGGTTTTAAATCAGTGCCTTGTCTAACTTTATAGTTCCATGTGTTAATGCTATTTTCCAAGAAAGTGATTATATTAAGCTGTCCTCGGAAGAAAGACGGGCTCAACCGTTACCCGAGAGAATTTTTCTCATCTGTACTGTCTTGTAGATTGCTCACAAATCCCTCGATACTATCACATCTAAGTGTTTACAAGAACATTAAATCCACACATTTCACATGAACAGTTACCATGGGCAAAATAAAATGAGAGATATCAGATGTATTTGCCAAATATCCAAGATGTCACAACTCCTCCATACCCAATAATCTGGTATGGCAAATCCATGAAGCTGATTCTGTTCTGAGTCTGATTTTTAAGCTCCAGCTCTAAATCTGTTAATTATTTATTTTCTAGAAGACAGATTTTCTGATTAAGGAAGCCTCTTTCAAGTCACCTAATTTCCTCAAAGGAAAATTAATGACTTTTGCCTCATCTGATTTTTAACCCTTCTGCTGAGTGGAGTTGGCAGCAACAAGGTTTGGGTTCAGTGTTCAGGGGTTCCTTAACAGCACAGTGCAGAATTGGCTCAAGTCTCCACCCAATAACCTGGAAAGATTACACAACATCCACAGGGTGCCTCTAAGAGGCTGTACTTCCCCTCTTGCAAGCACAAAGTCGGAGTATAGAAAAGAAACTTTTCATGAAAAGATGGCAGTCGAAGGGCGTTTATTTGGGAATCATGGTTTTGGTGTTTTCATAAACATAAAACTATGAGCAAGACACCCACTCCAGAGAACAAGGGGCAGTGTGTTTTTGGTTGGTTGGGGGGGGGGTGTTGCCTTTTGCTAAGCATTTCCTTTAACATGAAGCCCCAGACTTCGGAGGGCCATCTGTGTGATCCCTGAGGTTCCCCTGTCATCTGGAGTGTGGGGAAGGCAGCTGCTGCACTCCAGCTGACAGGGGATCCCCGAGGTTCCCCTGTCCGCTGGAGCACTGCGGAAGGCAGCTGCCAGGTCCGGGGAGAAGAAAGGAGGACTCCTGGCAAGAAGGGAGATGGGGGGTGGGGGGGAAGATGGCACTTAGGTGACACCAGAGCAAGGGCTGTAAACAATCTGTTAGCCAGTCCCTGCTCTGTTCCACCAGGCACCCTGCTCAGCTGGATGCCCTGTCAGATGCTCCATTGCCAGCCGTTCTACTGCAAACCATCACCTTCTGTTACCACCTGCTTCTACTGTGACCCCTGCGGGTCAGTCTCCTGAGGTTCCACCCAGCTCCTAGTACATTTTCAGCTATCATTGATTTTTCAGCTCATTGTTGAAGCAGACTGGGCAAAAACGCTGTCCCGTAACAAGTGATTTCTGCTCTAGTGATCATTTAACAAAACAAGAATTCTAATTGTTGGACCTGATAAGATTTATTTTTTTATTTTTGTATTTTTGTATTTTTTTTTTTTGACCCAAAGACAAGTGCAGAGTCCTGCATTTAGGATGGAAGAATCCCATGTGCTACAGACTGGGACTCAACTGGCTAGGCAGCAGTTCTGCAGAAAAGGACCTGGAAGTCACAGTGGATAAGAAACCAGATATAAGTCAACAGGATTCCCTCATTGGCAGGAAGGCTAACAGCATATTGGGCTGCATTAGTAGGAGCATTGCCAGCAGATTTGAGAGAAGAGATTCTTCTCTCTTTGGCACTGGTGAGGCCACATCTGAAGTACTGTGTCCAGTTTTGGGACCTCCACTACAGAAAAAAGTTATGGACAAACTGGAGATAGTTCAGTGAAGGGTAACAAAAATTACTTGGGGGTTGGAGCACACAGAGGTGGCTTTTGGGGTAGGTGAAGCAGGCACATGCCTATGGCCCTGATCTTCAAGGGGACCCATCACCCACCCCAAAAATCCCCCCCCCCCTTTTGGATTTTCTGGATTATAAAGTGATAAGATTTACAGGAGATGACTGATAGTTGCTAAATATTCTGGTACACATACGCTAGCATCAAACTTTCTGTTGCCTCTTACAGACTGTGACCAATTGCAATGGTTGAGAGAAAAACAGACCGGTTAGATTTCAGGACCATAACTCCTGTTTATATAAATTTATTACTGATTAAATAAATAATCCCAAAAGCTGCTTCAGTCATCCTTAAGGATGAGATTTTCAAAAGTGGCTCATTTCAATGCTTTGGAAAATCTCTCCCTGAAATGCCATGACGCTATAATGGCCCTTACTTGGGGGTTAGTGGGGAAGCATAGCCTAATGGTCAGAACTATGACCAGCAGGTGTGTTGGTAGGGGAGTTCAGGCCCCCTGAATCCACTGGCCTCTGAGCCAGGGCCCTTTGAGGTTACCAGTGACCTGGCAACCGAAGCTGCTTAAGGCTGCCCTCTCTGGACTATTTTTATCTCCCTCTCTCACCCTCCACTCCAGGTCGGCCCAGTGCAAGGATTTGGCTGCTGGGATAGTCCAAACCAAGAAAATAAAGTATTATCAATGTCCAGAGACCATAAGCAGGGGAGAAGGGAATACTTCCCTCTCCGACTGCTTCTGGGATGGGCTCTCCCGTTTCTCCCGTGCCCCCAAATGACCTGTTTCCCTGTCTTTTAATTTCTCCACCAAATGGAGCATTTGCTGCAGGTGTGGGGGGCAGGCAGGGCAGCTGGCCTAAAATAATTCATTAGCTGTTTGTTGCCCAGTGTAGGGTTTGTGCACCCGATCACAATTACCAAGAGTGGAACTACACAAAACAAATCTTGATCATAGTCTTTACCCCAAACTCCCCTCTGTGACTTAACTAGTCAGGAATTTGCAGTGAGAATGTACCAGGTTTTATTATATGCCAGACAGAATATTTGCATTTTGCAATTATCCTCCCAGATGTGGTTTTTCAAGCATGTTTTTATGTTTGCAGCTTGTGGCTTGAACCTAACTGCATTTGTACAGTAATATTCCTAGTTAGTTGAGTCTAGAGAATAGGTGTAAAATGGGCAAAATACACAAGAATGAATCTTTCTTCCTCACCCCCAAAGTTTTAAGGAAGGAGTGCAAGGTAGATTGGAGTGGGTTTGTTCTGACTCAGAGTTGTTTTTGAGTACAGTGCAATAATTTTAACATACTGAGCTTGTTTAAACAGCCAAAAAAGGGGGAGGGGCAGGGTAGAAAATTTGGTACCATCTCAAGGTTTTGAGGTATTGGCTACCTGAATTTTCTTCTTCGTCTCTGATACCCAGAGGACCAATTTGTAACAGTGCTCTATCTCCAGATATATGTAAATAAATAAGAGAGGGAGTCAGAAGATGGTGCTCAAGAATATTTAGAATAGTTCTGGGTTTGGTAGGACCAATGAAACTTTTATTCTTCTGACCTGCAAATAGCTTCCTTTGTGCAGCTCTGTACATTGAGTTCTCAACATAGTTGAGATTATATTGACCACCTGGGATAGACTGTCTCAGCACTCCCACCTACCCCCAGAGCCCATACAAAGAAGTAAAGTTTAAAAAACAAAACAAAACTGTGCAATGTAACTGGATAACAGTAACAATAATTATGCTGTCATTTGCAATAAGCTAACAGACAGAAACCAAAAAGGGTGGCAATAACCATATAGAGTGTGTCTACACATTGACCCAGGCTTCTAATGAAAACAATGCTGAGTTGATATATGCATTGAGGTTGCTGTTTTCCTGACCTCTCCAATAATCATGCAATAAATTAATGGTTGGTGCTGAGCCAGGTTCCTCTTTTCCTCTGACCTTACCATTCTCTTCCAGAATAGTCTGTGTGATCATAGCTCTTCTTTTTAATATACTTATCTACTAGGAACTTCAAAGCTGAGATCACCTGATCTATAGTTTTCTCAGTTTGCAGCCATACTGTAGCTATTAAGTAGTTAAAATTACATCCATTGTAACTATCAAGAAACTTGCAATAGTTTTGTTTGTTACACTAAGGGCAATTGCAATGGACATCCACCTATTTTAAAGTGAAACAAAATCTCCCTGAATACCTCCCTCCTGGCATCCATTTCAAATTCTTCCTCAAGACTCCTTTCTTCAGAGTATCCATCCAACACTGACTTCTGTGATCTTTGTAGGTGCTAATCAGGGCTGGCCCAACCATATAGGTGAACTAGGCAGCTTTAAGGAGCACTAAATCAGATGGAAGAGAATTTTTTACATATGTTATCTCTTATAACATGTGAGGGAGGGGACGCCAAAATCATAGTTCACCTAGGGTTCCAAAAACCATTGGGCTGGCCCTGCTGATGATTGTTAGACTTTTCTTTCCCCTGTATTCTTCACTATTTATTTTAAGAATTTTGCATGTGTGTGGTATAGAGACAGTAGCCATTTTGTTTTTCAACTAGCTACAAGCTACTGCAGAGAAGACGCAATGCTCTGTTGCCACAGAGACCTCTGTGTTCTTCCTTCTTGATTTTCTTCCCTTTAATCTACAAGTAAGTCATTTTTACCTAGATATATACTATTTTCCTTGTAAAAAGAAATACATAACTTCCATTGCTTCATGGCTTTGGTGCATCCTCTCATTCAAATGGTATGTTAACAAAAGAAATAACCGTTACAAAGTTGTTTGGTTTTTTTTCAATCCAAGAGAACAATTAAATGCATAGGTAACTAATTAACCCTCACCCTTCTCCCTTTCCCTTGCATTAACCATCCCTTTCTATTTTTCATCCTGTATGTTTCCCCTTTCTCTTTTTAAACACCCTGTTGCCCATCTCTGGATGGCTGATATTACTAGACCAACAATTGTTGTTTTACATTCAGATGGTTAAACCAGATAATTGCGTCTGGAGTAGCAGAGCATATTGTTGTGATGCCTCCTACATACCTGTGAAGTGGGCATTGAGTTGCTATATATTCCATGGTCTGTTTTGGGCAACCACAGTCACTCATTGGAAAGTCTTTAATTTTTCATTTGTGCAACAAGTATCTGTATCTCCCATGATTTGAGTGAATGAGGTTTAGGGTTGCCCATGAACTTCATGGAAGATAGAACCTAGGGATCTTCTGTACTGGGTCTTTTATGAAGTGTTTTTCAGTAACTTTTTCTGAACTCCAGTTGGCTTTCCATGCTTCATCAGGGATGAAGTTGTTATCCTAACACAGCGCCAGATCATGCAATCTTTATGCACAAATACTTCCATAAAAGGTCATAGGAATAATTACATAACAGCACCAGTTTGGACCTATCAGTACCCATTCTGCAAGCTGCTTTATTCTGCCTGACCCGTACGTCTGCACGGAGCCTCCCATAGGTCAGTGATCAATGGGTTGGAGGACTTGCACTCTAATTTCCCAGGGCAGGCACTTGTTTTCTTCATTAATCTGTGCATAAAACATGCATAACTATGGTGCTCCATGAGAATGATAATAAATTAATAATTTTGGAGTCAGAGTACTTTTTCTATATGTAGATGGTTGGCTGGATTCAGATCTCAATCACATTGGTATTAATGCAGAATTGGGACTATACATGTACAGTTCATGAATTCTGATTTAACATTGAGAATTTGCATAATGAAAATCTGCTGTCGTGACTGCCTGTATGTGTGCAAGTCCAGCATGTTTGCCAGGCCCTATAGCATATAGGCATGAGACACGTACAATAAGATATAACAAATTTATTTATCACATGAGCTTTCGTGGGAGAAAAATCCCACTTTGTCCCATGAAAGCTCATGCGATTAAATAAATTTGTTAATCTTTTAAAAGTGCCTTGTTTTGTTTTTTGTTGAACTAGATTAACATGGCTACTCCTTTGGAACTTGTCAACATATAATAAAACATTGCTTAAGACTTAGCAACTCTATTCAGGTAGAAACATCAGGGACACTAGGTGAGCTGCATCTCTGAAAATCCATTTTAGCTGTCTCCAGAAGGGAGGGGGAGAAGGAGTGAGCAATGGAAGGATACCAGGAGAAGAACAAAAGAGGCTAGGGGACTAGGAAGGGTTTACATAAAGAAACACAGGAACAGGGAGCCAGATAGAGAACGCATGGGTCAGGAAAGAGAAGGGTAACAGAAGCTTGATAAGGAGATCCATGATGAAGACAGACTAGCTAGCATTCCACAGCCTGCATGAGGACACCTTGTTGTCTTCCTTCTTGGGCTCAGATGATTCCTCTGGGACTTGCAAAGGAAGGGTGAGCTAGGAAGCGAGGTACTATTGCTCTTTCAAATGTTCATTGTTTTGTATGGACTGTGTTTGCTTGAACTTTGCAGGGTAAAGTATAAAAAAGCATAAAGGTGTTAAACTGCACAAAGTACCATATATGTATATGCTTCACAACTACTGTGACCCCCACAGACGGTTAAACTACCAACCAACAGCTTCACATCTTTGGAGGTGGAGTTCTTGGACTGGAGAGTGTTGAAGTAACTGGGGCATCTGGGGGTCAGTTCTGCTCCTGAGGCTAAGACAGTTTGACTAAGGAGCTCCAGTTCTGAGAAGGGGTAATAGATAGTGGGGCAGTGCCTGGGAATTGTGCAAAAGCAGGAAACACTGCTGCAGCCTCCTGAGACTCTAGGACCTTGGAAAAAACCATGGAATCCAGAGCACAGAAAGTAAAAATATTCAACTCTTCTCAGAGCAATCCTAAAGAACAGCTGAAATGGGATGCTCACAAGGCTCTATGACATCCAGATAGATTTTTTTTTTTCCTCATGTGGAGACAGTTGGCCAGATTCTGACCTCAATAATTCATATTATTCAAGAATAACTTCATTGATTTCAAGGGAGTTGTACTGGATTTACTCTGGTATAACTAAGAATAGAAGCTGGACCTAAACTCTAAAGCATCTTTGAACTCAGAGGTTTCAAATGCAATAAGAATGGTCATATTTTCACATTGTAGCAGTGGAAGGTGAAAATAATGTGTACAATCTAATATGACAGTGCATCATGGCACTGTAGAGAAAATATAATAATTATTTTTATGCTGCCTTCCAAGTGACTCATCACTTAGTACTGGGATTTGAAATGATAAAAAATTAGCAAGCATATTAAATAGAAATGGACCACATAATTATTTCATATATATAAAAGAATTTGACTCCCTGAAGATTTCTACAACCAGAACAGATGTTTTAGAAAGCAAAAATGGACAAAATGTGTTTTGTTAGCATTTTACCAGCTGGTGTCCTGCACATTGGAAATGGAGAAGGCTCTCTCCTGTCCAACAGATACTGTATGGCTCTCCATTTAACACTTGAACATATTTTTAATTTTGTTTTCCAAAAAGAAAATGCAAATTCAAACTGCAGAGTTGACAGTGAGCATGAATGAAAGATGCACACTTTTTTCCCTTTGTAATATAATTTTGTCATTTAATAGACAGATTATTCTGTGGTTAAGGCACTAGGCTAGAAGTCAGGAGGTTGGGATTCAGTTCCCCATTTTGTCTCAGACTCCTGTGTACCCTTTCCCAAGACACAATTTGTCTGTGCCTCAGTTCCCCATCTGTAAAATGTGACTGCTTGTTTTCTCATTCTATTTGTGTATCTTGTCTATTTAACCTCCATCATGCAAGCTCTGTCTGTGTGTGATTACATTGTTAAAAAAAGTTCACCCCATGATGTATTTAGTGTTTACAAGAACTAAATGCATGAAGGCTCTTGATAACCTTTACAGTTCTTTCATCTTGCAATGCAGCAACTGAGTTCCCAAAGAGTAGGTTGATTTTATTGGTGTGGATGGGTGAAACTTTGACCAAAATGTGCATATATCAGCATTTCATTTACTGTTCTTCCCTTCTCCCGCCCCCCCAATGATATACTGTCAACAAAAGTAACACAAGTCTTTCATATGGCTGATGTCCATTAACTTTGGCTCTATTTTTCCCACCATCATTTGTATTGTCATAGTACCTAGGTACCCGGTCCCCATTGTGCCCAACACAATAAAAATATGTTACGTAAGAACAGCCCCTGCCCTAGATAGGCAGGGGAGCATACAAAAGAACAATGAGACACTGGTATAGTGAAGACAATAGGCAGTGGTCTTGACACATTAATAGTTCAGTCATTGTCAAATGACCACAAAAGTTTTAAGGAAGAATTTGAAGATAGATAAGGAGTGAGTTTTGTGGTTGAATACAGAGAGCTCCTCCCAAATGTGAAGAAATGGAAGAAAACACAAAGGTGCTTGTTTGAAAATGTAACAAGTGGGAAATAAATATTGGCATCTTGGGCCCACCGGAGATAGGAGTCACCTATGATTCATGAGAGGCAGGCAGTCAAAAGAATACAGTACAGTTTTCCACAGTTGGTGTAAGGAAAGAAATTTGCTTTTTAAAAAAAAAAAAAAAAAAAAAACCCACTAATATAAGTCTATGCCAATGGCATTTATGTGCTATTTGGACGTTGGATCACAAGGAATGCTTTGATTATACAGGGCTTTGTCAGTTACCTATTCAAATAATAATGCTGAATTCATATTCTGCAGCTCTTGGAGACATCTCACTTCCTGCTGCTTTGGCACAGTACGCCCACCAGCAATGGTAATTAGAAGGAAAATACGGTCATTTATAGTTCTATAGCACCCTTCAAAACCAACATTTTAGCAGGCTTAACTGCCATTAAAATCCAATCATGTAAAAGCACACATTATGTGGGCACATGCAATAACTTATGCTGGAATAAAGGAATTTAAATGCAAATGCATGTCTGATATGTCTGTTTGAAAGATATGTTTACAGTATATTTGGAAGAAAAGTAACACAAATAAGAGATAGGAACCTGCCTACGTGCCTGCAATGACCATTTAGAAAACAAACTCAAATGCTTGGCTACAAATAACGATAAACGATGTGGGTCAGGTGTTCACTTTTCCAATGTATCATTTGGAAATGGCAGCATTGAATTCCTCTCCGTTTTGTCTCGTCGTCATTCAGGACTTCTGTCTCAGAAGACAAAATAAAAATAAAAGGCCAAAGGAACAACAAGGAGAGGAAAGAAAAGTGAGCAGTGAGATGAGAAACAGTAAATGAGACTTCGCTGTCATCAGGTGCCGTGACAATGAAATGTGTTGGAGAGCATTCCTCCTGGTAAACTCACTTGCTAGGTTACTCTGGAAAGCAAACAAAGGAAGGGTGTGAACATAGCTAATGTGAATTTGTTTAAAAAAACAAAATAATATTTTAATTTCTTAACAATATTAGATAATTCCATAAGCAAAGCAGGTAAGGAGATGCCTCAGTCCTCCAGTGTAAATAGAGGAATGGCCTAATGAGAATTTTCAGACCAGGCCCTTACTAGCCATGGTTCTGAACTGGGTTCCTTGGGCCTCATTTTCCCCAATTTACCTTCTTTTGGGAAAATGCTCTGTAAGAAAGAGGAGATTCAGGCTCACAGAATGTCTGCAATTCTGTGGGTAAAGCAAGTTCTAAAAGGGTAGCCATGTTAGTCTTGTTTGTTTTGCTCAACTAGGAGTCCTGTGGCACTTCTAATGACTAATACATTTATTAGTCTTTAGAAGTGCCACAGGACTTTGTTTGCTTCTATGGGTAAAGCAGTTGTTCACAGGTGATGTTTGGTGTGTGAGCTCATTTGAGACTACACTGAATGTCTTCAATTCTATGGGTGACACAGTTGATCAAAGGTGATAGTGTGTGTTGGTGTGCGAGTTCATTCGAGACTGTAGGGCATGTCTTCAATTCTATGGATAAAGCAGTTGTTCGGAGTCAATTGCACCATTCTGACTCCTAGCAGAAGAGAGAAGGTACCACAAAGAAGCAATAGTTGTAATGTATTGGATTTCCATCTTGTGTGGTATTTTCTCAACCAACCCCTAATGATTTAATTGGGACTTTAGCAATGAATGGGCATTGTGTTCACCCTCTCCACCAGGGTGACTTGAATGCTAAATCGGCAGTCCTTCTGCAGGTGCTACTTTCTAGTCTTCAGTGCACAAACAGCAGTGAAAATATCATCAAAGACAAATAATGTATACAATATATGCCTGTAGTATTGTTCTAGCCATGTTGGTTGTGACACAGTCTGGATTTAGGGGACCATTTGTGATGCAATTATGAAATAGTAATAATCCATAGGAGAGATGCCATGTTGGGTACCAGTAGAAAGGTCATGATTCACTAGGAATGACTCTTTATGTGTAGATGTCATATCTATAGTAGAAGTTATGAATATGTTTATATTTCAATTATGGGATTCTTGGCAACTGCCCAGACTGGATGTCACTGTCTCCTTAATGGTCCATTAAGTGAACCACAGGTACAATGGGTCTAGGGAGAAACCTGCTCAGTGAGTCACCTGGACTGACCATGTTACTACGCTCCATTTTGATTAATGAAAGCTCCACACCACCTGGGGAAGGCCAGAGGTGATAAAAACAGCTATACCCAACTCCATTTTGTCTTCAGTTAATACCCACCTCTAGATCTTTTCATCTGAAACTGAACAAAGGACTCAGGCCCACTCAGGTACTGGGTGCTCACTAGAAGATCTAGACAAGCTTGCAAACTCCAAATTCTTCCAAGGCCTTGCTTTACATGGATTCTTAATCATTAGTATGTATGTGATTTGCTTTAATCCTTTAACATCTCTCATATTTTTTTCTTTTTATAATAAATCTTTAGTTTCAGTTACTGAAGAATTGGTTGTCAGCATTGTATTTTGGGTAAGATGCAGACCTCTATTGTTCTGGGTACTGTGGCTGGCTCTTTGGGGTCAGGAAAACTTTTTTTTTTTTTTTTTTTTTTTGAGTAAAGAGAGCTTGGATTTGTGAGCAACTTATCTCTATACCAAACCCAGTGGCTATTTGGGAACCCAGTGCTGAAATGCAACAAAGGGTGGTGTTTATATTTTGTTATGCTTCTTGATAACTAGTGCGGGGAATCAGAAGCATGGTTTGTTGCTGATCAAAAGTCTGGCTTAAGTGCCACCCATCAGAGTTTAGAGAGTTTTCTCATTTTTGCAGCTTACCTTGATCTTTGCATATTCAGCTGGTTATCCCAGAAGGCCCGAGTCACGTTGCCTTTCTGCAGACATCACTTTCTATTCTTCAGTGCATAAACAGCAGTGAAAATATCAAAGCCAGAAATGGCATATGCAGTGTATGTTTGTAGTGTTATTCTAGCCATGTTGGTCCCAGGATATGTGTGAGAGAGAGAACTTTTTTTATCAGACTAACTCTTGTTGGTGGGAGGTGTAAGCTTTTCAAGCTCTTCTTCAAATGTGGAGAAGGAAATTGGAGTATTCAAGGTAAGACAGATTAAGCATAAGTGGGAAACATTCTATAGGAGACCACTTAAAATAAAGTAGGCAATTAAGGGTAAGCAGGCAATGGGGTGTGTTACAAATTGTTGTATGGAATGCCTAGGAGAGTTAAGAACTTAAGTTCCCAGTATCCCCTTTTCAAGGTGGTGTGCAGATTTCCTTTGAGTAGGAGTCCTGAGAGGTCAGATCTGTAATGATAGTTTTGTGAAAAGGTGCTACAGTGTTCGTCAGTGTGTGTGTGTCTGGTTTCACCCAGCTAGTTGCTAGCACATTTGATAGGGATGTGTGGAACCCATGAACCTTGAAAAGTGAGTATTGATCATAGTAATAGTGGAGATATAGTCACACATTTTGCCATTGGTGTTTCTGGCCGATTCTGGTATTCCTTAAGTTAGTGCATTCGCTGTGTGGGAAGCTCATTTCTGATGAAGGTTAGCAGGCAGCCAAGCCCATCAATTGCCCAATCCATTTTAAATGGTCTCCCCCAGCACTGTGTGAGCCCCTTTATGCTTAACAATCTGTCCCAATGTGTATTTAGCTTAGAAATTCCAGTTAACTTTCCCAGACCTAATGTAAGCTTTTGAGTTTCATAGAGCTCTTCATCTTCCACCAACAAAACTTGGTCCAATAAAAGATGATTACCTCACCTACCTTTTCTTTCATGTGCAATGTAAGACAGAATGTTACTTGACATAGTATTGAATAGATTGAGGAAATACACAAGGCAGAAACACAGTGCATTATGGCTATTTTTTTGCTAGTAACTTCCCGCCCCTGTCAATTTTCATTTTGAGCTTTGTAGCTGTGGTGTGAATGAAGCTGAGGGTATATTTTACTATTGTATTCAAACAGAGTTTGAGACACACACAAATATTATGATGGCCCTCTGGATGGCATGGATTTTACCCAAGAGAAGATGCAGTACAGATTAAAAGGAAAATACCATAGCATCAGATTGAATTAACATGAAAGAATGCTTCTCTGGGCAGCAACATTTGTACAGGTGTAGGACAAACATCTGTAAACAATGGAAGAGTTCACTGTCACATAGCCACTTCTTAAAATCTGCATAGTAACTGTCATTTTCCCCTGTTCGCTTTGAAAGGTAAATTAAAGAGACAGATGAATAATCTCAAAGGTTTTTCAGACACGTTCATTATTAATTGCGTTTTCATCACTGACAGCACTATCTGTGCACTCAGCTGCACTTGCTACCACTACCTTAATCATAGCTCTGTCTGCTTGTCTGTGCAGAAGCCCTATTTTTGCTAGGTTATCAAAAATCCACTCTGGCAGACCTACCTTAAATTTAGCATAGGGGATGAAGTAGTTCAATCTGAAAGCAAACTTCTTTTTCCTGTTTTAATTTTTAAAATGGATTCTATAATTGTCATTGCTCATGTTACTGCATGATTTAGAAGTTGACTCGCAGGGGGATCTCAAGCAGCTCATCCTATTATCTGAGCAATGAAAAATCCCTAACATTAAACGTGGTAGCTTTTCCCCCAGTTTTTAATGTTATGCAGTTTTCAGTTACTGTGGTGAGGGGGACAGCACAAAAGCCAAATAGGGGAACGAATGGATAAAAATAAATCACAGCTGAGGCCAAATATTGCTCTGATTTACATACACATAAACCCAACTGTTATATAGAGCCAATATTTGGGTTTTTTTGTTTTTTTTTAAAGGGGGAGAAAAATACTTTCTATTCAAAAAGAATGATTATGGTGTCCTCTTGAATCAATGTAATCAGACGGTTACACAAAACCTTAAGATATTTGAAGTAGGGATTCAGGACTTAGGCATATTCTAGTTTGTCTGCATATTTTGTGTAAAATTTGACATTCTCCATTCAGTTTTACCAAAGTAAAGCTGGAGTAGAGCCTGTGTGAGAGCTCTCTTTTTGCTGTTATCAGGGAATCAATGCATAGGCTCACTAAGGTCCTTGGGCGATGAATAAGAGCCCTCAAATATCACCCCATCCCCTCCCCACATACACACTGTGGTATACCATCTTCACTACAACATTGTGATTCGTGCTGTGTGATGTTACACGTGCATTTGTGGCTGTTGGTTTTAAGATGCAGCAGCCAGAAGCGAATGCTGTAGTTCTTACACATTTTAAAGAAGTAGATCAGGCAAAGCTTCCATGAACGTTCTTTCCTGTCAAATATTTCAGATTCTGGAACTTTGACAGTTTGCAAGCTATATGGCTCTGTTTGCTTTCCTTACAAATTCAGTTTGCACTGTCTGAGTAAGAAACACTCAGATTGTGCAGCACCTGCCATAAACTTGAATCATCAGCTCAGATTCCCACTTGATCATCTGAAACAGACAGAAGATAGTAACAAAACTGGCTGTAATATTTAAGTGATATGATGGTAACATCTGAATTTCTGAATTCATATTTCCCAAAATATTTAATTCTATTCTCTCTATTTAAACTCCACCTAGAAAAATTATATATATGCTCTTTTCAACAGAGGAGAAAAACAACACTTCTGACAGAGCTAAAGTTTTAATTGATCTCCACTTAAATTAACTTGCAATAAACAGAATCAGGCTGGTTAGTGACAGGCCAGAGTGCTATTTAACAAGTACACAGCACAGTGAACATGCAAGACTACAGTCTAAATAGTGTGATTTAAGTCTGCTACTTCATGAGCCTCCAAAGGTGACTTCTATCACCAATTGTTCAATGCTCAATGGGGGATTGAATATCCTTCCTTGATCCTACAGGTAATCAGTAATATCCTGAGGGATGAAATCTTAATATGGACTATCTCCGCTCCATTCCATGTGCATAATTCCTAAAGTCAGTGGGAGACTTGGGTAGAAACTGATAACAGGATGTGGGACTTGTCTTTCATAACTATAGAAGTCAAATTGTGCAACTTTTTAAAAAATTCATCTGCACTGGTGGGTGAATTCCACTACACAGAATCAAGTAGTATTTCCTTTTCTTGCTTCTGAATTTATTTTGGATGGAATCCTGGTTTTGGTATCTTGTTGCAAGTATGCAATAATTCCCTTAAGGCCAACGAATTTATATCAGGATGAGATTAGAATCAGGCAAATGGCATTTAGATGCCTTTATGTGCTGTTCAACTCCTTAAAATTCCTAGAACAGCTGGAATACTGCACAGAATTTATCTCCTTGACAAAGAGGGAGGTATTGATCACCGTTGTCCTCTATTTGCTGTGGTCATTTGCACCAGTAAAAACTGGGTGCAAAGCATTCCATTCCATTCCCATAGCATTTTATACCCATTTGGAACTAGTGTAAATAACTACACAAAGTGCAGCGTGATGGTGAATTGGGCCAAATGTGATTAAAAACATGCAACATGTTGAGCCCTTTTCCTTTATAGACTTAACTCTATGCTCTGGTATCCATACAGAGAATGAGACTAACTGCATCTCGCATTGTGATTGCAAGTGAGAAAAAAAGAATGAGAGCCACAGTTCTATATTTTCCTCTAATAGGCCCTCAACTATTAGCTGCCAGGTTATTAGAGAAGAGAGGCTGAGAGCAGGGGAGAGAGAGAGAATGAGCCACAGCTTGTCATTAGTTTAATGAGGAAAGATATAAACAGAGAGCGCTCACTGGGATAATTTTCTTCTCATCCACCACTATAAACTAAAGGAAATTAGACCAACAACAAAAATCACTGCTGTGCATCTTCCACTGCTTGTTCAATTAACCTTAAACTGAAAATGTTAACATCCAGTTTAAAAACAGTTGGCCGTTGCACCAGGTGCTCTGTTACAGGGAAGAAGAATAAATCATGATCTAAGTTATCTGCACTTATTAACTGGATGGGAGTTGGGCAGTATAATGCATTTTGGGGAATCTCTGAATCTGATTTTTTTTCAAAGGCAGCCAGCACCTGGTAGCTACCATTTCTCTCCAAATGGGAGCTAAGTTCGTTCCAGTATCTAGCCAGTAACTTAGGTGCCTTGCTGGGAGATGGTGGGTTCTGACCAGTTTTGAAAATTTTGTTGCTCATGAAATGCCATTGGTATCTGCCAATCTGACCCCCTAATACTTGCCTGCAAAAAAGCCAAAAAAACAAATACTCCAAATCTGAAGCTCTCTTCGTGTACCATGATTTGTATAGAGCCTTCATATGTCCATTGTGATTTTAAAATAGATGTTTTAATTTATAACAACACATGTTAGTACATTTTAAATACCATTTAATACCTAGAGTAAACAGATTTCAACATCTTAAACAATGTTTCAGCTAGTTGTGTCAACCTCTTTTGTCTACATTAGGTTCTAGTATGTTAGCTAACTCGTCTAGACTGTGAAAATGAGCTGCATTAAAACAAGTGCAAGGAGGGCAAGAAACACAAATAGGACTTTCTTTTTTTTTTTCGAGAATACCCATATGCTTCAGTGATGATGGAGATGTAACCCAGAAAAACTGTGGGTGAAATCCTGGCTCCATGGAAGGAGTTCATATCTAAGGAGCCTGTTGGACCCTTTGAAACAAACTTCCTGTTTGACAAACCAAAGCAGAGTTTAGTGGCACTTTTAAAGACTAACAGATTTATTTATTGCATGAGCTTTCGTGGGAGAAAATCCCACTTCATCAGATGATTTGAAGATGGGAAACTTACAGAATAGGAGGAAATTAAATGCAGGGGAATGTATGACATAGGATCAGGTCAGGCTGTAACTAACACGGCTACCCCTTTGAAAGCAGAGTTTGTCACTGATGGGCCTCACCAACACTGGAACGCTGAGCTTGCTGCAAGAAGATTTATTTCCTTTTCCTGAAAAAGACCCAGCTGTGTGGGAGGTTCCAAGACCACCTTCCTGGCTACATGGAAAGGGAAAGAGGCACTGAGGCAGGAAAGAGTAGCGTCCTCTAAACCTTCCTCTCCCTCTAAAGGCCATAGAGTTGGGGATGAGAGAAGAATAATTTAACTAAGATTCTAATAGGACAGGTGGAGAACTCATTTGCATAGAGATCCTGAAACACACAGAAAAAGTGAAGCACAGAAAGTAAAAACAATGCAAGCAGTAGTTAGGTCAACAAAATAAAAAAAAATTGAATTAAGCAAACATTAAATATGATCAGTCTGTTATATTGAGCCATCACAAATGGTATAATGCTTATTTGATCAAATATGACAGCGGGGTGATCATATATCTTAGGAATTACTAGAAAGTGTTTATTTTTTACCTTGAGCAGCCTTCACTAAAACAATAAGGAAGCCATTATTCTTACTACACAAATAATTGGAAACTGCTGAAGGCAGGCAGTTTATCAGATAGGAAACAATGAAGACATTTGCAGGTCTGTACAAAGAAATGATATTCTCTACTGGTTTCACGAAGAACCATTCACAATTTTTAAAAGATACAATGATGTTTGTCTCCTGCTACCAAGAATAAAAAAGGCAGCTTTCTTTTTAAACATCAAGTTGCCATCCAGTTCTTTATTAAGATATAAATGTATTAAGGGTGTTGCAGATAGCAATACCCCTTGTTAAGGTTGCAAGACACTTTCCATTATAAGTAGATGTAAAAGGCTGCAGTGGGGGGGACGAGGAGGGCACTGATAAAGAATCTAGTTGTCTCTGTCTTTCTCTCAACCTTGAGTTCTGGCTGTTTCTGGATTTGTATTGTTTTTCTGTATTTGTGTCTGGGAAGGTCTCGCTGACGTCGGAGTGCATCTGGGGTGGAGTGCTTTTTTTAGCCTATCAGAGACTGTACTTCATTCCTGCAGAATGAACTAAAGTCTATAAGAGAAGCTGTTGCTACGTCACAGGTCGGAGATTTCCTTTGTTCTCTCCCCGTGAGCGCTCCTGTATACTAAGCTAAGTAAAAGCTTGCTAATCACACTTAAGAGGTTTTTCAGTCGTTGATATAGAGCTCAGTGAAAATTTTTGGATAAATGATTAATTCACTAAAAATGCAGTCTCGGGTCAACAGGGTCAAATTCAGTGAATAGTTACGGGTGAAAGAAATGGTGTTTTGGGGGAAAAAACGTTGAAATGTTTCATTCTGACATATTCTAAACAATATTTTGGTTTTCATTTTGAAAAATTTATTTTTGAAATTTAGCTAGAGTGATTTTCAAGAAAGAAATCAAACAAAAAAGAGTAAAAATGACCTGAAAATTTAGCAAAATATTCAATTTCAAGTCGAGCAAAATGTTTCATTTGACACAAAATGAATATTTTTAGTTTTTCATTTTGGTGAGAGAAACTGAAACATTTGTCATGAAAACCTGGTTTTAGTTACAACTTGGCGCAACAAAGACTGATCTGATGAAGTGGGCTGGAGCCCATGAAAGCTTATGCCTGAAGAAATTTTTTATTCTTTAAGGTGCCACAGGACTCTTGTGGTGGTTTTGGTTTTTGTGGTTTTTAATAGTAGCTAGTTTATCTCGTTGTCACCTAAATTACTTTTCTGGGGATGGGAGTCAGCATATCAGTTAAGGGCACATAGTGTCTGCTTTAAAAGCCTCACAACGTTTCTTGACTGAGGCAACTATTGCAGTGCTGTAATAAAGATTATAATTAGCTTTCTGTTAAAAGCTGAAATTTAACTGTTTTTTAAAATATCCTTTATGCTCAAAATTTCTCATGTGTACTCTTGTGCCAAAAGAGAGAGAGTTAAGTTGGAGGCTACTTGAACAAGGCATTTCAGGGGTTCGTTCACTTAGGAAGAAACTTTTTATTTATTATTATTATTATTTTATTTTAAAAATGTCATTTTGAAATTCCTGAATAGTTTTCTTCCTTTGCTCTTATTGAAAATTTGTACCATTGAAATGTTTTTCAGATGTTTGTACACTCCGTTTTGTACCTACTGTCTATGGATATTTGACCTACCAAAAAAAATCTGCAGGCTCTTTAGTGGACTTTGCAAATTCTGCACACTCTCTCTCACTGGAACTCGCATGGGATTTATGAGAGCAGCCTCTAAGTTTATTTATGATCATTCAGTCCTGGCATCTGCAGAGTTTATAAATTCTCCAGAAGCAGCGTACCATTGGGACCAAGAGATTAAAAGTTTCACAGAACTAAACTCTGTAGGTTCTGTAACCTGCTTGGCTTGCTATGCTCTTATAGATCTTATAAGTTTCACAGACCCAGGGGCTCCTTCTGAGGAATATAATCTCTGTAGAGCTAGAGAACGCGGACTAGTTATATAATCTGCATGAACATCAGAAAAAACTGGGACTTTTGTACATCTTGGTGAAACTTTTTCTGTAACTACAGGGATGGGCACACTAGAAATACATAGCTAAGGTAGGAAACGGAATTTCTGGAATTTATAAACCTATAGGAGCAAGTCAGCAGACTCTGCTTTTGTCTAGCAGATATTGTAAGCCCCCATACAGCCCAAATATTCCCTAACAAGAGGTGGAAGGACTACAGTAAATCATGATGCTGAATTTGCAATATTACAATGATTTCCCAGAAAATTGATTCTGATGTCATAAGAAGAGGACAGCTGACTTTACTTCAGAACTAGTCACAGGTCAGGCAAGAGAAAGCCTTTCCTAAACACACACCTTTAGTAATAGCAAAGGGAATACAGAAAAATATTAGCTAACTTTCATTTTTGCATAAAATTTCTTTTTAATCAGGTTTCATTTTCTAGTGAAAATGCAATGAGCAGGCCATCAAATTACAAAACATTCGAAAGCTCAAAGTAATGCAGGGTACTTCTGTTATCTGAGAAGATGTGGAAGATTACAAACCTTATTCTCATACTAAGATCACAATGAGAATAGCAATTTGCATAATATGACTGCTGCTTTGTTAGAGCCATGAGCAATAACAAGCATGGTTTTATAAAGAGAAAAAACTGACCTGAAAAAATGTTTTTTATGATTAAACTACAAAAGAAGTGGATGAAGAAAACAATATATATAGTATATTTAGAAGTCAGTACTGAAATAGAGTCTTACAAATCTTAGTCTCAAAATTAATTCTAATTCAGTTGGCTAGGACCACAGCTGAACGACCTAAAATTTGTATGAGACCCCTAAAGAAATAGGAATGCTCTGTCAATACAATTAACTGGGGAATTATCTAATGAAATATTGCAGGGAACTGTATTGTCTGGTGTTCTAATGTCTTCATTTATGTGGAAAAAGAGTAATAAGCATGTTAAGAGCATTTGAAGATAATACTAAATTAGAAGGAGTTGCATTTACCACTGAGGACAGAGACACTGCAAATGTAACTATTGAGATTAGAAGCAGAGCGGGAGGGGAGGGGAGGGGCGGAACAGCTGAAGATTCTTTCTGGGAAAATGTTAGTTGTATACCTGAGGGGAAACAGTTGCAAATACAAGTCACTGAGAGAGAGGAAACAGCAATGTTGAAAATGATCTTGGGATAGCAAATTTGGTATAACATAATGGGAAAAAGTGATCTGCCTGACTACGGGAAGCTCAGCTGGTCAGCCCCCGGGGGTGGTGGGACCAGCAAGTGTGTGCAGTACAGATTCTGGTGCAGCCTGGAGACCGTATTGCATGCCAGCCAGCCTCGTCCCCAAAGCAGAGCATGCAGCTGTGCTTCTCCAGCCCACCCCAGTGGGTGGACCAGCTGTCCCGGGGTGGGGTGGAAGCGTGGAGCCCAGCCTCTAGGCTAGCTCGCCCCACCCCAGTGCCAGCAGGATGAAGGGCCCCCACATCGTGGTGGGCCCCTGGGCATGGGCCTCATGGGCCAATGCCATAATCCACTACTGTCAGTAGCATGCAAGGGTCTTGGAAAAAATTTTGAAAGTGAATGTAGGTAAAGACATTGAGGTTAATAGTGTTTGGGATAAAATACAACATGTCTTAAGAAAAGGTAGATCATACCAAATGAACCTGAACTCCTTTTTTGAGAAGCTAACAGATTGTAGACAAAGGGAATGCAGTGGATCTAATTTACCTAGATTTCATAAAGGCATTTGATATGATTCTACTTGAGGAATTATTAGTTAAATTGGAAAAGATGTGGATTCATATGAAAAATGAAAGGTGGATAAGGAACAAGTTAAAGGAGATTACAAGAGATCATACTAAAAGATGAACTATCAGGCTACTAATGGAGATCCTCAGGGATCAGTCTTGGACCAATCTTATTTAACCTTTTTATTAGTGACATCGCCACAGAGAGTGGGGATGTGCTAATGTGAGAGAAAGTTGGGATGTATTACCAGTACAGCAATAGATCAGGATATCGTATAGGAAGATCTAGATGATCTTGTAAATTGGAGTAATAGAAATTGGATTAAATTTAATAGTGAAAAGTGCAAGGTCATGCATTTAGGGATTAATAAGCTTTGCTATAAGCTGGGGATGCATCAGTTGGAAGTGAGAGAGGAGGAAAAAGATCTGGGCGTATTGGTTGATCACAGGATGACTATGGGTGTGTCTATACTTAAAAATTAAGTCAATTTAAGCTTGTTTAAGTCAACTTAATTTAATCCATGTCTACACTACACTTTGCTTAAGTCAACTTAAGCAAGCTGCTTAAGTCGACTTAAGGAAAATAAAGTCAACTTAATGAAAATTGTCGACTTTATTAAACCTCCTTTTAATTCGACTTTAGGCTTAGGTCTACATTGTCTTAAGTCGACTTCCTAAAGTCAACCTAAGTCGACTTAAAGTTGACTTAGGGCTCTCCAGGACTCCCCCACTGCCATCCCTGCTGGGGGGGGTGCACAGGGGGAGCCTGGCATGCCCCCCATGCCCTGCCAGGGTCCCTGTCCCCCTTTGCCCCATTGTACCCAGGTACAATGGGGCACATGCTGAGCCCCCTGGCACTGGGCAAGGGGTGCCCCCCCACCACCATGGACCTGCTCAAGGTCCCTCTAGCCTCTACAAGTCAACCTAGAGCATCCAGTGTGGACACTGTAGGTCGACTTTGTAAGTTTCCCCCCTAAGTCGACTTTAAATTTAAGTGTGGACATGCTAAATCGACTTTGTCGACTTGGCTTAAGTCGACTTAAATTTACAAGTGTAGACATAGCCTATGAGCCACCAATGTGATGTGGCTGTGCGGGGGGGAAACTAATGCATTCTAAGTTGACTTTATTTTCCTTAAGTCGACTTAAGCAGCTTGCTTAAGTCGACTTAAGCAAAGTGTAGTGTAGATGCGGATTAAATTAAGTTGACTTAAACAAGCTTAAGTTGACTTAATTTTTAAGTGTAGACACCCATGTCTACAAGTGTACCCATGGACAAACTTGGGCTCCAGCTCCTTCCCAGCAGACTGCTAAAGAACCTGGAAGCGTAAAGATGCAGGAGGAAGGGCCAGCTGGCGGGAAATGGCCAGCCTAGTTGCCTGGTTTCTATCAACAGTTTGGATGGAACAGACACTTGCCAACAGTGGGTTTCAGTTCCATCAAATCATTGTTTTCAGAGACAAAAATGGTTCTGTCAGAAAACCTTGTCAACGCCACTCGTTTCAAAGCTATATTCATCTAGACTGCCATGTTTTATGGATGCATAGGAAGAGCAGAAGAAAAGAGAAGAGAAAGGAAGTCTGAAAGAGCACTATTTGTTAAACCAGAACAAGAAATCTCTATTTAAAAAGCCTGTAATTTCTGTGAAAGTAGTGTGTCTAATAACAGATACAAAATGTCACCTATGAGCTAGCTTCGCCATTGTTCTTGCTGACGGTGCCTTTCATCCCAATGCTTTTAAGCACAGCATGGAAAAATGATTCTCTCTCCTGCTCCTCTTCTCAGGAACCATCCGAGTTCAAGTCCTGTCTTCATAGCATCCTTCCTGTCCAAGCCAACAAGAAAGGCTGAGTGGAAGGTGATGATCCAAGAGCCAGTTGCACTCGAGTAGCTTCCTTTTGTCTGCTTTAGCTCCTTGGCTCTTTAAAATGCTCACCCCCTCACATCTAAGGCTATGTCTAGACTACCAAATTAAATCGACTTGAATGACAGCCACTGCTGTATGTACAGACACTAATGTAAATAAGTTCCAGAGGGGTAGCCCTGTTAGACTATTGCATCTGTTTCAGCACAGCTCATATCTACACTAAAGACACCATCACAGGACCAAATCAAGCCACCTACTCCATTAAGGGCTCATTCACCTGCTCATCCACCGATGTGATTTATGCCAACATATGCTGGAAATGCCCCTCTGCCTTATATATTGGACAAACAGGACAGTCTTTGTGGAAAAGAATAAATGGACAAAAATCTGACATCAGAAATTGCAACACTAAAAAACCAATGGGGAACACTTCAATCTCTCTGCTCACTCCATTGATGACTTGCTAACAGCTGTGCTGAAACAGATGAATAACAAATCACAGGGAGAATGAGTTCAAAACTTCCTGGGGCTTTAAAAGGGAAGGGGCCTTTTCCTGCATACCTGGCTATGGAGCAGAACAGTTATGGTGGGCATTGTGGGAATCCTCCTGGAGAGCACTCAGATCAACATAAAGAATTCAATGTTTACATTGACACTTCATCGCTCTAACTGTATAACCTTAAGCTCTATGCCTCTCATTGAGGTGGGTTTTATGATGTTGGTGTTGCAGGTGAGTTAAAGAGGCTGGAGGAGCATTAGTGTGTACACCTGCATAGTTAGGTCAACAAAAGCTGCTTTATGTCAACAAAATCGTGTTTTGTGGACGTGACCTAACTGTTTTCTTTTTCTTGGGAATCTTCTGAATGCTGCTGAAAATAAGATATATAGATTTCTCAGGAAAGATCTGTATGAGTGTTCAGTCCCCAGTATTTTCAGTGTACTGTATAATCATTATTAACCTGATGCTTTTGTGACATCTGGGTACTACATTCTTATCTTCTGAACATAATACAAGGAAAATAAGTATAGCTGAACATCTTCGGAGTTCTATGCTCCACTGGCATGTTCTCTGCTGTTCCTACTATTTATTTGTTGCATAGTAATAAAGGATAAAATAGATTTGCTATTTTCCCAACTGCTGTACACATTTAGGGCCTGTTCAAGCTTTTGAAGGACGCTTTTCTTTTAGCCCATTTTTGTGTTTTGTTTAAAAACAAATATTTAGTCCTTAGGACGGTTGTTATATAACATCTTAGAACATGAAAACTGGAATCTAATTTCAAATAATCCAACTCTGCAGCTTTCTTTTCTTGCTAGTTTATTTTTTAAGATGGAGGCACATCTGGCGCCACTGTTACTGAAATTTTATACATTCATTTTGGGTTTAATCCTGTGTGGTGCTGAGTATCCTCAGCATTTCAAAGATCTCAGCATCTTGAAGAATCAAGCCATAATTGCATGACAATCATTATTACTTGTATTTCCATTTCTTAGTGGAAGAAATAAGGCTTGAATTTTCATATCCAGAAGAGACATCTGCCTATCAGCCTTTCTCATTCTGGTACATTTCCGTCTTGGCATTTTGTCTAACTCTGTTCTATTTTCAATTTGCTTAGGAAAATTCAGTTAAAATTTGTATATAGTGTTTACCCTACTCTCAGAACACTTTGTCCTAATGGCCATGCTCTTTCTCATGTGCGGGAATGAATGTGGCCTTTATAGATCCCTTGCCTATTTGTGACTTCTGTGTTATGGTATGTATTATTTTTACATAGATATACATTGACAATACGTGGCATTTAGTGTAGTTTGGCCCATTCCAAATGCAAGAAAATATACTCTTTGCACATATTTTTACGAGGGATAACTCACTGTTGGCAACTTGATGGCAGAATATTTACAAGGGGCTCCCAGAGCTGGAGTCTTGGGGATTGTCCAATAGAATTAGATTTCTCTCTACACAAGAATATGGAGTGTGAAAGCAAACTGGGATAGATCCTCAGCTGGTGGAAAGTGGTGCGAGTTCCATTAGCATCCATGAAATTGTACTGGCTGATCACTCCGGCTTCCTTCTCCCTGGGCCCATGCCCTAGGTCGACTTATAGAGTAAGTCGACCTAGGGCATCCACACCATCTTTTGGTCGACTTAACCATTCAAATTAAGAGTTAAGTTGACCTAAAGACTGGTAGTTGTTAAGTTGACTTAATAACAGCCAGATGTGGATGCGGCTTAATTTAAGTCGACTTAAGCCTCCTTAAGTCAACTTAAATTGCCAGTGTAGACGTAGCCTGGGAGCATTGTCTAAATGAAGACTGAAGAACAGATTTGGCTGTTAGTTCATATATGGTGTTGATTGTGTATTTGAGTTGTACAATAATATACAGTTATTTTCCTAATTTGCCTGTGAACTCTAAAATACTCCCAAACACAACAAACCACCACCTAACGAGTCTTAAAAGCCCATATGATTATACTACAATTATTGGCCCACGTAGGAGAAACTGGGGCAGCCACAAGATACTTCTTGATATTACACCTCACTAGATTGTAAATTTTACAGTTACCCATGACCTCATTTTAGATTAATGATGGTATAAAGTCATGCAATCTCCTGACATGAAACCTTTAGCAGTGTTTGATTGCCTAGACACACACACTCTGTCAACAGGAGTTTTCAGTTAGACTCCAGAATTTGGTCCTAATGAGTTAATGCACAATTCATTTGGATAATTTAATGTCCTTAACTCATATTATAACCGATATCAGAAGGGATTAGATTAAGAAGACGTTCAAAAAAAAAAAGGAAGAAAACACTGCCTCTTTCTACCTCCTCCCTTTCTGGTAAAATAAGGATTCACCTGGCAGAGAAATGTGAAATGGGTGCATCCAGAGGAGCTGGTGTCTGGCTGCGAAGTTATTGGGGTTCCCAGTCTTCCTACCAGTAGAAGTCATCTTTGTGCTTGTCTACACAGCAAGTTAGTGCCTGACAAGATAAGGTGTGGATTTATAGCACACTAGCTTGCTGAGAACAAACTCACCATGTGGATTGTTATAGGATGCTGTAAGTTCTGTAGTGCACTTTGATGCCCTCCCCTTTCAAGCAGGAATATATCCACGTGCACCGCAGGACTGTCATCATGCTATAGGACAGATCACACTATGGGGTAGTGCTCAGGAAGCTAGTGTGCTGTAGATTCATACTCTGGCTTGCCAGAAACTCACTCACAATGCACACAAGCCTTTCTTCACTCTTCCGATGAAGGAGCAGAGCAACTATCTACATCTTCTCATGATGATGACTCCCTTCATCAGCTCTTTTTTACATGTCGAGAGAGTGGAGAAGAAGGTAGAGTACATGGGGATGAGTGAGTTTAGGAGATGTGTAGCGAATAATACTGGGACAGGCAGGAGTGAGTGAGAAATGGTAGAAGCAGATGGAAATGAAATATTACAAGAATGGAGGACGAAGGAAAATATAGAGAAAGGAGAGGCAGAAGTGACATTGGAAGGTGTACAAAGGTTAATTCACATTAAAAACCTGGGGGGAGGAGAGGGTGGGAAGGAAAAAGAGGCAAACGTGCAAAAAGAATAGTAGTGACTTTAAGAGGAAGACCAAATATATTTGGGAAACGTATCAAAAGTTAAATTGTTCTATAGAAAATCCAGGGCTGAGTTATTGCAATAAAGTATGCATTTGGAGTTGATACAGATGTGTGCGTCGCAGTGGCGGGGGGGTGTGCATACAGGTAATGGAGACTTGGGAAACCTTGGTTTAAGAGGGAAATGTGTATGGCATCCCACTATTCATATAGGTAGGAGACATGACAGCCTGCTTTGGGTTTATATGATGGGGCCAGCTAGTTTTGGTGGCTTTGGTGCACGATTTAATGAACAAAACTTGTCTATGGCAAATTACAGTTGAATATTAGAAGAACTGACATTTTTCCTTCTGTGAGGTCTTTCTTTTGAACTATGAACCTGGTCCCTGAGCCCAGTGACATCAATGGAAAATCTCCTAAAGATTTCAATGGTGGAGAATTGATTCCTAACTTAAGATCTTCTAAAATACAGGAACTTTGTACTTCAAAAACTTTTCAGGGGATGACTCCTCAGCTCTACCATGTTTACCTGATGTATGTACATCAATATAGATTTCCTTCTTGGTCTATTGGACAACATTTATAGGGAGAGGGACAACCAGGGATTAACTTTTCCAGCCTTTCAAACTTCTAACATTGTGTACACTCATGCACACACACACCCTCCTTCCATACACACGTTGTGGCAAAGCTCCCTATAAGTTTTGCCAGGTGACAGTTATCTCCCTTCCAGGACAGGTCTGTAGTAAATCAGCCCCGATTTGGACAAATATTTTATTTTCCCTGCCCTCAATGTCTCTTGGCTACAGTGTTCCAGGTGGGCCTTGGTGTGGGTTGGTCAAGCTCCCCACAGTTCCATGGAGTGGGTAAGTCAGTAAGTCTGTGATGGCCAGACCCCAGTACCTGTCCCTGGATTTTCCAGCAGAATTATAGCCATGGTGGTGGTGTGCTTGGCTCACAGTGGCCTCATTTTCTCCCCCCACCCATCCCCAGGCTGGTGCCTGAATTTCCTCTCCTTCTGGGACAAAGCACTTTTGGGGAAGTCTCTCCTCCTACTCCTGCAAGCCTTTGGTAGCTTGTATCTTTCCCCACCTCCCCCTTCCTTCTAGCAGAGGTGGGGGTTTTAATAGGCCTGAAGCTGCCTTTGATTAGCCTCAGGTGTTTCTAATTAAGCTATAATCACCAACTTCCTGCCTTCAAGGGCCTTGACAATTCTGAAGCTGACATCTGCCCTAATGTACCCTTTTGTAGCCTTCTGGTCCTACTTTATCACAATATATACTCTTGATTAGCTGGCTAGATGCCTCAGTGGGGATGGGAACAGATTTCAGATGCACACTTTTTCTTGTCCCCAATCTCTTTTTCCGTGTGCATCACCTGTCCATAAGATGATGCCAAATTATTAAGACCCATCACTAAAGTTTCACCTCCCATTCTCATGTACTTAAACACTTTATTCAAGCCCAGAATCTGGACATGACTTACAAGTTTGTATTGAGCTTGAGTGATAATGAACTTTGGCAATAGTTATAGTATCAGTACAACCTTTGTTATGCTTATTCTTCATGAAATACATTGTGGTGATATGTCTGGTCAGTAGAGCATGGGTAATTGCCATTTGAGTTATATTTTCCAAACTGAAGGCAAGAATTCAGAATAAAAGTCAGTGCAAGGTAAGTGACACTATCACAGCAAGCTTAAGAGGAATATTGCAACTACAATGGCATACCATTTTATATATGTTAAATATATAATTACTTCTGGTAGTTCTCTGACATTTCCCTTTTTTAATATTTCTGGCTGTACACAGAAGTTAGCTAATTTTCTTCTTTTACAAGATTGCCTCTATGATGTATCCTTTCCCATACCTTTCTAACATGAAATAAAACCCACTAGAAATTGGGTTTAGGATTTTGGTTGCCTGAACATGATGCATAGTAATCTAAGTGGGAGTAAACAAGTTCCAGGGGGTAGCCGTGTTAGTCTGTATACAGCAAAAAAAGACAGTCCAGTGGCAGCTTAAAGACTAACAAATATCTATGGGCATAAGCTTTCGTGGGCTCCAACCCACTTTGTCATGATGTATCTGATGAAGTGGGTTGGAGCCCACGGAAGCTTATGCCCATAGATATTTGGGAGTAAACAGTTATTGTGCAAAATAACAGCAATCACTTCTGGTTAGGTCATTTAAAGTGCTATGGCAAGTTCTGACCCAAGATGGTTTTTGCAGACTCTGAGCAATGCCTGAAGCTGTGAGAACTGCAGTGTGATACAATGCAGTGTTTTTTGCTCCCCATTTGAGTCATTTTTGCATGATGAAGTGGTTGGTTACTCTAGAAGATGAGAGAGGGCTGTAGGAAAAAATCTATACCTTGCTATCATCAAACTGTGAAGAAATGAAGGTTGTTGGAGACTGTTATTGTTCTAGCCATGTCTTTCATAACCAAGATGAACGGGGAAGGGGGAAAATGTTCCTATGTAGAACCCAAGCTTTCCCGGTGTAAGAGGAAAAATATCACAATTTCTACAGGGGTAGCCGTGTCAGTCTGTGTACAGCATCTAACTAAGTGGATTGGAGCCCATGAAAGCTTATGCCCCAAGAAATTTATTAGTCTTTAAGGTGCCACAGTACTCTCGTTGTTTTTTCATCACAATTTCTGAGGCTCTCTCTAGTCTAATATGTTGCCAATAAACACTAGTTAATATTTACTCTTAGACGTTCTAACTTGGACACTCTATAACCCAAAGTGCATCCCAATGCTAGAGGGCAAGATACTCACTGGTAGTGAGTTTCACCTGGCCTGATCAGTTGTGTATATCCCAATTCATGTATGTCATAATTTCTCCTTAATAGGTGTAATCTAAGGTATCATTGGAAAGCCAATAAAATCATCATTAATATTCTTGCATGATATATGGGTGTAAACACCCAAATGACTAAAAATATGAAGAAAATATGGGACAAATATGGAGAATGAGTAAACAGGTTTTTTCTCAGATAAAGGAAAGGTTGTTGCCTCCGTTCAGGTGTAGTTGTGGACAACTGGCACAGAGGATTGGCAGCTGAAGGAAGAGATCAATTTTCTTAGTAGAAAACATTAGCAAGGAGGAAAGAAAGCAACATGGAATCTTCTAGAATTGACTCCATGAGAAGGATACATTTCAAAAGTTCACTAGACTATAAAAGAGGGGGGCAAAGAACTGAGGCGAGTGTTGACTTCAGCTAAAGCAACAAACTGCTTGTTTTGTCTCTTCAGAGGACCAATGGACCTTATTACACCCCTAAATATTCCAGTGGAGGGCAGAACACTTTAGGGCAGATGCTTTCGGGGAAATTTGAGATAGGAAGTGTATTGGTGTCACTTGACTAATAGTTACCAAGCTTGGTGGAGACCAGAATGTGCTTGTGGGTTAACAAGCAGGTGGCTGGAGCCAGACATGTTGCCCCAGAGCCACTTACAGCACAGACACTTAGTGCATACGAGCTGTCTCCAAGCATCTGGACAGGGAGCTACAGCAGCAGAGTGCCTCACTAAGAATCACTGGGCAATTGCTACCACCATTGCTCACAGGTCTGCATTGCCCCACAAGCTGTGACGCACTCTGAAAACATTTGTTTTACCTCATGACTTAGCCACAAGTGTTTGTGTTGTAGAACAAACATTTGTTAAATGTCTAGTTCTGTATTCCTGAAGACGTGTATTACCAGGGCAATTAACTAAAGCAAAAAGGGGAGCAAAAAATCTAATTTAGACAGACTCTTTAAGACAAGCTCTCATTCTGTAGAGCACTTCAGTATATGCTTACTTTAAGCACATTAGAAGTTTTTTTTATTTCAAAGGGATTAATTTTATGTGCTTAAGTGCTTTGCTGAATTGCACGTTTCTGAATTGGACCAGATTGCCTCGTCCTATAAAGAAACCTTTGATTGGGGGGCTAGATGGACATGAAAACAGCGAGGCTTGCCTCACAGAATTTGTTGCATTAAATTAAACATGGAACGGTCTAGATCAGTGGTTCTCAACCTTTTGTAGGTCACAACACACTTGGTACAGGACACACCAGCCCACCCCCAAGCCCCCCCACCTCCCAGGCCAAATGCAGCCATCTCTGCCACTCTCTGCAACACACTTACCACTGTGTGGTGACACAGTAAGGTATCCTGACACAGTGGTTGAGAACCACTGGTCCAGATTTTAAGAAACCCCCTTTTTTATTGTCAGAACTTTGAGTTCTGGTGCCCTGAAGAGTAAGTTAGGGCCATGGGCCATTTGGAGCCAATACAAATGCAGGCATAAGCTCTTAAAAAGGTGATACTCATCAGTGCTATTTTTTCAACTCATTGCATGAAAATGACACAAATGTATGTGTGCATTTTAACTGGAGAGTGGTTAAACAGAGCAACTGTGAAGAAAAGTTACAGTTGGGTATTCTGGCTTATTTTCTATTGTGAATTGTTATAGTTGCAGTATGAAATTCAGCTTTGACTCAAAATACTGTTTAAGGACAGAGTACTATTTTGACTAATTGTCTCTTCCCTGTGGTCTCAGAGCCAGAACATTCCCGGAAAACGGTATGATTTTACATTAGTCAAAGCACAGTTTTCTTCCTGCTGATGACAGTCTGTGCCGCTCAGTGAAAGGAAAATTGACACTGTCATCTGTAAGGGTGTATTTCTCTTCGTGTTATTATTTTGCTTCATGAAAGACTTGGAGGAGAACTAATTAGAGGTATATATAGAGAAAAATGACATCTTTTTATCTCCCAAAGAATATTCCAAGTCTGAACTTTCACAAGCTCAGCACTAGGATTCGATTTCAGATAGAGGTTACTGAAGGTGATGCAAATCTGGTTCAATGCTCCAGTGAATCTAATCTTTTTAAATATATTAATAAATGGGGGACATTCATCATACTTACAAATACTCTGGAAGCTGTACATACTATCCACCTGGATACTGCATAAATATTTATAGACTGACGAGAGCCAGGGATCCTTAGGAAATGTTAAACTGTGTAGTATGAAAGCCAGAAAACCCCATTCCTAGGACTGGCAGGTAAATTAGTTTTTGCCTCTGAGATTGTTTTAAACTTGTCGGTTCTGTCTCTTATCTGTTGCTCAGCAAGTTCATATAACTCACTCAGCACCCTGGTGGTCAGACAGCAGCTTTCATTCGATAGCTCTTCCCAACACAAAATAAACTGCTGCCTGCTGCACAGCACACACCAGCAAACATGATTGTTATATACCGGTGAACCTTACTTACCACTGAAATCTATACACATCTGTGTGCCCCGACTGTCTGAAGTTTTGTGAACTCAACACGAAGTGAAATCCATAATCCCTTACTTCATCCTCTTTAGCTCATCTTTCTTAGCAACATTGACAGTGAAGTGAATGTAATGTCTTCTCGACTCATGGTTCCCAAACTTTTCAGTACTGTGGCTTCCTTACAGATATTTTAAAACTTAGTGGCTCCCCACAACCAAGTATCCCTTTGTTTAACTAACACAGGGGTAGGCAACCCCCGGCACGCGTGCCAACAAGCCCATTTGGAGCAGCACTTGGCATCCTCTGTGGCACCACAGAAATTGCCACTCCTGACACCAAAAGACACTCCAAGTGGCTTCTTTTGGGGGCGGCTGCAGTGCGGAAGTCCCTGCTATGTCCATGCCCCAGACATACCGTGTAAAGAAGCTGCCTAGAGCGGCTCCTCTCCGTGGTGTGCCACCACCAAAAGGAGTGACTCCAGACAATTTTTTTCCATGCTGTACCTGGGGATAGGGGTCCCCAGGCACGCTGCTGAGAGGAGCCACTCCAGGTGGCTTCTTTCCATGAGTGGGCCATCGGCACCAGCTGAGGGTTGAGGAGGAGAGGCCGGCACAGGGGTCGGCAAAGGTTGCCAACCCCTGAACTAACCCAAGATCTGGATAAAAGAGTTTGAGATACTAGATTCAAATCTAAATATTTTTAAATTAAATAGACTAGTGACCCTTCAGAGCTGTAAAAATTATATTTGTGGCCCTCGAGCCAAAAAGATTAAAAAAAAAATCTTTTTTCAAGAAGGGGAGAGGGGTGGATCCCCCTGAACAGGGCCAGTTTGTGGGCAGATGTGTGGGTTCCAGCAACAGTGCGGCTCACACTTCTGCCCTGCCCCTGCTGCGGCCATGCCAGCCCGTGGCCCCTGCAGCCCATGTCTTCCCCCTCCCCCCCAGTCATGCCATGGTGCCCACGGCCATCCCCAGTAGCCAGCACGGTCTCAGCCGCACTGGCCCATGCCCCACCCCCAGCATGCTCCCCAACTGCTGTGCAGTGCCGTGCCAGACCATTCCCCTGGAACCCTGGCTGGGACCAGAGAGGAGGTGGGCTGGGACTGGGCGGCTGTGGCCCAGCTTCTAGTCAGCGGCCGAGCAGCACGGGCCATTTTAAAAAGCCCCGCGGGCCCCTCTGATCTAAATCTGATGAAAATATTGAACAGAACCGGACCTAGAACTGATCCCTGTGGTACCCCGCTCGTTATGCCCTTCCAGCATGACTGAACCATTGATAACTACTCTCTGGCAGCAGTTACCCAACCAGTTTTGGACCCATCTTATAATAGCTCCATCCAGGTTGTACTTCCCTTCTTTGTTAATGAGAAGGTGATGCGAGACTGTGCCAAAAGCCTTACTGAAGTCTAGATTTACCACATCTACCGCTTCTCCTCTATCCACAAGGGTTGTTACCCCATCATAGAAAGCTATCCAGTTGGTTTGACATGATTTGCTCTTGACAAATCCGTGCTATCACTTAATACCTTATTCTCTTCTAGATGTTTGCTAATTGAATCCTTAAATATTTGCTTCATTATTTTTCCTGGTACAGAGGTTAAACTGACTGGTCTGTAATTCCCTGGATTGTCCTTATATCCCTTTTTATACATGGGCACTATATTTGCTCTCTTTTAGTTCTCTGAGACCTCTCCAGTCTTCCATGATTTTTCAAAGATAATAGCTAATGGCTTTTTGGTGTGTTCACACACAGCATAAGATTCTAGAAAGAAGAATGGTCCTGGTTTGAAGTGTATTATTGCGCAGAATATGGTTAACTCTCTGATTAGTGTCAGACATAAGTCATTTTCAAAGTTTAAATAATTTGTATGTTTAGGTAAGAACATAAGGATGATCATACTGGGTCAGACCAATGGTCCATCTAGCCAACTATCCTGTCCTCTGACAGTAGGCAATGCCAGGTGCTTCAGAGGAAATGGACAAAAGAAGCAATCATTGAATGATCCACCCCTGGTTGTCCACTTCCAGTTTCTGGCACTCAGAGGATAGACACACCCAGAACATGGGGCTGCATTCCTGACTATCTTGGTGTAGAAAAGGCGCCTGGCCTTCCTCCGAGCCGGGGCCAGAGGAGAGGCCCGAACGCCCCCTCTGGCCGGAGAGGCATACTACAGGCCTGCAGCCCCGGAAGTGGAGGGGCGGAGCCCAAGCAGGAAGAGGCAGGATAAAACCCCGGCCAGGCAGCTCAGTGGGGAGGAAGCAGCCGAGGAGGCAAGACGCGCTGCCTGAGAGGCCCCGGCCTAGACTAGGTCGGGCCCTGCCTGAAGGGCAGCTGCAGGGACCCCGGGCTGAGGGGCAATACGGCCCACCCAGCCTACCAGGCCCCAGCGACTGGGAGGGTATCCCGGAACCTAGGACCCGGAGACGGCCGGCCTGGCGCCCCCTGGAACCAAGGGTGGAGCCCAACTCCCCGGAGGAGCCAGAGGAAGCGGACCAACCCCTGACCCCCTGTGACCTGGAGGAACTTCCCTCGGCTGAGGACCCCGAGGAACCGACACCCCCACTTGGGCCCTACGACCTTGAGGAGCTACCCTCTGCAGAGGAGTCCCAGGAGTTCCCGGACCTCCCGCCAATGGACACTGAGGGGCTGATTGGGATCCCCCAAGCAACCTACCCAGCGGACACAGGTACTCCAAGACCCAGGGGAGGGAGGAAGCAGCCCAGGGGCGGTTGGCTATCGCCTAGCGAGGGGCGGAGCAACCCGCGGTCAGCGTGTTTCGGCTGGAGCCCCGCTGACCGCAGTGGCAGACGCCTCTGCCACTGAATAGGGCCCTGGGCTGGGACGCAGTGGAGTGGGTGGGCCTGCGTCCCCCTCCCTCACCCCTTTTCCCTAAGCACCCAGCGCACACCAACCTCAGCAACCCTATGCGGAGGTTGCTGTGTTTGCCTCACCCTGCCTGAAGGGTCTGAGGCCTACTGACTCTGGGCTGTGTGTGCCTCACCCTGCCTGGAGGGTCTGAGCCCTACTGACTCTGTGCTGTGTCTGCCTCGCCCTGCCTGAAGGGCTGGAGGCGACTGACTCGGC
>ML686154.1:1243324-1257169 GCA_007922175.1 Pelusios castaneus
CTCCCCCCCCCCCCCCTTCTGTTTCTAAAGGGGGAAAAAAACACAGCTCATGATTACAAACTCTGGCGGCTTGCTTTTTAGATGTCTTTGTAGTTTTGATGACTTCACACTTACATTTATCCATACTTGAAACTGAACGGCTATGGACTTCCTGGAGTAAGATGGAGCCATGACAATGTAAACATGATATAACTGTCATCGTATTGTCTACTTTTCTTCCTTTTCTGATTAACTTTTACTAAAATCATCTTTTGCTGCACCTTTGCTACATGTAGGCTTAGCACTTGATAAAAACTGTTCCATTATATAAATAAGATGCACTGATCTCTCTTTCAGCCCCTTTCCATCTGCTGCAGGCACTGAGAGCCTCTTTACTCACCAGCAGGGGGCTTTTAACCAAGCAACTTTCTGCTGAATGCTTCTCCCAGTGGGAGTTCTCTGTGCTCAAGGCTCCTTGCTGGCATGAGGGACACAGACGGTCGTAGCCTGGGAGCTGCAGCAGCATAGATCCATAAATAAGATGTAGATGATTTTTAAGCTAGTTGATTAATCTCTTAATTATAAAAAGCAACAGGCCTGTGGCTGTTTTTTAAAAAAAAACCCCAAAAAACCCATATGTTCCCAAACATCCATGGTTCCCCCATAGTTCTTGGCTTACAGTTTAGGAAGCACTGTTCTAGCAAAAGACATAGCAAATGCCTAACAAATTATCGAAATGGTTTTGCACTCTTTGTTGCTTTGCCTTTTAAAAATGGCGCCCACATGCTGGTGTATTGTGCTGTTAATGACGCTGCCACACTGCACAGCTTCTCAGTGTTGCATTTCCTCTAAAGCAGAGTCTTTGCATGAAGAAGTGACGTAACAGCATATACCCTTGCAAAAGCCAAGAAAGCTATTTCTCTCCCCCATTCTGTGAAGCAACAATTCACCCTCAGCCCTGAAAATGAGTAGTTCACTACCTCCACAGAACTTTAAATTCTACAGACTAACGCAGGGGTCCTCAAACTATGGCCCGCGGGCCGGATACGGCCCGCCAAGGTCATTTTCCCAGCCCCCGCCCCTGCTGCAGCCGCGGGCAGCGCTGCGTCCAGTTCCCCCAGGGCAGAATAGGCAGGCTCAGGGCTGGGGCCAGACGCGTTGTTGTAATAAGGCTGGCAGGGCGCCAGCCCCGGGTAGAAAATCCTGAGCCCCGAATCTATTTTCCCCAGCAGGCACATGCGCACCCAGGCAAAACGCTGCGTTCCGCCCAGGGGCCCCAGCGAAGCCACAGACTCCTGCTGCGGCCAGGCTGGGGAGATTCAAATCTCCCGCCCTGAGCATGCTCAGACAGAGCGTGCTCAGGGTGGGAGCGGCCTGACCCAGAAGCAGCTCTGCCGGCCGTTTCTGCAGCTCCAAGCCTCTGGCCGGGTGAGGGGGCTGGGAAGGGGCTGGAGGGAGGCCTGGAGAGGGGTGGAGGGGACAAGGAGACTGGTTGGGGGCTGGGTAGTGGTGGAGGGGACTATGCACGGCAGGAGTGGGGACTTCGTGGGGGGCTGGGGAGGGATGGATGAAGTTAGAGGCCTGTGGAGGGGGCATGGGGAGAAGGAGACTGGGTAGGGGCTGGGTAGCAATGGAGAGGACTATGGGCAGCTGGAGAGGGACTGGGTGGGGAGCAGAGGAGGGATGGATGGAGTTAGAGGCCTGGAGAGGGGTGGAGGGGACATGGGGACAAGGAGACTGGTGGGGGTTGGGGAGGGGGGGAGGGGAGAGGAGGGGATTATGGATGGCTGGAGGGGGACTAGGTGGGGGGCTGGAGAGGGATGGAGGAGGTTGGGGGATGAGTGGGGGTTAGGGACAGAGGGGCCTGGGGGGGTGTGGAGGGGGTTTGGGGGCTGAAGGGGTGTGGAGTGAAGATGGGGGAAGCTGGGGAGTTAGGAGGGCTGGAGTGGGGGTTTGGGGGCAGGGGTGGGCTGGGGGCCACAGCCCTGGATCTTTTTGCTATCCAGCAACCCCCCTGGCTGGGGCATGTGCGTGCGCCTGTCTGCTTGCCCCATGCGGCCGGGGCAGTGGGGTGGCCGCGGCCGGGGCAGGCTCCCAGGCTCCCACCCACTGACAGCCTCGGCCTCCCGGCACACGGCCAGGATCGGCCTCCGGTGCCAAGGTCTGCTCTGCTCTCCCAGGGCCGTGTTCGGGTCCCCGCCGCCAGCGGCCTAGGCTTCTTTCTTTCTTTTTTTTTTTTTTTTTTCATCTTTCTTTTCTCGGCTTCTTTGCCTTCCTTTTTTTCTTTCCTCCTTTCTCCTCTTTGCCTTCCTTTTTTTCTTTCCTCCTTTCTCTTCTTTGCCTTCCTTTCTCTTCCCTTCCTTTTTCTTTCTTTCTTCTCTTCTGTGCCTTCCTTTTTCTTTCTCTTCTTTCCTTCTTTCTCTTCCTTCCTGCCTCCTTCTTTCTCTTCCTTCTTTCCTTCTCTCCGCCTTTCTTCCTTTCCTTCCTTTCCTTTATTTCTTTTTCTCTTTTGTCTTCCTCTTCCTCTCCTTCCTTCCTTCCTGCTCTTTCTTTCTTCTCCTTCCTTCTCTTTTTTCTTTCTCTTCCTTCTTTTTTAAAAAGCTTTTTAAAAATTAATTTTAAATAAAAACCTTTCTAAAAATTACATTTCAATTCAAAATTCATTCAAATTCAATTAATTAAACACAATTAATTAATTCTATTTACAATCACTTTAACGTCAATTAATGCCTATAATTTCTGTCATGTGAGTTTGCACAAAAGTTTTATTCAAAAAAGTTTTGCACACGGCTTGAAAATTTTGCACACAAGCCGCCAAACCTAGAGGGAACATTGGTTACTAGTTGGCTATACAACAGCAGGCTAAAATCGGTCAGTCCCACACTCTGGGCCTGGCCGGAGCCCCACAGCACCAACAAAAAGTGTGTGGATTCATTACCGCCTGCCACCCAGTACCCAGAAACACAGGCCAGCAGCAGACATGATAGCTACGCGTTCATGTTTTTTTTTTCAAACTATAGTACGGCCCCCCAACAGTCTGAGGGACCGTGAACTGGCCCCCTGTTTAAAAAGTTTGAGGACCCCTAGATTAAAGGCAGTCCCAGGACTGAATGCACACACTGGCATTTTGAGTTGTTAATGCAGCATTTTTAGCATTTACTACAGGAGCCATTCTTAAATTGCTCTATTTTGCATAATGTTCTGTTTTCCGTACATAAAAGTGGGACCATTTACTTTCAATCTAACTGGCTTTAATTTGTAAATCAATAGAACAACAGAAAACCAACATGAGTGCACAGTATGTGCCTTCTCTATAATAAGGCTTCCCCCGAACTCAGTGCATAATGGCAATTGAATCTGCAGTGACTTGTAGAACTTTAAAGGTACAGCCCTGAAAAAAAAGTCATCAGTATATAGCTATATACAATAAATTTAAGAAAAGCCTTCCATAAAATGCAGTGGTTGGCAAACATTTTTTATAATAATAAATAATTAATAAAACAATGTACTGATCACATGTTAGCTTATATGAGGAAAATAACACTAAAACCATGCTTCATTGTTTTTGACAAACTTTATAGGCACAAATAATGCAATTGATTGCCTGGATCACTGCCCTTTGGATGCTCACAGTCTTTCATTGATTTAACAAATCATGGACTGAGCAGCTCTTCCATTCTGAGAGTGGAACTAACAGAGGAGAAAATGTCTTCCACTGCTTTCCTCCTCCACCGCCACCTGTGGAAATCAAAAAGGAAGCTATCCGTCTACTTTCATTGTATTCCTTAGTAATTTAGGGCCAAACAGCCAAAAGGCCAACTGTGGAAAAACTGAACTATCAAATGCAGTAAAAGAGACATTTAGTCAGATACTTCAAAACCAAGGAATAAAATCTGTTGTCCAATGTCACCTATAAGCTCCGGCAACATTGTGTACTGCTCCAATATTACAGGCAGCCATAAATCCAAGTTAAGTGGCTGGTTCAGTAGGATTTACAGCAGTGTAACTGGGGTGGGGCAAAACACTTGGTATGTACTGGTAAATTTAGCTTGGTCATTTTCTATAATGATCAGATGTGTAATCTTCCTGTAAGGTGATGGAATGACCAACAGAAGCACAAACAGACATTTGTAGTCAGGAAGGTCTTTTCTATGCAAATAAAATCAGCAGGCATAATCAGACAGTAGTAGGACACTGGGGTGAGGGCTTTGCCTTCCTAAGGCAACTTCTCCCCCCATCTTTTCAGCTCCTACTTTTATAGCCCTTCCCTTTAAAACCCCAACGAAGAGAGAGGGAAGTTGAGTTGGCATTTAACTCCTTGTTCACCAAGGACAAGGTTGTACCTCAGTTCTCAGCCACACTCATCTATCAGCATGGACTCTTACCCAGACAATTGGCAAAATAGAGTTTTATTACAGAAAGGGAACTTATACTCTCTATTATTGTGGAATAGAATCTGCATCCTATGTAGAGAGGCAGCCTGTATGATAGCTTTTGCATCCTATGTAGAGAGGCAGCCTGTATGATAGCTTTTGCCACACCGGGGTAGATTATTTAACCTTTTCATTTCCTTAGGAAAGATTATAAAAATGGTAACTTTTGCCTATTTAAGCAGTGGCTTCGGTTTTAAGATCTTTAAGCAGCCTAGATGAGTTTTAAATCAGAAAAAATAAACAGATGAAGCATTATTGCAGAGTGCAATCACATGCTCAGCTGTATACTTTTCAAGAAATTGGGATCTGGAAAGTAGGTTCATCTAGACTCCATACTGCAAAACTACCTATTGCTACACATGGCAAACCTACATATCAGCTGAGAGGTCTCAATGCGTCAGGTATGGTGTACCAGTGATGCATTTTAAAACATGGACCCTGTATCTTGTATGAATTTTCTCAAGGAATCTGCATTCCCTCATGGCTTTACTGTAGAGTAAAAGGAAGATTCTATTTTACTTTTTTTATGAATGAAATACCAATGGGGATAAATCCTGACTAGGAAGCTGTCGCGTCACTCTGGGACCTTATCAGCAAAAGGTGTTGGAACATGCTTAACTTTAATTACTTCAGTGGGACTACTCAAATGCTTAAAGTTAAACACCATTTAACTACTTTTCTGTATCAGAGCCCCAATGCACAACTTGTGTGTGGTTACCCAAACAATTTTTCTATGCCATTTGATACTCATGCACAGCATCCTCTGGAACTGTGGGCTTCTTGGTGTGTTTCCAGCAGAGTCACCCAAATACACAGTAAACCATGGTTGTACAATTTACATTGCAGATTAAGTATGACAGAGTACTAGATCAAAAATCCAGGCACATGTGGGACAGCTAACCTGGCTACTAAATTAACATCATAGATAACAGATCCATCCCCTAAACTCTACCCAGGGACGGCCATGTTGGTGGTTGAAAAGAAAATGTATAGTAGATGGCCATTGCCTAAATTATTCCAGAGCATATCTTAGTGAGAACAGAATTTAAATAAAAAGTCTAGGGTCAACAAAGATATAGTGAGATATCATGACAATCTTTAAGTATACAGGAATGAAAAAATATGCCACAACATGTATGTATGTTATTCAATTATATTATTTCTCAAATAACACATGTGACCATGTAATTAAAGTATATCAGATCCAACAGCTGAGGAACTGAGGCACAGTATCTTAGGCCCAGCTCCACAAAGGTACTTAGTGAACTAACTTCCATTGATTTCAGTGGAAGTTAGAAATCTAAATACCTTTCTGGAGCTGGGCCTTACCGCTTATGCATCAAAGGTAAGAGTTAAGGCATACAATCTTACCTATCATTTCCTGGTGTTTGGGTGGTTACCAGTGTAAACTTTGCTCCTAATAGTGTCATTATATCTGTGGCATTATAAAAATTTCAGTAAATTGTTCACTAGAGGGTTATTCGGCAAAAATTTACCTGCGAGTCTATAATTATCTGCTTCCAGTGCAACTACAGAGCTGAGCAATTCCAATGTAAATCCTTTACATTGATGATTGATGGTAATCCTGTGATTATGATGCTAAAATATGAGATTGAAAAACAGCAAATCCACCTGGAGTTATATTAATTTCATGTTAGTCTTTCTATCTCAAGAAGGCTATTTCCCATATTTAAAAATGTGGCACGTCTGTAAGCAATTATTTTCAGTAGAGTAGTAAAACTGAAAGCCACCAAGCAATCCTGAGGGGAGACAAAGGAAATCACACAAAAATCTTAGTGGGTATGAAATGAATCTAATTATTTATCTCAAATAATTAATCTGATTCTTTATCTCAAACAGTGTTAAATTAATATCAGCTCAGGAGTTTCATTTCAGTGAAAATCAAAGGAGGCCTTGCTGCAGTTTGCTGCTAAAACAAAAATGCAAGTTAGGCCACCTTTGAAGACTTTAAAAACAGACTTTTAAAAGTACCAATTAATATTTGCTTTGAGATACATTAGTACTGTCTTAGGCCAGGATTTTCAAAAGTGACTGATTTTGTTTGACTCAATTTTGATTATCAGCTTGAGATGCCTTAAAATTTGATCCGTTCTGAAAAGAAGATCATGCTAAGGAATCTCATATAAAGTTACCTCAAGTCAGTCACTTTTGAAAATGTTGACCTAATTTTGATGGAAATGTGTTTGTTCTAGCTGTGATGATATTTGGTACTCACCAAAACGATGTATATGGTATAAATATGTGGATAGATAGTTCCTGATTGTAACATAATCCTTAGGATATGCCACACTGCCCAGCATTATGAAGTCCTTGGGTAAGACATGTATGTTGCAAAGCCTATAACCAATGAGGCTAAGTTAAATTTTGTTTCACAACATACAGTCAGAATTTCCTTGGTTTTTTAAGGTTATATTTTAACTAGACCCAGAGTCATGAAGTTAAGATTCAAGCTTTCTTGATCTTCATCAGATGCATGACGAAGTGGGTTGGAGCCCACGAAAGCTTATGCCCGAAGAAATTTGTTAGTCTTTAAGGTGCCACAGGAGTCTTGTTCTTTTTGCTGTACACAGACTAGCACAGCAACCCCTATGAAGTTTGGACTGAGATCTGCATTTCTCCAACACTGTGAACTCTTAAGATTGAGGCTCTTGGTTCACGTGATTTTTGAATCTTGACATCTTTTTTATTTCTACCATTGGTATTTACTTTGGCTGGAATTGCCTGAAATATTAAGAATCAAACGGCCACAGTAATGTATTCATGTCATATAACAATGAAACAAGACTGACAGAGCCTGATTTGATAGTAACCTCTTGTCACCCAGAAAACTCGAGCAGAATAACAAAATAAAATCTTTTGTCTTAATAAACAAGGAGAGCTAACTGAAATTGCAGGTGTTCAGAGTTTAAAAGAACTTTCTTCTAAAGAAAGCCAGTTACTCAATGAATTCTCAGTTTTCCTGTACTTTTCATCAATTTTTTTGTAATCAGTGAGCACAAATACAGCACACTCAGTATTAATGGCTAATATTCCTCCACTCCCAATGGATGCAACAGTAAGAAACTGTTCAAGCAAATAGGTTAGTGCAAAACTCTAACTCATTAGTAAGTGGATGAGGGAGAAATATGCTGATTCCTAATGCTGATTTCAAGTTTGGACCAATGAGGAAGTTTCACAGGGATATTATTTGCTGAAATAAGCGGTTTAGGCCATATGTAAGAGGTCTTATTTTCCTGTCTTCATGCAGCTGCATTTGCCACCGTTTGCACTATTTCCAAACTAAGCAAACTCAAGCTAGATTGAAATGCTCCTACTTTTTTATTTTTCTGCCCCTTTTTTTTCCTACTAGGACAAATTGTGTGTTTCTAGCATATTTTTTGAAGTGAAAGATAAATCAGAATGCTGCGCCCTTCTCTCTTGCTCTAGAGTGGAGCAAGCACAGACATTTCATTAAAACCAGAGAAATAACCTGGGGAAAGATAAGTTAAAATCATGCCTTTTTATTACCAATTGTTCCTTCAAGTTGTCACATTTGGAATGACACTGGGACTTCCAGGTGACAGGTGACTGTTTATGTTCTTGTAGCAAAGCAGGCTTTTGCAAAATAGGGGTTTTTTAAACCAGAGGTGGTGGAAAGTCCCTGAATGGAGAGGCGGTGAGGCATACTGAAACCTAACTGTATTAAGTACCCTAGTAAGCCTGGAGAGCTGGGAGAGTCATGGAGTTGAGGTATCTAAGAAGAAGTTGAGGTGTCCAGGGGAGAAGGAGTGAGTGCACTGTGGGGTGAGTGAGGAAAGCTACTGCCACACAGCAAGCTGAAGGGGGCAGCTGGCAGTTTGTCTCTCTCCTGCTGGGGGCAGCTGCTCCCAAATCTGGCCCAATCACTTCAGTTCCTATGTGTGCTTTGGCCCAATCCTGGAGCCGCTCCTGCTCTCCCTTCTGATCCTAGCAGCTGCAGAGCTCCACTTGGGCTTTTCATTCACAGGATATGAAAGGTTAAAGGGAATGCATGCAGTTACAGGGAATGTTGATTTCCGGAACATCTAGCAAAAGAACTCTCTTAAGAAGAAAGCCTGAGGGTGGAATCATAGATCAGCCCTCATGATATTTCCATTGCAGGGGCACTACCCCTCTTTTCCCTAGTTCTGCAGCCCCTGCTCTTTGGTAAGGCTTCTTCATGCCAAGCCAAAGCCTTAGTTGATGGAAATCATGGTAACTTCTACTAAAGCGATTGCTGAGGATCTGGCCCATTGATAAGAGACAAAAGTGATTAGAGGGTGTTCCAGAGATAATTGCCTCAAGCCCAAATAAAAACAAAACTTTCTAGTTAAGAAACATACTTCGGTAGTTTCAGACTAAATTCCCAGTCCAAGTAGCTGGGCTGGCTGTGGGGCAGATATGTGGAGGGCAAGGAAGGGCCGCTCCACAAAGGCTACGTCAGACCCAATGGCTGAAACCAGGGGTACTGGAACTATTTTTATATTAGGGGTGCTGAAAGAGGATGCCCAAGGTTGCAGTGTGAGTCACATTTGGCCCCTCTGCCCCTCTATGGAGGGGGCAGCCACACCCCACCTGAGCTACATTATGATCGAGAGTGCTAAGTTGAACAGAAGTCAGGCAGCTGAACAGAATCCTGTCCAGCTGGGGGGAAGGGTTGCTGCCCTCTTCTCATTCCCTAATTCTTGTTCCACTGGCTGAAACTGTGCATGGTGACCACAGAGTCCTACTCCCTCTTTCCTGGGCCAAATTTAGGGGCAGACGACAAAGGTGGCAATCTGCGGTGCTGTTTTTCTTGTTAGTGACAAAAGGGAAAACAGAACATTTGAAGTAAAATGTTTTAGGTATTCCATATGTGGATTCATTTTTCACTATTCCGAGGACCTTTGTTGAATCTCAGGGAGCCTATCAGACTTTCTGAGAACTATGTTTTCCTTGAACCTCCAAGAATGTTGTCAGCTATGCCCTCACTGGTATATAAGGGGCAGGGCATTGCCAGTCACTCAGTGAGATATAAGAACGAAGTGAAGTGAAGAGAGCCCAGCTGCAATATTGTGAACCTGTGCAATTGCGAAAGGGCACTTGTGTTTTTAGACTTGAAGACTGTGAGTAGCAACTAATAAAGAACATATTTAATAATAAAGGAACGAGATATCTATTGAACCCCTATCTAGACCACAATATAAAAGAAATACTGTTACTACTTTCGCCATGCTAAACATGTAATGTGTGTGATGACTAAGACTGTGGAGCATAGACTCTAGTCTCCCTTTTACTGTCTGTTTTCCCCTATACAAAATAAAAGATGCCGCCAAAGAAGCCTTCAGGAGCTTAGTATAAGAAGCAAAAAGTTCAATTGAAATCTCATTGGATGCATCTACTCTTGTAAATTAAGTCGACTTAATTTACCCTGCGTCTACACTACAGTTTCCTTAAGTCAACTTAAGCAACTTGCTTAAGTCGACTTAAGGAAAATAAAGTTGACTTAATTAAACCTTGTTTTAATTTGACTTAAGGCTTAAGTCGACTTCCTAGAGTCGACTTAAGCCAGTGTAGACCTGGGGTAGCCCTAAATTGACTTACGGCTACCCCAGGACTGCACCACTGCCCTCCCTGCCGGGGGGGGGGGGCACAGAGGGAGCCTGGCATGCCCTTCCATAGGGCAGGGCAGAGCCCTGACCACCCTGCCCCTATGCCCTGCCAGGGTCCCTGTCCCCCTTTGTCCCATTGTACTTATGTACAATGGGGCAAAGGCTGAGCCCCCTGGACCTGCCCTAGGTCCCCCTAGCCCCTAGAAGTCAACCTAGGCATCCAGTGTGGATGCTCTAGGTCAACTTTATAAGTTCCCCCCAAAGTCGACTTAAAAATTAAGTGTAGACTCACTGAGTCGACTTAGCTAAAGTTGACCTAACTTTCCAAGTGTAGACATAGCCATTTACAGTAAGAGACAAATCTGATGGGAAAATATCTGAAATAGAAAAACATAGCCCAGGCTTTCGGCAGTAGCAATCTTCCCAGTGCAGACGAAATTGAGGAGAAAAGCATAAATGATGAAAGTCCTATTATTAAGAAATTAACATATTTACATGAAAATAAGGAATGGAAAAGTGAGGAAAGTGATGGAGAGTTGTCCAGTTTTCCTGGTGATGTAAATTAGAATGATGATAAAGAAGAATGTGGCTCACATGAAAAGGAGAGCAATGACAAAGAAAAATCTGGATTACATGAAAAGGAAATGATAAAGAAGGCTCTGCCTTGTATGATGACAAAAACGGTAATGAGAAAAACTGTACACCCCAAATTGGTGTATCACATCCTATTTTATGGCCAGCAACCCTAACCTCTACTAGTATTGATCATACAATTTTTAATGGGCTGGGCAAAATCAAGGATATGACACTTTCCGTAGATGAGCAGAAGCACCACTTCTCAAAGCAATGCTCGAGATTGGTAAGAAACTGAATTGGAGTTGGCTAGTTTACTTAAAATCAACTGGCATAACTTAACTGATGCCTGAAGCAACATAAGTGATATGGCTATGTTAGAGCCTACTCCACTTTGTAGAGGTCAAGTCCAGGCTCAAGCTAAAAAAATTCATAGATGCAGAATACCAGTGCATTACTAATGTAGAACCCTAGTGCTAGAGGAATGTGCTCAAAGTGTCTGATCTCAATTGCCCTATGCCTTGCAAAGACTAATTAGGCTTTCTGGGGATTGTTGAATAAGTTGTTCATTGAACATAATGGTAATGTCCTTTGTTTGGTAGTGTTTCTTGGGAAATATAAGTATGTCAGGCGTGAACACTTACATAGAGTAATTCGTAAAAAAGCTATGGGCCATTACTGCAGCAAAACAATTCAAAACAGATTGACTGATCTTTTGGCAAGGAAGGTTCTTGATAACATATTGATGTGGCTTGGCAAAGCAAAACACAATACCATAATAATATCTTGCATGCCCAGAACTAGTCACAGTGAAAAAACGTCATTTACTGTCAGGTTGGTTGACAAAGAGAATGGCTGTATCCAAGGAAAGGAACGCTTAAACTGTTTCTGGTATGTGGATGACTCTACTGGAAAAGGCCTAAAAGAACTATTTGTGAACACTTTGAATGAGAATAAAATAAAGCTTCAGAACTGCTGGGGGGCAAGGCTACAACAGCGGCATGAATGTAAAGGGAAGAAAGAGTGGCATCCAGGCAAGGATCTTTGTGCTGAATCCAAGAGCTTTCTTCATGCCATTCCCTCAACCTCATTGTCAGATGCAGCATCATCTTTAGATTCAGTATCTCTCTCCAGAGTACTGTGAAGGACATACGTTCTGTTTTAAGTACCAACTATCAGGTGGAAGGTCCTCCTCGATAATGTTACAAATCAGACCATGAAGCTGCTAAGTCAGTGATTTTCAAACTTAGGGTTGGGACCCAGTACTGGGTCGCAGACCTTCAGATATTGGGTCATGGGGCCCCCTGTTGCTTCCACCAAAACATTGGAATGCATTGCTCAAAGATGTAATTGTTGGGTTGTGGACATAAATGATTTTTTTCAACTGGATCCCAAGGAAAAAAGTTTGAAAACCACTGTGCTAAGTGACATTTGCTGGGAGAGACACATTGATAGCATAAGGCCAGTGAGGTGCCAAGTAACTAAGATTTACAATGCCATAATGGAACTTTCATAGTCGAGTAAAGCCAGGACTGGAATCCAACATGAGGTTCAAAGCCTGGCAAACTATATCACTGACTTCATGTTTCTGTCGCATCCCTTGGCTTGGCTTGGTTTCCATTATATAGAAACAGGGTTTACAATTTACGCTAGAAAAATTGCTCCAGGACCCTTGTGAGAAAACTTTTTTGCTTAAAATTCTGTAATGGATGCACTGTGATGAACTGGGAATTTTATAATGCCTTCAGCTGGGATATAACATACAGTATTAATTAGACTCAGTTTCTCCAATGCAAAGCTATTTATTGGAAAGCAGGTGTCACAGACAGATAGCAAAAGGTTATACAAAGCCTTTTCTTAATAAGCCTCAATTCCGCAAGCATAAACCCTCAGTAGCTATACTGACCCCATGTGCTATCCTGTTTAGCAAACAAAGTAGGCATAGCTACCCATTCTAGGTGGACACTATTTGTCGTCTTCTGTCTTCCTCTAACTATTTGGTCTGTTCAATGGTCCCTCACAGCAGGGTGTTGGCTGACCTGATATCCTCTGATTCCAAAGTCCTTCTGTCCTACAGTGTCTCTAACCTCTTAAGATGTGTGTGTCTCTATAACATGTGATATTCCCCAGCACTTATACCTTTTTTTCAAAAGAGTCACATCTCCACAAATCATGCAGAAGATGCTACACTAGCATATCATCTAGCAAATCATGATTAATTCATAATTCGGGATGGAGACTCAGGGATCTGCTGACTCTTACTTTCTTGGGCTATGTCTACACTTGCACTTTTAAGTCGACTTAGTTAAGCCGACTTAGTGTGTCTACACTTACAATTAAAGTCGACTTAAAGGGGAACTTACAAAGTCGACCTAGAGTGTCCACACTGGATGCTCTAGGTCGACTTTGTGGGACTAGGGGGACCTTGGGCAGGTCCATGGTGGCGGGGGGGGAGCACCCTCTGTGTACAATGGGGCAAAGGGGGACAGGGACCCTGGCAGGGCACAGCCCTGTGTGTGACACTGTCTGGATTTAGGGAGACGACAGAGTTTTGTGGCACTTTTAAAGACTAACAAATTTATTAATCGCATGAGCTTTCGTGGGAGAAAATCCCACTTCGTCAGACGCTTTGAAGATAGGAAAGTTACAGAGTGGGAGGAAATAAAATGCAGGGGAGTGTATGACATAGCATCAGGTCAGGCTGTAACAGCAAAAAAGTGCCACAAGACTCTGTTGTCTTTCTACAATAGACTAACACGGCTACCCCTTTGGAATTTGGATTTAGGGAAGCATTTATGATATTATTTTCTATGGATATCTCATAAATGCTATAATCCATAGGAACTATGTCATGTTTGGTATCAATAGAAAGGTAGTAATTTGCTGGGAATGATTATATAGTTTATGTCTAGGTCAGGGGTTGGGAACCTTTTTGTCTGAGAGAGCCATAAACGCCACATATTTTAAAATGTAATTCCGTGAGAGCCATACAATATGTTTAAAACTAAATACAAGTAAATGTGTGCATTTTATGTAAGACCAACACTTTTAAAGTACAATAAGTCTCTGAATTCTTTTTAATAACGTTGTTATGCTGTCTCTAACCAATGATGAATAAAGTACTTCTTACCATTAATGCGACTTCTGGTGCTGCATGGTTTTGCTGATGGCTTTGTAGTCTGGTTGATACGTGGTGAGGTTAAGCTTCATGCAGGCATTGAGACTTGAGAAAGAGAGGAAGAAAGAAAAAA
>ML686154.1:1260436-1306477 GCA_007922175.1 Pelusios castaneus
TGTGTGTGTGTGTGTGTGTGTGTGTGTGTTCGCGTACGCGAGCATGCGTGCACACACACACACACACACACACACACACACATATATATATATATATATTATACACACACCCACACACCCCTGTTGTGGGATAGTAGTAATACTTACCAATGAACATATTTCCATACTGTATGCAGTTTAGTCTAAGAAAAACATGTGATGCTGTTTGTTTCTTTAATTTTTTAATGTTTGTTTACTTCCATATCTTCTATCTACCCCCAATGATCCAAAGATAGGATTTTTTCCTGTCTAACTAAAGAACTTGAATATAGTGTCCTTGCCTTGTGCGTATGTAACCCATATGCCTCTCTTTGAGAGACCTACTGAGGGTGGTTTACTGTTGCTGGGCAGATTAGCTACCCACAACCAAAAACTTCTGGAAGCAGGGAGTGGTAGCATTTTGAGCATGCTCCACAGGGTGCCCTGCTGATGTGATGTGGTGTGGTCAGTCAGATGACATGAGAGCAGCAGTCTGTGCAGACAGCAGGCAGGAGCTGCTTTGAGAAGAGCCCATGTGCTCAGTTTTCAGGAGAGAAGCTGAGCCAAGAGTCAACAAGATGTTTTCTCCCTCTAATGGAGTCATCTGCAACAGATTTTGCAGACATGCATATGGGACTGAGAGCTGGTTGCAAATGAGAAGGAAAAGCCTGCATGGAATGCTAGAGAAGATTCCTGCAAAGAAAGAAGAAGAGGACAGCTATTTCTTGCCACTCAAGCCTCTACATTCAAACAAAGACTGTAGCTGAGAGTTGGGTGAACTTCACCTAGACTTTGGGACTCTTGGGTATCTGTCATGCAGGGGTTTGTGTAGGGATTGTTCTTGGTTAATTGTATTTTGTTTTCTTAGGATAAGGTTCATTTAGTTAGTAGTTAATAAAGTTCATTGTTATGTTTGTTTTTAGTAGTATTTTAATGTGGGAGGATAACTCTGAGCAATCTTTGCTGTGAGTCCCATACAGACTGGATCCTGGGTCTCCAGCTGCTTTCTCCATAGGGATTGTGATTGATTTCTGCGAGGCACTGGAGAAGGGCAATTAAATGAATTTTAGCCCACCTGAAGGTTACACGTACGCATGCATACACGTGCACAAATTGTACATGGAGAATCTTTTTTTTCTGTGGATAAAGCGTCTTCCCGGAGCTTCACTCTAGTTTAGACACAACCAGAATTAGCCATTGCTTTCTTTGTTTTTGCCTGACTGTAACTTTTATTGATACATTTTTAATCTATTCCTTTGATGTCCATCACGTTTAGTTCACATCTGAAATTATGCAGCTGCTGCTAGTTATTTGACTCATGAGTCATTCTTATTTGAAAGATGATGTTACATTTCTAACCTGAGTGCTAAAAGTTTTACAGCATATTTACCATAATAAATATTTTAGTACAGTAATTTCATTGTGTCAAGTCAGTCATAACTTTTTGTCATAACCATTAAACTCCGAATATGTTATACCAGAAGTTTTCTTTTAACTAGCGTCCCTAGTATAGCTTAATAACACCCATATTTTTATCATTTGTGTCTACTATTTATAGAATCATTCGAACTGTAGGGCTTGATGGGACCTTGAGACGTTTACAAGTCCAGTACTCTGCACTGAGTAAATCAAGTAAATCCGGACCATCACTGACAGGTGTTTGTCCAAGTTTTTTCTAATATTCAACCTAAATCTCCCTTGTTGCAGATTAAGCCCATTACTTCTTGAAATACCTTGACCACAGTCCTCTTTATAACAGCCTTTAATCTATCTGAAGAGCGTTACCAGATCCCTACCTCCGAGTTTAAAGACTAAACATGCTTTGTCTGTTTTATTTTTTTTAACCATTCCTCATAGGTCAAATTTTCTAACCATTTCCATCATTTTTATTACTCTCCTCTGGACTCTTTCTAATTTGTCCACATCTTTCCTAAAGATAGCACCCAGATTGGACACAGTACTCCTGCTGAGGCTTCACCAGTGCTGAATAGAGCAGAATAATTACCCTCTGGGTCTTCCATATGATATTTTTGTTAATACACTCCCCAACTCACAACGGCATCACATTATTGGCTCATATTCAATTTGTGATCCACTATAACCCCCAGATCTTTTTCAATAATACTACGACCTGCCCAGCCACTCCCCATTTTGTAGTTATGCATTTGACTTTTCCTTCCTAAGTGAAGTATTTTGCACTTACATTTATTGACTTGTTCTCTCCTTTGAGTTCTGTGTCAAAGGAAGTTCACTACATCTAATGCCATTAGTCACTAAATAATTAGCATTGTGATTAGCAAGACCATCTGATGCAAGTAGCATCTTTGTAGTCTGTACTACAAATATGTCATGGTCCCAGCAAGACAGGATTTTTCCCATAAACAGTTCCAGTTACAACTTAGCAGGAACTTTAACCAAATATGTTGTCTTTTATGTCTCCCTATTGGCTGGATATGAGTGGAGACTCACTGGTTGTTTCCAGAATCATTCTGCTGGGCAGAATGACCAAGTATAGGTTGGGCAAACAGGGCTGGTTAGAGGCATATTCAGCTAGTATGGCTGCACGTGAGTCACGTTGTCCTCATAATAGCCACAAAGCTGAACTTAGGGATGGTAAAAAACACACAAAGTTTTACTCTTCTTGAAAAGAAAGAAGACAACAGAGACCAAAGGGGCAGGAGCACCAAGGTGAAGAAATTGAGTGAGGGGAGGCCAACTGGCGGAACTGGTGACTCTTTAACATTCTCTACAAATACACAAAACTAACACTATGCACAGAATATGTGGAGGAGCGAGGACTCTCAGCTAGTACGTACCCGCCCCACAGTCTGTGGGGAGCTGGAGATTTGACACTATACTGTGCACCTTGGCTGGCACACCACACTCTTTGGAGTAAAGAGGTGGGGTTTAGAGTTTTTTACAGTTTGGGTCAGTTTTTCAGCTCCCTTTGGATTGAAGAGTAGCAAACTCTTTTTTTCCACAGTGACTATTTGTTTTATTTATCAATGGCACTTCTGTTGTGTTGCTGACAGTGCACACTTAAAATGGCTGTGTCAGGTCTCACTTGACTATTTTGTATGATTTATTATCTTCATTTCTGCTGCACATATTATAGTAGTGTTGCATGCTGGATCGAAGGGAGCAGAATGCTAATGTTCTACTGGATTAAGCTTTTAAATGCAGATCTGTGTTTCACTTTGCTCAGTCCCAAATAGCTGCTTCTCTCACTTGCATGGTTTATGACAATCTAGTATTATCCAGTTACAGACATTAACCAGATGAGTTGCAAAAGCTAGCAGAGCTTTAATGAGAAGGCCGTGTGCTTGGGTCTTCTCTTCAATATATGAGCCAACATTCTTGCTTAGCTCATGCGGATGGAAACATGACACCACACAACCTCAGTTTTCAAAAGAAAGATATTTGAATTAGTAATGGGCAAATTAATTAGTGGGAAAAGTAGACAAATGCCCATTGGGTCCTCAATGTGCTGGACGTTTGAGGAGCCCTCTTTCACTTGAGCCCCTTTGCAATTCCTCTTATGGAAGGGTGGCAGTGCTGTCCTCTGCATCATAGCCCTTTGACACATTGAATACCATGTCAAGTTGCTAGGAAATCTGTGGTAGTTGTTAGGGACACCAAGGGGCTTACCACCGCTGCCTCTAGCGCTGACTGCTTTATGCCTAGCCCCTCCCTACATGCCCATTCATCTTTCACGATGCGTGGAGTGAGTACAAAAAGGCTGCCAGTTCCACAAGGATGGGTTGGGGTCAGGGGAGTTATGCATTTTAGCCACCACATTTTGTGATCTGCATCTTTGGCCAATATTTATGTATGTTTCCTCCTCTCTTTTCCGTGGAATGGGGATGATGACCTGATGCAGCCAAAGCATTTCTATTTAGGGTTTTTAGGCAACTATGATTTGGGGTTCTCCCATTTATCTGCAGTCCTGGAGGCTGTGCATTGTGTCTAACGTGAATTTGTTATAACAACCAGCTTTGCTTTATTGGTGAACCAAAGTCCCCTGTCTTCTCCTTTCCAGTCAAATACGTGAATTCTGGAAAGTGACTCTTCTATTAAATACTTTGATATCTGAGAGTGCAATGAGTGGTTGCCACTCATTTACTCACACCAAGATGTCTGATAGAAATGAGACAGTTAGACCTAGAAACATCTGCTGCGTCTCTCGTACAATAATGGGGTGACTGGTGTTAAATTTTGACTTTCTATTGACAGTCACAGTACCTATATAAAGCACAGTTCTGTAGATGGCTGCTCACAGAGATAGCCTAAACAGGGCTCTGAGTTACGTTCCACAGAGCCTTATTGCTTAATATTGGTTTTGCAAAAACCCAAACCAAGAAATGGCTCCAATCTGGTTTCCGTTTTATCTGATCTACTGAAACTCTGTAAGAGTTGTGAATAAAAATTGTCCAATTTGGGTTTATCTTTAAATTTCTCTTTTGTTCATTATGCGTACAACAGAAAAGTGATGTCTTGTACCCTAAATATTTCAGTATATCGTTTGATTAGGAGCTTTCTTCAAAGTTTAAAAAACCAGCTCTCTCCATCCTCTGCAAACAACTGGAGATCTACTATGGTTTTATTTGAGCTACTACACTTCCATTCCAAGAACACTTGGAATGCATGGCTCTCCCTCGCTGTTGGTCTCTGAGGGAGCCCATGCCTCCTCACTGTCACACCCTCTGGGCAGCAGCCTCTAGGAAGGAAATAGCTATTCATAAGCCCCAGGCTACTCAAACTGAGCCAAGTGATGCAAGTCAGTGAAACCTAGCCCTCAGGCAGGGTCTTGAATCTCTAAGGGGGGATCTGGCCTGCAATCAGAGCAAAACAGCAAACAAGACTAGGAACCCAGACCCACAGGAAGGGAGGGCACCAAACAATACAGAGGCTCAGGTCTTCAGGCAGGGGTGAGCACCAAAAAATCTAGGAGCTCAGGCAGAAGTGAGCACCAAACCACAGGCCTCCTGGCCTAATGGGAGGGGAGTCTGCCACCCCAAGGTTGAGGAACTCTCTTGTGTCCCAGCCCAAGGCACTAACAGTAGCAGAGTGTTCTGCCACTGAATCAGCAGGGACATGGCCATAATGCCCCAACTGGTGCTCAGGCAATAGCACAGACTGTAGTCTGCTATCACTTCCTCCTCTTGGGGTGTACCTGGACTTTGGGGTAGTCATCTGTCTCCACAGGGTAGACTGCTAGTGCTAGTCCCAGCACCAGGCAACTCTGGCAGTCCCTCTGAATCCTCTCAGGCTCCAGCTCTGGCAAGAAATATCCTTCTCTTCCAGTAGCCCTTACCAAACTGTGTGAGAGGGCCCACCTTTTATACATCCTGTTCTCACCCCGACTCTCTTCTTCCAGTAGGATGGGTGTGAGCTTCTTGTCTTTGCTCACAAGGTGTGAAGTATGAGCCCTTGATGTCAATCTCTGAAGGAGGCCAAGCTCCTCTCTACAACACTCCATCCAATAAAGAAGCAAATCTATCTTTTCTGTTTCTATTTTTAGGATTAGCAGCTCATTAAAGAAAATATTAATATTATAACATCTAAGGAAATATCCTTTCCTTCAAATATAAAGTTAATCTGTAATGAATACATTTACTCTGCAGTGCCAGCTAAATTGCATGGCTCCTTAATGAGCTTATATCATACTGTGTCTACAGTTCAAGCTATGCTTTGACATTTACCTTGAGCTTTCTGTGGTGTACACAAATTGACGTTAACTGTGTCACTAGGGCTGAAACAGACTCTACACCCTCAGTGAGACCCTACCATGCTACTATTCATTCCGGAAACTTAAACTGTAGAGCTATCACAGTACTTCCCATTTAAAAACCATGAGTCCGGCCCCCAAAAAACCATGAGCTGTTGGAAAATAATTTGGGGATTTTTTTTATTTGTTTACCAGTTTTTGAGCCTTTAGGTTTCATATTTTTAAGCTTTTCCTGACAGTCACAAGGGCTAGAAGGTTACTTTAAAAAGAAACAGAATAAAGCTGAGATTCTAACAGCTGGGTCTTTAAGAAAAAACAACAAATGTTTTGAGACTCTTGATAAAATTATAAAAGTTAGCAACACTGTGCTTCTAGTTCAATGTCTGATATCGGGTATGACAGCAGCAGAGGAAAAGGGCTTCCATAAATGATAGATTTGGTTTATCAGGTAAAACAGAATGATAGTCTTGATTCTTTATAAAAGGAACAGACAGCAATTCGCTAACTGCATTGGGTTTCAAACTTTATAGCTCAGTTGTGAGTAGGTCTTCTCAACTATTGGGACTATACAGATTGGTAAATGCTACTCATTATGAGTTAGGGTTGCAAAAATCAGGGCTATAATGTAATAAGAGATATTGGGCTTGTCCTTCCCTTATAATTAATCATTTTCAGTCTTCACTAAAGGATGCCTTAAGCCAAAGCCACAGTTCTAGATATGCTCAAACTTTAGGGTGATAGAATTTCACTCCTATCTGTATAATGAGTGAAACAAAACACTAAATCTAAAGAGCCCTCCCCCCCCCAACAATAAATGCCAGGGCAAATTGTGATCTGGAGGTGGTCCCATGTCATGTATTAGGATTAAATAATGATCAATAGACATAACAGGCTTCGAAGTTCCCTTAGTTGGCTTTATTTATCATGTCTGTGAAGGACTGACAGCGACAAATAGGTTTGCCCAAGCACTTAACAATCCTCCCATTTATCACTATGGCAACCCCCCAATGGCCCAGTAACCTGAGACAGCACATATTCCTCCCGCTCAAATGAAAACACCATTTAGCTCCCGAAGCATAGTTTTGAGCGAGGACAAGCTGGCCAACTGTGAAGGTACAGTCCTTCATTCTTGGTGCATGTCTGATAACCTGGTCCTGCTGTTGGCGTTGAACCACTTGTCATGTTTCTTGTGGTTTCAACAAATCAAAGCAAGAGCACAACTGCCGTCCCATCATAAGGACAGCTGGAGATGCTTTAGTCGTGGCCTGTAGAGTGTTTCAATAGGATAACAAGAAGTTGTCCAGATGTTTCTGAAGGGGTGAACTTCCCCTTGCAGATGTTACAGCTTGCTTCATAGTCTATATGAATCTTTCAGCAAGGCCATTGGTGGATGGATGATATGGTGTTGACCTGATGTGATGTATCCCATTGGCCTTCATAAAACTTTCAAAATCATGGGAAATGAACTGCGGTCCATTGTCGCTCACCAGCTGCTCTGGGAGACCATAATGGCTAAATAAACCACGTAGGTTTTGGATAGTGTTTTCCATAGTAGTGGACTGCATCACAGAGACTTCTGGCTATTTGGAATGGGCATCAACAACAATTAAAAACATACATCTTTTGAATGGTCCAGCAAAATCAATATGAATACATTGCCATGGCCTTTTGGGCCAGTCCCATGGGTGAAGAGGTGCTAACTGAGGTGCGTTCTGAACGCTCTGGCACAAGGTACAAGCTCTAGCCATTTCTTCGATGGCCCTGTCCAAGCCCAGCCACCAAAAATGGCTTCACGTGATTTCTTTCATGCACACTATGCCACAGTGACTGGAATGGAGCTGTTCCAACAAATGTGGTCTTAATGAAGCTGGGATAATGACCCGCGTGCCCCACAGCAAACACCCAGACTGGGTTGGTAACTCCATCTGCCTAGACACATAAGAGCGGAGGTCAGGTGCGACCTGGGAGTTGGGTAATGATGTTCCATGCATCACGAGATCCATAACTCGAGACATTACTGGGTCAATGCATGTTGCTTTCCTTACTTGAGTAGCTGTGATAGGTGTATTTTCCACCTGATCAAAGTATTCCTTCCTGGCCCGAATCTTACCAGTCTACTGGTAATGGTAGTCTTGAAAGACCATCTGCATTGCAATGCAAAGAGGATTTCCTATACTTGATCTCGTATGTATATCCAGAAAGTATCAGTGCCCATTGCTGCATACTACTAGCAGCCAATGGTGGAATGCCGGTCCCAAAATCAATGTTAGGGGTTGATGGTCAGTGAGGAGCATGAATTTCTTTCCAAATTTCTGGTGAAATTTCCAGACGCCAAAAACAATTCCAGTGCCCCATGTTCAATTTGGGCATAATTAGTCTCTGCCTTAGTCAAGGTGCATGAAGCAAAAGCGATAAGCCTTTCTTTTCCTGAAGGCATAACATGGGACAGTATGGCCCCAACTCCATAATGAGAGGCATTGCAGGCTAGCTGTAGAGGTAAGGACAGATCAAAGTATATCAGAACCCTTTAATTTGTCGATGCGAGTTTAGCCTGGTTGAATGCAACATCACAGGCTTCATTCCAGTTCCAGGTCCTGTTTGACCCAAGAAGTTCATGTAAGGGTTACTAACTGTGGAATAAACTTGCCATAATAGTTCAGTAACCCTAAAAAAGAGCGAAGTTGGCTCACGTTCTGGGGGGGTGGTGCATCCACAATTGCCTTCATCTTGGCTGGAGACTTATGAAGGCCAGCAACATCAATTATATGTCCCAAATATTCAACAGAGGGCTGGAAAAATTCACATGTGTCTCAGCGAACGCATAGGCCATATTCCTCCAATCTTTGTAGGGTAGTTCTTAAATTTGTAAGGTGCTCCTTACCAGTGACCAGGATGTCATCAAGATTACACTGTACTCTCGATAAGCCACTCAAGATCTGGTCCATGGCCCTTTGAAACAAAGCCAGGGCTGAAGTAATCCCAAAAGGCAAGCGACAATATCTATACAGCCCCTAATGCATTACAATAGTCAACAACTCTTGTGATTCTTCTTCGATATGCATCTGTAAATACGCTTGCCTCAACTCAATCTTGCTGAATTTTTGTCCCCCAGCCAAACCCATGAAGAGGTCCTCGATGCGAGGAAGGGGGTATTGTTCTGTACGTAACACTGGGTTAACAGTGATCTTAAAATCTCCACAAATTCGAATGGAGCCATCTTTCTTCACTATTGGGATGATTGGCGTCACCCACTGGCTCTGAGTAACTGGCACAAAGGCTCCCTCTTTGACAAGTCGCTCCAAATCTGCTTCAACCTTGGATCTGATGGCAAATGGCACTGGTCTGGCCTTCAAACATTTCATTTGGCAGTCAAGTTTAATATTTAACTTCACAGTGATTCCTTTTATGCTGCCTAAGTCCTCTCTGTAAACAGCAGCATGTTTTGCTAGTATCGTTGCCAGGCTCATTTCTTCGTCAATCAATTGATGTACTTCTGCCCAATTGAGTTGGATCTTCCTAATCCAAGACCTTCCCATTAAGGCTGGGTAATTGCCTTTCACCACAAAGAGTAGTAGCCTTGCAGTCTGTCCACTGAGCTCTACTTTCACATTGAGAATACCCAACAGACAGATGTCTAAAGTCCTTCTCATACACAATGCTGGAAACTGATGAAATAGCTGCACCAGTGTCCAGTTCCATGCGTACAGGTTTACCGTCCAACAGCAGTGTCACTCAGAATTTGCGTGGGCCAGCTGTTATAGACAAAACATGGAGTGACTCTTTGTCTTCACAATGGGTGTCGCCATGATCACCTTCTGCCTGTTTTAATGCATGTAGAATTTCCTTCTTGTTCCATTGGCCTGCCTGCTCATTGTTCTCCAGTCTGCCATTTTTCTTTGCTCATTCTTCTTTTGTTTGCAGGCACGTTCAATGTGTCCTTTCTTGCCACATCGTCGACACAGTAGTTCCTTACACCAGCACTCTGGTGCATGATGACCCGTTTTTCCACACCAGTGACATTCCTGCCTTCCCAGGTGCCAAGTGGTAGGTTTTTTGGATACCTTATGCATGCCTGCATTTGCCCTGATTAGTTGCATCTCCTGCATGACCTGTTCCATAAAGACTGCAATATCAATGACTTTCTGCAAGGTAAGCTGAGCTTTGTTTAGCAGGCGTTTCATTGTTGACCCACAGTGCAGGCCACACGCTAGCCTGTCACATAGCATTTCATCTAATATGTTCTTGAAATCCCAGTGTTCCGCCAGCCTTCTTAGTGCTGCTATAAATTGTGCAATGGATTCACCTTCACCTTGATTCTTGTGATAGAACCTTCACCTTGATTCCTGTGATAGAACTGCTATTACCAATGGTTTTGGGAGAAAATGTGCTCCCAGAATTTCCACAAGGTCATCATATGATTTTGCCTTGAGTTTCTCCAGATAAACCAAATTACAGAGCAAACTCTAGGTCTTAGCTCCTATAATGGTCAAGAAAACAGGTACCTTCTTTTCATCACATATATCATTCACTACCATGAAGTTCTGAAAGCGTGCTATCTATATTTTCCATGTGGAGGTGGCAGGATCAAAATTTTCTGGAAAACCAGTGAGTGAAGCCATGGTTGAACCAGGGAGTGGAGCTATGGAACCAGTGAGTGGAACTATGGTTCCATCTTGTGGTTGTTTATCTCCCATTCCTTGGTGTCACCAAACAAATAGATCAGATTTCACTCCAGTAAGTTCCATCCCCCTCCAGGCACATAGCACAGGCATGCAAACAATAAGAAGAAATTTCATTCTTATATAGTTCAGAATTTCCTGGGTTTACAAGATGTTATCTCATCATCCCATCTCGTTGCCAGATTGTCATGTATTAGGATTAAATAATGATCAATAGACATAACAGACTTCCAAGTTCCCTTAGTTGGCTTTATTTAGCATGTCTGTCAAAGACTGACAGTGACAGATAGGTTTTCCCAAGCACTTAACAATCCTCCCATTTATCACTGTGGCAACTCCCCAATGGCCCCAGTAACCTGAGACACCACATCCCAAACTTTGCAGCTCTGCAGCTTACCACACACATCACTGTTTGAAAGGCGTGGGGAAACTATTCCAACTGTAACACTTTACGGAGATGGGCACACCAACAGTTTATAGCTCTGGTTCAGTTCATCTGAATTATTCAAACTTCGAAGTCTTTTGCTTTCTTCTGTTCCCTTATCCTCCCCTTGCCCCACCCAACCAGCTTTTTTCCCTGTCTTATATTAAAAGTGTGTTAAAATTGTAGGCTGTCATTTTATGTTTCAAGGGTCTTGTTTGAAAGCAAGGGAGCTCTGCTAGAAAGCTTTGTGATCTGGGCCAAACAGAGTCAGTTTGGGAACAGCGAGGCTGGAGTGAGGTGGGGGTGAATTGTATCTCTGCCTTAAAGAGCAGCCTGCTTTGTATATCTCTGTTTTGAGAGGCTTGTGTGTCATCATTCTGAAGTCTAAGAAATAAATTTGCATTATGCCACAATCTTCCAGCAAGAGTATTTATGCTTTTATCTAACTCCTCTCTGTATATGTTAATAGACACAACATTTTCCACCTCTCCTTTCCTTAAAAGGCACTGCAGCTCTCGCTGTACATAACTACCTCCTCCAGGCCCCTTCTCTATCCATCCTCACCTGATGCTGTCTCATTGGGGAAGCTCAGTAGCTTGTGAAATCTGCATCTTCCTCGTGCAATTGCACACTCATCATCTTCTTCCTGGTTTTTCAGATGGTGGGCTAGTGGTTTGATCCTCAATCCACCTCTTCAAGGAGCTCACCTTTGGACCAGATCCTTCCAAATTCAGGATGCTGGTGGCCTCTGAATGCTTGTGGATAGAGGGAAAACATAGCACCCCCTTGTCAGTTCTCCCTGTGGTCTTCAACCAGAGGGCCTGGAAATGCCCTGGCAGTCCCACTGCAGTCATTAGCATGTTAGCAGAGTTTTTTCTCTGTGGTGACTGGTATGTAGCTCTGGTGCATCTCAATATACATTGTGTTCTAAAGTGAGTGTTCTGATATGTTATCCCATGATTTAATGAGGCATTTCTGGGAATAAGTTTATGTACGTTTGTTTCTTTTAGGTGCCACTGATTCTTTTCAAGTTATTATTCCACTCTCTGACTGCCTCTTCTCTTGAGCACTGGTTATACAGTTATATAAATCACCCTGGTGAGAGCCTGGATTGAAAACAAGATGATTCTCAGTTCTTACTCAAAGACTGCAGATAATCACTGGAACAGCTTGTGAAGAAGATATCATTAGAGGATTAGTAACTGCTCTCCCGAGTGATTCTGAATGGACAGGCAGTTTTCTTGTCTAGCTATTTAACAGTTGGGTGCAGAATGAAAATCAGCCACAGAAAATTGAATCTCTTGCTTACCTTTACTCCTGATGTTGTTTGGTGGATTTTTTCTGGATACCATAGTAGCCCACTTCCTCTGTCTCTTTATAATATGAAAAAGAAGAGCTTCCCTAATACAACAAATTGATTAATAAGTTCTTTAATTCTGTCCCATTTGTTTTTTCCATCATTGATTTACAAACAGCACTTATGTAAACATGACTTATTTTGGTATGTCTGGGATACTACATCACTGATGTAGAATATGCAGTATCAATAATAGCACATGAGAAGACTTTTCTTAATAATTTGGTAGCAGAAGGTAAAATTCTTGAAAAAACATTTCCCCCTTTTTACAAATTACCTCAGTTATAATTAACCCTTTGAACACCACATTGTTTACAAACTCAGACACTGTGTTAAACCACACTGTCCTTATGAAATGGTTTAAAGTTTTAATAGAGCATCAGGTTGTATGCTGTTTCATTAAATTATGCAAGTGTCACACCTATCCATGTGTGTTAGAAGTTCTGCAGAGGGCCTTCTTCAGGCTCAAGTGACCTGTTCTATCTGTTGCAAAGAAAGAAAGTCTCTGTCTTTGCACTTTAACACCACCTGGCTGAACCATGGTCTTTTCACTCAGACTCTGCTTTCCACTATTATTATTTAAAGTGAGAGTTACTTTGCAGGAACTTAAGCCTGGCCTATATTGCAAAGTTAGGTTGGTGGAAGCCACCTTCCATCAATCACATACTGTACATGTCACCATTGCCAGGACCCTTCCACCAATCTAACTTGTTGGAAACATCAACATAATTAATTCTCTTCCATGAGAGGCATAATGCTAAAATTGAAATCGATGAGTTGACTGAGAGACAGTGTGGGCAAAATGTTGTGGAAAATGACAAACTTGGCCTCTAAGAGGTGTCCCACAATGTGACCACTCTGGAGATCATTTTCAGCTCTGCTGTGCCATAGCTACATACACAGGAAAAAGCTCCTCTACTGGTCAAGCCCTGGGAAATTTTGAATTCCCATTTCCTGTTTGTTCAGCATGGAAAGTTCACCAGCACAGCTGATCATGGCAATGGAACACTCCGACACATGCTCCAGTCTAGAATAGACCTGAGATGTTGAGTCTTAATGGTCTGTGGTGAGAAGAGACTGTTCAAGAACAACTCTGATCTAGCAGAAGAAATGTAGCTAATAATGTTTGTGGATAACACAAAGTTGGGGAGTGTTGTCAATACAGAGAAGAATTGGGATATCATACAGGAAGATCTGGATGACCTTGTAAACTGGAGCAACAGGAACACGATGAAATTTAATAGTGGTAAGTGCAAGGTCATGCATTTATGGACTAATAAGAATTTTTTGCTATAAGCTGGGAACACAACAGTTGGAAGTGACAGAGGAGGAGAAGGACATGGGCATCTTGATTGATCACACGCTATGAGCTGCTAGTGTGATGTGGCTGTGAAAAAAGCTAATGCGGTCCTAGGATGCATCGGACAAGGTATTTGCAGTAGAGAAAGGGAGATGTTAGTACCATTATACAAGACATTGATGAAACCTCATCTGGAATACTGTGTGCAGTTCTGGTCCACCATGTTTAAGAAAGATGAATTCAAACTGGAACAGGTGCAGAGAAGGACTACAAGGATGATCTGAGGAATGGAAAATCTGCCTTATGAGAGAAGACTAAAGGCTATGGCTATACTTGTAAAGTTAAGTTGACTCTGTTAAGTCGACTTAACAAGGTTGACTTTAAGTCGACTTAAAGTTGGCCATGTTAAGTCTACTTAACAGAGTGACTACACTTTAAGTCAACTTAAGTCAACCTTGATAAGTCAACTTAACAGTAGACATAGCCGTCCACACTGGCTTTAAGTCGACCTAATAAGGTCAACTTAGCACTATTCCCTGTCCACACTGGCTTTAAGTCTATTTAAGAAGTCAACTTAAGGCTTAAGTCGACCTTCAGAGGTGGTGTTATTAAGTCGACTTAAGCTGTTATTAAGTCGACTTAAGGAAGCGCTTAAGTTGACTTACTAAAAGCCCAGTGTGGATGTGGCTTTTTGTAGGTCGACTTAAGTGTCCTTAAGCCGACCTAAGTTGCCCATGTAGATGCACCCAAAGAGCTTGGCTTGTTTAGCCTAATCAAAAGAAGGCTTAGGAGAGATATGATGGCTCTCTATAAATATATCAGAAAAATAAATACCAGGAAGGGAGAGGAATTATTTAAGTTCAGAGCCAATGTGGACAGAAGAACAAATGGATATAAACTGGCCATCAGGAAGTTTAAAGTTGTAATTAAATGCAGGTTTCTAACCATCAGAGGAGTTAAGTTCTGGAATAGCCTTCTAAAGGGAGCTCTGGGTGCAAAAAAACCCAGCTGGCTTCAGTGGCATACCAAGGGTCTCCAGCACTTGGGGGCCAACCTACATTTGCAGCCCCCTACACACACTGTGCAGGGCAGGAGGTGTCCCAGTGCTGCCCCCAGAGGCCCTAGGGAGTGGGGTCTGTATCTCCAGAGCCAGACGGTGGGAGGGAGAGGCTTGGGCATGAAAATGCAGGCTTGGCTCTGCTACCCCCTTATTCGTACCCATTGTGCGCTGCTCAGGAAAGTGAGTTTTGCAGGGCCAGCTTTGTTCTGTATTTTTGCAGAGCAAGTGGTGTTAATATAGATAGTTCCTACTGGCAAAGAAGTGCTTGCCCTGTTTTATTTTTTTGTTTATTTGTTTGTTTGAAGATGCAAAGTCACATTTGCTTTTCCCCGCCCTTCTCTCTTTCCTGCTGGGCAGCAGTGGCCATTCCCAAAAGTAGGGCAGCTAGGAACAGAGAAGCAGTGGTAGCTCTGCCCCTCCTCCCTTGCTTCTTCTGGGCTGGAAGCAGCTTTTTTTCAGCCTCAGCTCCTGCAGCAGAAGATTGGGGGGGGGGGGACACCTTACTTGAGCAGGTTCCAGTCAGCCCTCTCCCCCAGCTCCAGGAGTCCCCCTGGCTCTCATCCTCCCTTACTCAACACATTGGGGAGGGATAGGGAGAATGGGCAGCTGATGGGTTGCAGTGGTAGATGGGACGGAGGAGCAATGACAATTCAGCAAATGAGGAAAAAATACCAAAAGTCCAAGCTTCAGACTTGAGTGAATGATTATTTCAGGAGGCTGTCAAGTGGGGAGGCTCTTGGGCTTACCTGAATTGAATGGGAGTGTGACTTATAGGGGCTTTTGAAAATACTACTAATCCCCTGTTTGCCTATATAGGTGCCTAAATAGTCAGGCCTTTAGTCTTTCTCTGTATCTGTTGCCCCATCTGCAACATGGGGATGATGGTTCATCTTGCTCCCACAGGGTGGGGTGCTGTGAAAGGAAATCCATTTAAAGACTGTCAGGTGCTCATATACTGCGGTAATGGGGCCCACCTCCCAGCAAGATAAAGCAGGAGCCTTTATGTTCTCTAATTTTTAGATAAAACAAAAAAATAAAAAGAACAGAACAGGCGCCCTCACCAGTTACTCCCCTCTTTGACTTTTCCCTGTATATTCTGGAGGGCACGGATTTTTCATGTTCCTCTGTACTGCACAGTGCTCAGTATCTTGTCTACTCAAATCAAAATATAAGCATAATAATTGTGCTGCCCCGTATTGACATAGCCTGGTGCAACATTCTCTCGCTATTTTGTTTCTTGAAAGGCTGTCAAAGGACCAGACTGAATAACACTTCAACACTCATCTAATTTTCAGCAGCTACAGGAGTTCAAAACACCCACTCTGGTCGTCTCTGGCAATAACTAGCACTCTTCAGAGAGGTGAAGGAGGAAACTGCTTCAGAAAATGCGATAACAACATCACAGTGTAGTTTTCTCCCTAAAGATACATACCTTGTATCTATTAAGCAGTATCTGAAATCAATAGGGTAGCAGAGGTGTAACTGAAAATGGATGTTGGTCCTTGGTGAGCTTTTTGCAGTATATCGAGAGTCTCCTGCAGTTATCTTTCAAGGAATCTGCAGAAATCGTCAGTATCTTCCCTGTCCACACAGGATACGTTTAGGTAAACATCCATAGATGATACAGCTTAATTTATTTTGGCCAGTAAATAACTTGCAGGAAAGAAAATACTTCTTTCTGTGAGCAGATGTGGTAGCAAAAGGAGCTATCGGCTTCACTTGTTCCTAAATACATGAACTACTACTCCTAGTTAATTATGGAAAGGACTTTTTTAAATCTCCTCTTCCACCTTTCAACATTTTCCTTGTGTAATTAATAAACAGGATTACTTCCTAATATGTCGAGAATGTGATTATGTTGCTATGTACATACATTTTATACAGGAGCCATTTTTTTCAATAGGCTGGTTAGATTGAACAGTTATCAGATTATATCTCATCAGATCCACATATAACTCCAATGTGAAATGATGTGTATTTCCTCATGGGTAAAATGGGTGCAATACCACAAATTAGCAAATATTCTACGACTCATAGGAGCTATTATTACTTACCAACACTTCAAAGGCTATGTCTACACTTGAAAAGTTAAGTCCACTTCTGTTAAGTCAACTTAATACGGTCGACTTTAAGTCGACTTAAAGTGGACCTTATTAAGTCAACTTAACAGAAGTGGGCTTAACTTTTCAAGTCTAGATGTGGCCCCTTTTCGACCTCATTAAGTTGACTTAATGTTTTAAGTCAACTTTTAGAAGTCCACCTAGGCACTAGTCCACAACTTAATAAAGTTGACTTAAGTGCTAGTTCAAATTAAAACAAGGTGTTATTAATTCAAACTAACTTTTCCTTAATTCGACTTAAGGAAAACTTAAGTTGACTTAAGGAAAGCCCAGTGTAAACGCAGAGTAAATTAAGTTGAGTTAAGCCTCCTTTGGGTAGACGCACCCACAGAAACTTTGTGTTAAATCCCTGTAAAGATGATTAATATTACAAAACGAAAAAGTATATCAGCCAAAAATGAAAGCTCCTCCTAAAATGCATCAACAGATGTTGTTCTGTTTCTGTTTTCTTGCAGACTTGAGTGCATTTCCTTGCACCATTAGCTATTCCACTGGGAGTAAATTCTTCCTTTATGAACAACCTAAGTTCAGCTGTAAATAGGTTTTTTTCCCCCTTTAAATGTAAAACTGGGAGTAATAGGTGGAGTGCCTTCTTCATTATAGGCTATGCCTACACGATCAGATTACAGCGCAGCTTCTGAACTGCGTTGTAAGAAGCACGTGGATTTTATTGCGCTTTACCTTGTACACACGTCGCTCCTTGAGACGTCACAGGATTCCTCGCTGCAATGCGCACTAGTGCTCTGAATTCTGGGCACGTATCCCAGCGTTCCAATTTCCCTGTGTACTTGCTTGCAATCATGTGGTGAAGGAAAGGAGCACAAAGCACCATGGGTAAACCGGATGTTTCCCATGCTGCATTGCGTTTCCCTAGCATCTTCCTTGTTGCCAATAGCAACTCGTGCCTGTTTTCAATACTGTTTGCACGGAGCGCGCCATTGGATAGAAACAAAATCTGCGTTAGAATGGATCCTGCTCTGGTCTCCACTCTCGCACTCCACATTCTGAATGCATCTCGGATGGTTGCTCATTATGTTTTGAGCTCCCTGCCAGAGGAAGTGAAAGTAACTAAAGTGAAAGTAACTAAATGTTTGTAAATCCCGGGAATCACCTGTAGGTGGGGACTGTTTCGTCACTGTCATAGAGATGGTGAAGGGAAGGGAAGTACAGACAGGACGACTTGGGAATGCTGGGACAGTTCCGGACTCCAACCAATGCGCAGAGACAGTACTGACGAGCAGAAACGCGCAGCAGATGATCCGGAACAGCTGTTACCACTCTCGGCCGAATGGTGGTTGGAATGCGGAGCAAGAAAGCGCTTAGTGTGCAGGAAAACCATTTCACGTCTGTACAGTTCGCTTATTAACGCGCGGTAATGATTTTTAATGCGGATTACGGTGCTCGTGTAGGCAAGCCCTCACTCACTTCATCTTACTTACAAAGCGTCTGACGAAGTGGGATTTTCTCCCACGAAAGCTCATGCGATTAATAAATCTGTTAGTCTTTAAAAGTGCCACAAGACTCTGTTGTCTTTCTACAATAGACTAACACGGCTATCCCTTTGGAATTTTACTCACACCAGGTAATTATGTAAATTTAGGCTAGCCTCTGATGTCAGAATCATCTGCACAAAAGATCAATAGACTTCTTTCTGTCCATCACTCTCCTTTCCTGAGAGAGATCAGATACTTAGAGCCAGGTCCTTGGCTGATGGTCAACAATATGCTAAACAAAAAATGCTATAGAAAAGATAAAGTAGGTCCATTTGCATACCTGTTCATAAGAGGATGGTAGAAACATTCAATGAAATTAAATGGCAACGCATTTAAAACAGATCAAAAGAAATACCTTTATACACAATGCACAATTAGCCAAACACATTCCACTCAACTTTATAACTGGGGCCCAAGATTTTAGTAGGAATAAAGAAACCAATGATCTATCCAGATAAAAATAACAGCCATCATTACATAATGAGGGAGATAGAGATATAGATAAGGGTGTGACCCAGAGACCAACTGGTACCAACTGGCAGAGGGCACAGGAGTTACATAGGGTTTTATATGGACCCCCTTGGTGAGATATTTGCATAGTAGTTCAGTGAAAGTTGCCATCTGAGGTTTCTACCAAGAATCAGTGGTCAACCAGTCATGCTAATCATTGTGAAATGTATATAATGAAAATATTTAAGGAGTTATGTAGCTATTTTGAAAAGTTTGGTCTTACAGTCTTGGAGTTAAGGCAGGTCATCAGGAGGTGACATACCTTGGACGTATCACCCTCAGGCAGGAGGAAGTAAACACCTATCTCCCTGTCTGGTCATTTGTGTATTGTCTGCCTATTTGCAAACTAAGCCAGACAAAAGAAGGGACTGCAAAATCTCCAGGGGAAGAGATATACAGGATGAATAGATCAGCAGGGAATATGTGCCTTTTGTAAGTAAAGACGAAGGATTGATCTGGTATATCTTGAAGTGCAAAAGCAACATGCCAAATCCTTCACCAAGGAGGAAAGATGATAGCGTAGTTGTCTCATAAAAGGAGGGTCATAACCAGCCCGTCCATATAGTGCCCCAATAGACATAAGAGTACAGTATCTCGTTAAGTCTAGGCTCGTGTGTTATGATTTTATTTTCTATGCAACCATTTGTTTCCAGTTCTGGTATTTGCTGCTATTTGAATCTCTGTGCTGTGTTACATAAACTTACACTTGATTTTACTATAAATGTATCCAGTGCTCTGGGTCATTGGAAGTTTTTAAGAGCAGGATAGACAAGCACCTGTCAGGGATGGTATAAGAGGGTACTTGGTCCTGCCATGAGTGCAGGGGACTAGACTTGATGACCTCTCACAGTCCCTTCCAATTTCTATGAGTCTATGGTTCTAAGTAGTGTGGGGATCTGAGGTGCAACTGGTAAGTTGGGGTACACTGTTTCTTTGGGAGGAGCACTTCTGTGACTATGAGAGTGTCCAGTGGATCAGGAGCTGTACACTCCCAGGAGATGCTCAGAGAGCTTGAGGTTTGGGGTGTGCCTATCACTAACATGTAAAGTGGCTATGGGGGCTGTGAGACCAGAAGGGGAATACTTATGTTGCTTGTGACCAGTGGAGTAGGGAAGCTGACCCAGAGAAGGCACAGAAAAAACGTCCTCATGCTTAGGGGAGGTGGTAACGAGGTGCCTCATGCATTGGGTACCCCTGGAAAACCTCACAGAGGTATAGAGACTTTAAGGTTGGTTAGGAGGAAACCCTCCACTAGGTGCAGGGTATTTCAACAGTTGTGCATTACAGAGTTCTCCATAGTTCCTTCTGAAGTATCTGGTATGGAGCATTGTCTCTGTGTATAAGGTACGGAATTAGATGAATTTCTGGTCTGATCCGGCACGGCAGTTCCTGTCCTCTGTATGTGCAGAAGGGAGAGCAGAATATTAGAGTAAACACCTGCTGAGCCAGTCTGAGAGGAGAATTGTACCCCCCACGTACAGAAAGCTCATGACAGCATTTTCTTGGAGGATAGTATAAATAAAACACAAGCAGAATTTTAAAATTAGAGAATGCTGAAGAAAATCTGTTCAGAGCTGTAGCCTGGGAGCCAACATTTTGAGCCATGCCATCAGAGTTTCCTGGTTACTTCTCTCATTACTTGGATGGAGAAATGGCCCAGCTCTTCTACATCCTTTCTCAACTCCGCCACTGTCCAATTAGCACTTGATTGTTGCTCAGAAATACATACAGATGGAAAATACACCAAAGCCCTTCAGAATAAAAAAATGAAAATTTCCTGTAAAATTGCACCCACAGGTAATGGCATTAACTATTAATGATGCCAGGTGCGGTATGACTGACTGTCTATCTGTTCAAATTCCTCTAAAGGGAATATTTGGGAGATGATATGCTAATTTTCTGTGAGACTGTCCTAGTGAAATGTCATGGCATTGTAATGGGGAGATTTTCAGCACTAGACGCGCAGGGGGTGGCCTCAGAGTGTCAAAGCTTTACATTTACAAGTCACACAAAAGATTTTCCAAGTAATTTATCTCTCTTGGATGGTTTACACTGAGTAGCTCAACTTAGAATTAAACTAAATACAGCCACGTGGTAGGCTGTGTAGACCCCCCACTGGTGAGGATGGTGCTGGAATGGCCCTAGAGACAGAGATGACCTCATCCCTTTGGACCTGTCAATCATGTATGGTAGGGAGAAAAGAGCAGGAGCATCCATCTTAAACCATCCCTGACAGATGCTTGTCTATCCTGCATGATGCTGGAGGGACTTCTGTGGCCACAGAGCCCTTCACTCCAACCCTCTGGATACTGCAGTGAACTCCCAGGATAAGCCAGATTGCCTTAAGAAGGCCCACAAAAGGCAAGGGCCCCTTGCAAGTTGAAAGCGGGGACTTAGACTGAAGACATGCACTGTAAATAACTGTGTGAGATCAGGTTCCCCTACCGTCAGGGGACTCTTTTACAAGCCTTCTCTTACTTGTATTTGCTCTATTTGTAATATGTGAAAAGCCATGCAGTAGAGAGAAATTGCATCCTCTCCCCCACCTAGATTATCTTTATAAGCACAAAAAGGGAGACTATAGAAGGCAAAGGAAAATAGGTGACTGGCATTGGAAACAAAATAACCCTGGACTGATTCTCTTTGAGAAGAAATTCACAAAAGCTCTTTACGACTGATAGCTTATAAACAAATGAGAAATGAAAAACAGAGCCGGTCACACCATCTTCAGGTTATGGTGCAAGACATGCCTGGGAAAAGGACATAAATGATGCCTAGGTCTTGTGGTGGCCCTCTGCAGAGGAGTGAATTTCACCTTGAAGATTTATTCTCCTCTTTCTCTAGCAATGGAAGAATACCATTCTAAAATATAGAGCTAAATGGGGAAACTGGCGTTATCTAGTCTAATACCTCCAGCTCAACCCCTGCAAACTGCCAAGTGAGATTCCAAGCACCTCAGTTCCCACTGAAGTCAAAAGCAGTTGAGAAGACCCTTGTAGATTCAGGTCACTAGAGTCTATCTCTTTGGGGCTAATGTTCTTACATGTATGGCTAACCTGCACACTGAAACCCATGTAATGTGCAGTTGTGCACATTGTGTGTGCACAATCCTAAATTAAAGGCTGGGGAAATTGCATGCAATTACCCATTCTGTGCATAAGACTTAAGTGCCCATTATGGAAAAATGATCCTTTTCTGTTCAGACCTAAAACTGAAAAAGTTAATTCCCCAAGAGTTTTCCCAAAATGTGAGCTGTAAATCATCCTTCCTTTTAGCAGTTATAAAAACTGAAACAAGATGAGGAAGATGTCTGCTCTGTCATTTATTTTAATTGGATCCACTCCTTATGCTCCTCACTGATATATTCCAGTTCCACATTCTCAGATGGCAACTCAGAAACAACATCCCACACTCAGCACAAATGGTGTGACTCCCCAGCATCAAGAAGAACATCGGGTTTTATTTTAATTATTTTTGCATCTCTGCCCCTTCTCTCTGCGGGGCCTTTGCCATGAGTCTTTTTTGCTTTGCTAATCCTGGTTTCCAACCAGCCAGCAAGCCAGTGACATTGGCAAGACCCAAGAAAGACTGTTTGATACTTTGTTCAGTGATGTCATGAACACAAAGATTGTGTCATAACACAACGAGTGACAACAAGCAAACTGGCTAACCAAAACTGTCTCAACCAACTATTACAACAAATGCCTAAGAGGTGGGAAGTGAGGAATCATATGATATTAAATTCTGAATAAGCCACAATTCTGTGAACTCCCACACTTCATGCTCATTTCAAATCTTTTACTTACCTCAGATCTCAGATGATCATTAACCTCAACAAAATCATTTAGCAAATGCATTGATAGAATGGATTCTTTGGGAGAGGATATGGTCAGCTTGAACAGGTACAATGAGGACCAGCACTGACTTTGACACTGTTGAAGGAACTGGGAAGAGCTCTATCGCTCTGACAGATGCAACCACGTTTCCCCTCATATTACTATTCTTATGGTGGAGAATTTGGGTAAATTTAGATTCATAGACTCTGAGGTCAGAAGGGACCAATATGATCATCTAGTCTGGTCTTCTGCATAACTCAGGCCACAGAACCTCACCTACCCACTTCTGTAATAGACCCCTAAGCTATGACTGAGTTATTAAAGTCCTCAAATCAGTTTAAAATGACGCCAAGGCACAGAGAATCACCAGAAGTGACCCGTGTCCCATGCTCCAGAGGAAGGCGAACTCCATTAACATTCATGTTAAGAAAATAACTGACCATGACTGAGAGGCTAGAGGAGCTGGATAGCCAGGTCTCTCTAGGTCAAGACAATCTAGCTGATATGAGAGGACTGCTGAAAGTAATGCAGACCAAATGCAGACCAAGAAACTGGAGACAAGATGGCCGACCAGTGGGTGCCATAAAGATATTTACCTAGTGAGTGTGCCTAAGGGAGGAAAGTGTGCCTGGAGGAAAGAACATTTCTATTTTGAGACACGGTTGCCTCTGCCCTAGATTTAGGCCAAGTCTACATTGATGGTGGCAAATTTGCCATGGTCAGTTTGATCTTTCCGGATGGATTGAGTGGTCAGTGAAGATCACCCTTTTCAGCTCTCATTACAGCTCTGGCTTTCCCTCTTACACACTGTTTTACACAAAACAAAGCTTGTTTACTATACAGAGATAAGCTAGCAGTCTATCCTTCTGGGTGTTTTAATTTATCTTGTGACCCACCCTTCTCTGTGGGTATATATTTACAGCTAACATGCCACATTTTCCATTTCATGCACCTGACAAAGTGGGATTACACAAACAAACGCTTATAAATGTGTTAGTCTTTAGAAATGCCACAGAACTCCTTCTTTGTTTTGGTTTTCTTGAAGTAAATGGGTGTCTTTCCATTAGCTTCAATGAACACTGGATACACATGCTGGAAAAAGCAGTATTTCTCTTGTCATATTCTTTTTCTCTTATCCATCTTTCCACTCACTTTTTCCAATCAGTTTGAAAAACTGCCCCTAAAATGTGAGACCTATGAGTATCTCTTTATTTTATTGGGAAATGTAAATGCACTCGACAATGGGAAATGAACTGGGTTCTAATAAATTCTTTTGTAACAGATCTTTAACTTAATGCTCTAATTGGAATGTTTTTCTCTGTGTGGGTGTGACCTGCTGCCAGATAGTTTACTCCTCCTCTTAGGAAATGATTTGAGAAAAGGGATTTTATTAAGTTATCTCTGGAAAGAGGGTAAGATTTGCAGTGATATAGTCTGCATGATGAGGTATTGAGATATTTATCATTCTGCATCCCACTCACCACTATGGTATCTAATTGCCAATCTCACTGTTGTAGTTAAATATATCCTTTTCTCTGAATACATCAAATTTTGCTGAGGAGAACACTAAAATTTGAAAATTTAATACTGCTTTTTGCTCCCATCCCTCACATTCAATAACCATGTTATGTTATAAAAATTAGGTTATTATTATTTTTTGTTTATAATAAAATTTAATAAAGTTGGTACTTAAGAAATAAGTTCATTCCTTTTGTTCTTTTGGACTTGATTGTGAGGAGGTTGGCCCTGTGCAATCCTTGTTGAAAATCCTCAGTAACTTAATTCTGGGTCTCCAGGTGCTTTTCCATGAAAGCTGTGGTTTTAGGCACTAGAGAAGGGCAATGAAGTAAACTCTAGCTCACTTTAAACAAGCACCACTGAGATGCTAACATTTATTAATAAAGTTAATGTGATTTAACCCACTGCTATCTATGTTCCTGGGAGAAATCTGGTGGTAGCAGACACAGTGTCATGAAGCCCAGCTTCACACCCTGTGTGTCTGAAGGTGACATAAAGGCATATGTGGATGCTATGGATACATTCAGACCAGACCAGAGACTACACCAGCTAAAAAAAAAAGCAACCTCAACAGATCTGCAACTTCAAGAAATTCTAAATTTCATTAGTGCCAGCTTGCCCAGGTATCTAAAGGATACCAAAAAAATAACAAGCGACTACTTTTTGGTACATGGACAATTAAGTGAGAGATCCCATGGGACTGGAAAAGGGGCATGTAGAACATGGGCAGAAGCGTGGAGTCGATTAAAGGTGAGGGCAGAATAAGTCCAGACAAACTGAGAGAACATCAAGGACTAATTAAATGCTCTGAAGGTGCCAGCCAGCCATTGTGGTGGCTGGGCATCAGCTAGGATATAAACAATAAAATAAGATTAAGATACTGTGTAAGGGACAGAGGACGGGCCAGGGAATATGGCTGCCCGGGGAGACAGACAGAAGCCCTAAGCCAACCCCCAGCAGAGGGGAGGGGCCGGGCCCACCAATCAGGGCAGATAGGAAGCCAGGGGGCGGGACCCGGCCTAGTACTATAAGTAGGCAGCCCTCTCCCTCAGTCAGGACCCAGACACCAGCAGGGAAGCACCGTGCTGCACCGCTCCGGGACCAGGTCTCCGACCCAGGACCGGAGAAGGCTTGGCCTCAGCTTCCCACTGCCTGGGGCCCTGAGGACCGGCCCCGGTGGCACAGACCCAGGCGAACTGAGGGGGCGCCTGCTTCCTGGGACCAGAGCGACACCTCATCTTCAGAGGGTCCACCCGATCACACAGCCACTAATCCTGAGCCCGGCAGCCCGGAAGGAGGGTACGGACCCTGCGACCTGGACGAGCTGCCCTTGGTGGAGGACCCCCCTGACCGTTCCTGTGACCTCGAGGAGCTACCCTGGGCTGAAGACCCTAGGGAGCCACCCGCTGCCCCGGAGTCCTACGGACCGGAACCCCCTGACCCTTCCTGTGACCTTGAGGAGCACCCTTCCCGGAGGAGCGGGACGAGACCCTACCACCCTTGCCACCCCCCGACGAGATGGACGGCTTCGGGAACTTCCCTCTGGTGGAATACCCCGACATCTCCTAGGAAAGGAGATCCAGGTACCCCCGAACCCCCAGGGTGGGAGGAAGAAGCCCAGGGCAGTTGGCTACCGCCGAGTGAGGGGCGGGCCTGCTGAGGGTCAGTGTGTTTCGGCAGGAGCCCCGCTGACCACAGTGGCAGGCGCCTCTGCCACTGACTAGGGCCCTGGGCTGGGACGCAGTGGAGTGGGTGGGCCTGCGTCCCCCTCCCACACCCCTCTCCCCGAGACACCTGTAACCATTCAAACCTCAGCAGCCCCCTGCAGAGGTCTGTGTGTTGTGCCTCGCCCTGCCTAAGGGCCGGAGGCAGCTGACTCTGTGCGGTGGCGCCTTGCCCCGCCCTGCCTGAGGGCCGGCCAGGCCTGTGTATAGAGACTCGCCCTTCCCTGGGCTAGAGACTGCTGCCTGCCCCGCCCTGCCTGAGGGACGGGCTGACAGAATGTGGGCCAAACAGGGCGCCCCACCACTGCTAATTCCCCAGAGGCACCAAAAGGGGGCACCCTCTGCGCCCGCCCAAATGGCGGGACGCCTACATACTGTCACAGGTATTTTTAGTAAAAGTGAGGGACAGGCTACAGGCAATAAACAAGAATTCACAGAAGCCCTTGGCCTGTCCCTGACTTTTATTAAAAACCAGTAAACCCCCGATTCTCTAAAGAATCACAAATTGAAGAATGGTAATCACTTAGTGTTTACTCCAAACTTTTCAGGGATAAGAAATGATGGAGGGTGGAGTGTCCTGAGTTTCTGCACTCATAAGTAAGAAAAACATTGGAGTTCAAAGGGTAAAATTATGCAAATTAAAAACCACAAAATCATGAAATGGTGAATTGAAAAGATTTAATCAAAAATTTCCTGATAGCCGCTGGGCGGGAATTCGTGTAAGAGAGCCGCTGGGTGGGCGGGAGGGCAGCCGTGCGCGCGAGCTATCTAATCCACCGGCTTATGCACGGCATGGACGTTGATTCAGCTGCTGCGCGCGCATAGCTGTATCAGTTATATGCGCGCGCGGGACTGCGTCCACGTCCCGCCGTGCATATATACAACTGTGGTTTAGTTATATAGATACCCTGGTGAGGACTAATAATCAGAGCATCGCTGGGGGCTGGCCTCTGGCAGGTGCTCCAGCTACACCACTGCTTCTGCAGCAGTGACTGACAACCACTATGGAAGCTTCCAGGGTGGCTGACTCAGTCCCTGCTGCTGCTTCAGCCCTGGGGCCATTGTTCTGATGGCGCAGGGGCCGACTGCCAGCCAGGCGTGACACAGCCCTGGGAGATGCTGCTTTTAGCCACTGCTTTCAGCCCTGGGGCTGCTGCCCTCTGGGGCTGGCTAGTGCACCAAGCAGAGAGTGCAGCTTATTAATTCAGCAGCCCTTGATGTTAACTATAAAGAAAAACCACACAGCTTGCTGTTCTCCTACCATCCTTTCTGGTCAGGAAGGTCCTCACTTTGCAGATGCCTAGTTGTTCATATTCTGACAAGGGCCACCAGGGCCAGATTAAGGGGCTTTGGGGCCCCGGGCTGCCCACCACTGTGGGCCCTCCAGCCCCAACCTGGGGCCCTGGCCCCACACCATGGCAGCCTACAGGCAGGCCAGACTGGGGGCCCTGGGGCTAGAGGTCACTCTCCACAGCGTTCTTGCCCTGGGCCTGGTCCAGCTGGTCTGCCCCAGAGGCAGGCTGGCCAGGCATTAAAATAAGGGGGAACGCACCAGAATGCAGTTCCGGGGTCCCCAAATTAGAGGGGGTCAGAGTTCCGGGGCCCCTAAAAATAGAAGAATCGGGCGGAACACATGTTCTGCCCTGCTCTGGCTGCTGGCAGGTCCTATGCCCCACCACTGTTAATCACAATACTTATTGTGTGATGCAGTGTTTGCTAGTTTGTGACAATAATTGCTATAGACATAAACGCCATATAAAATTATAAATATTTGTATGAATAATAACCGATGCATGTGGTACTGAGAAGTGGTTGCAAATGCCGGCCTGAGCTGGGGCCCACACATGCATGAAGGGGGCCCAGACAATACAGAAAGGAGCCCGGAGATTAGGAGGGTTCTGGGCCCCATCAAATTATACTTTAACCACTGAGGCCCGGCTGGTGTGCAGGACAGTCTCTGGTGCAGTTCTAGAAGGCCATGCCAGAGGCCCCACCATGAGCATTACACAGGCCCTGGAAGGCCATGCCAGAGGCCCCACCGTGTGCCTGCCAGCCCTGCCCCCGGAGTGGAGTAAACACAAGCCAGCCTGCCCCTGGGGGGAGGAGGGGCAGTGCGGGAGCACCATGGAGCCCATCTTCTGCCTCCCTTCCCCCCAGCATCAGAAGGTGCCTTCCCAGCACCCCCGCAAGCCCTGCCACCACAGGTGCTGTGCTGAGCTGAATGGGGCGGGGAGGGGGGGAAGCAAATCAATGCAGAGTCCTTAGGGGCTGGAGCCCAGGGCCTCCCCTTTAGGCCAGAGCCTGGGGCTTCAACCCCTATAGCCGCTGTGTTGATTCAGCCCTGAGGGCCACTTTGCTTCACAGTTAGCCATGCCTAGGGCCCCAGCATGCCCTACAATGGACATAGTGATGACCACATGAAGTGTTCAGGTCGTGGAATTTGAAAGCCAGTGTGATTCAGGGACACTTCAGAGACTGATCTGTACTAAACTTCAAAGACCGCATTAACCGTATAATAAATATCTTATGGAAGACATGTTGGGTACGTAACTCTCCGAGAAGGAAGATCTGTAGCCAGGTCATATCTAGAACAGAAGCATGACCTGCTAATAGCAGTCTTGAGACCTGCTGTGTACAAGGTATACATGACACGGGAAGATTGTCTGAGGACAGAGAGGCACGAGGCCTGATGGGGACTTCCTAAGATTTGGATACTTGGGATAAATCTCCATGCTTCTGCGACATTCCCACCACCAGATTTGAGGGTAGTTTCCCTATGCCATGACTAGTTTGCTACAAACTTCTCTCTGTAGACACTGACTTGCTACAGGCATGCTGCTGTTAGTATCACTACTACACATTTGCAACGGTGATAGAGGATCTTTGATGCGGATGAGAGCAGAATTCTTGCCTAGTATTTGCACTCCTGCTTGACTTTATTTTATTATACCCTTTTTAATGGATTGGCCTCACTTCTTTGACTGGCTGCGTGAAGCACATACAGGTTGTCAAAAATGAGAAACATTTTGGTTTTCGTCTGGGATCCTGACTGGCTTATTTGCTGCTACTGAACACTGTGTTTTGGGGGGTATAACTGTGCATATATTTTCCCCGGCTAAATTCTGCCTCTTCTTTCTGTTGATCTCTCTTTTTCCTATCTGGCTTAAATTCTAATGTCCATAACCTATGTCCCTCTGGCCTAATATAAAACAAGAAATAATTCTGGCAATCTAGGTAGTGTTATCTTCAGATGTTGACTTGGAGAGCTGAATGGGTATAATGTGGACTACTTACTACATATGTGCAAGTTCTCAGTGGGTCATCCTTGGGGACAGAAACTTGGAAAAGGAGAGGGAGGTCATTCAGCAACAAAATAAATATTTGTGTCTTTCCCACTGTGTCTCCATGCCTACAAGGCACAAAAGAAAAATTTCAAAGAGATCACTAGGAATTCTCATTTACTAGAGCAATGACATGTAAGCAAAATTTATGTGAACTATTATGGAAAAGAGAACCAGCTTTAGCAGGTGCACATGTCTCAAATCCTCCTTCTTAAGTAACTAGATGAATGTGACTTTCCATGCAGAAAATACACAAATAGTGTGGTGCAGGTGAAGACTAAAACTCAAAACCAGCAAAGATCTCTCTTCAAATCACTGCATTACTGTTCCCATTTTCCTCAACTGAAGCCTTAAAGGTGAAGGTTGTTATTAAGCCCTCCTCTCCCCCGCCCCAAACCCCTCCCTCCCATGTCATCTCATCTCTAGATTAATGAAACCCAATTTTTTCATGTCATGTTTTCTAGACCTTTAATTATTTTTGTTGCTCTTCTTTGGAATTTCTCCAGTTTGTCTACATTTCCCTATATGTAGGCACATTACTTCAGCTGGGGGCCGTGTGAGTACTGAGAAGAGCAGAAGAACTTCTTTTCCTGTCTTGCTTACAACACTCCTGCTAATACATTCCAGAATTACATTTGCTTTTTTTGCAAGTGTTACATTGTTGCTTCATATTTAATTTGTGATCCAGTACATCTCCCAGATCCTTTTCTTCAGTGCTCCTTCCTAGGCAGTCATTTCCAATTTTACATTTATGCCAATTTATTCCTTCCCACATACAATACTTAGGATTGGTATTGTTGAATTTCATCCTATTTATTTTAGACCATTTCTCCAGTTTGTCAAGATCATTCTGAATTCTAATCCTGTCTTCCAAAGTGTTTGAAACCCCTCACATCTTGGTATCTTGCACAGACTTTGTAAGTGTACTCTCGATGCCATTATCCAAATAATTTATGAAGATATTGAATACAACTGGAATGAAGACAGATCTCTGTGGGACCCCACTCAATATACCCTTCCAGCTTGCCTGTGAACCATGGATAACTACTCTCTGAGTATGGTTTTCCAACTAATAGTGTGCCCGTCTTATAAAAGGGTTTGTCTAGGCTATATTTCCCCGGCTTGTTCATGAAAAGGTTATGTGAGGCAGTATCAAAAACTTTTCTAAGGTCAAATATCTACTGTTACTGTTTCTCACTATCCACCAGGGTTATTATCCTGTCAAATAAGTATATTAAATTTGTTTGACATGATTTGCTCATGACAAATCCAGACTGACTGTTACTTATTGCCTTATTATCTTCTAGGGGTTACAAACTGATTGCTTAATTATTTGTGCCATTATCTTTTTAGGTACCAAAGTTAAGTTGGTTGGTCTATAATTCCCTGGCTATCCTTATTCCATAGATAAGCACTATCATTTTCCTTTTCCAGTCCTCTGGGATCTCTCCTGTACTCCATGAGTTCTTAGAGATAATGGATGATGTCTCAGAGATCTCTTCAGCCAGTTCCTGAAGTATTTTAGGCTGTATTTCATCAGGTTCTGCAGCTTGAAGACATCTAACTTGTCTAAGTCATTCTTCATTTGTTCTTGCCCTATTTTAGCCTCAGACCCTTCTCCATTTACACTGACATTCACTGTTCTATTCATCCAATCATTGTCTCCTCGTTTAATATTATACTTTGGCCAAATGTGGGGGAGATTGTGCAGCTAGGGAATAGAAGTTCTTTTAAGTTACAGTACTTCTCCCCTTGGTCAATGGGAGGAACCTTGACTCTAAAGTGTGCAGACTGACTTAAAATATGTCAGTCATATGATTTGAACCTACTGGCCCAATGAAAGAAAAATATCTGTGGAAACAGTAAGTATAGTATTTATCTTTTTTTTTTTCATTTTTATTAGATTTTCTTACCAGTTTTGATAGAAAACAGTCATGTCAGATGTCAGTGGACAGAACTAAATGTGGTACTATATATGAGAAGTTGTTTGACTTAACTACAATTAAATACCTATTTGTATTTTGCTTTTAAAATATCACAGAATAAAATAGGCATGTACAAAGCACTCAAATAACAACAACCAAACTTATTTTTAATAGAAAAAAAATCTGTTGCAGCTGACTAACTCAAATCTCATAATGGGTTGGAGTGACAAAGCAGGGGACAATATTAAAAGGTACTGGGCTTGTAGCTTTATGTCTTTATAGTTCGTGGGAATGTCCGCACTCATGAGGTGAAATTGAGACTTCATGCCAACCAGTACTTTATTCCTTCTAGCTTCATAAATATTTATATTTTATGTAAAAATGTTACCCATGGAGAAGAATGAAGAAATTGTAAAGAGTTTAGCCTTTTCTCCTTATTCAGAAATTGTGCGTAAGCAAAGATTGCAAACTCAAAATGAGAAGCAATTGGGCATAAAAGTGCCTTTTAAAAAGTGGTAGGGATTCCATTACATACATTTCGACTGTACTGTTTCAAATTGTCAGAGGATGAGAGATACAAAAGAAATAAACTGGATGATGGACCTCAATGCATGGGAATGAATTAATCTAAATGTACTGTTCAGTTCTTTCATTTCCTCATTTTATCTTTTCACCTTGTGTTTCTATGAGCTATTTTTCTCTCACATGCTGTGGCACCTTACGAGCACAGCTGTGAATGCTGATGAGAAAATATTCATTAAAGCTCTGGATTTTGGCTAGTAAATCTGGGTCCTCAAAGGGGATACACTAAAGTGGGGTTTTTGTGATGCCTGTGAATAAACAGCTGGGCCAGATAACCATTAACCATTTAGTTGTATTAACAAATAAAACTTCTAATATTCTCCCTCCATCTATGTTACATTCCTGACATACACCCAGAAGTTAGATTAAAAACATAAATACTCTTGCTGACAGGTTGTAGCATAACACTACTATATTTCTTAGGATTCAAAGTGATAACACACCAGGGGTGCGTCTACACTTGTAAATCAAGTCGACTTAATTTACTCTGCGTCTACACTACACTTTCCTTAAGTCAACTTAAGCAAGCTGCTTAAGCCGACTTAAGGAAAATTAAGTCGACTTTGTTAAACCTCGTTTTAAGTCGACTTTTGGCTTAAGTCGACTTTCTATGCCCTGCCAGGATCCCTGTCCCCCTTTGCCCCATTGTACCCAGGTACAATGGGGCAAAGACTGAGCCCCCTGGCACTTGGCAAGGGGTGCCCCCCCTGCCACCGTGGACCAGTCCAAGGTCCCCCTAGCCCCTACAAGTCGACCTAGGCATCCAGTGTGGACACTCTAGGTCAACTTTGTAGGGTCCCCCCAAAGTCTATTTAAAATTTAAGTGAAGACATGCTAAGTCGACTTAAACTAACTAGTGTAGACATAGCCCAGGACTGAAAACTAGAGCAACAAAGCAAGTTGCTCCCTAAAACACAGAGGCACAACTCACCTGCCTTACTCTAGACTGTCTGCAAACTGGCAGCGGCTAGACCTAGGCTGCATGCCCCCTTAGTTTGTAAGCAGGACAAGGAAAAGCCCTGAGATCCTAACATAATCACAATTTTAACACAAGTTTAAATACACCAGAATCTACTTAAATTGCATATTTTCATACAAAAATGGCCAATTTGAGCACACAATTGCAGTAATTGCACATGAAAATGTATTTATGTATTCAGACCATGTGTCACTGTTTAGGAAACTATGGATATATGACACAGAGATACACACCACAAACAGATTGTGGTGAATTGAAAACTTAATATTTTGATCTATCAATTTAAATTCTCAAGGGTTTTCTTGTCCTGTATGCAGACAGGGAGTTCTGGAGGGAAGTGTGCTATCTTGACCAAGTAGGAGCAGTCAGTCTGCAGACAGACAATCTAGAGTAAGATGGATTTCTAGGGAGCAGCCAACTTTGTCTCTCTCTCTTTTGCGTATACAGTTTTAGTGTCAATGGCCACAATCCCACAAAGATTTATGAATGTGTGTAACTTATTCTTCTTTAAGGTCTATTGCTGATTTCATCATTGTTTCTTCTGTTGTCTCCCCTTTTAGGGTATATCTACACAGCAAAGAAAAACTCATGGTTGGCCTGCCCCAGCCAACTTGGGCTTAGAGGCTCAGCTGCAGGGCTGTTTTCATTGCTGTGTAGAATTCTGGGCTCAGCAGAAAGGCAAGTTCTGGGACCCACCCCTCTTACAAGTTCCTAGGTTATGTCTACACTGGCAATTTAAGTCGACTTAAGGAGGCTTACGTTGATTTAAATTAAGCCGCGTCCACACTAGGCTTTCATTAAGTAGACTTAAGAAATTCTCAGTCACCTTCTCAGTCAGTACTACCTTAGTCCATGGATAACTGGAACTACTCAAGAAATAATACTCGGTGTGACCAAGACTGGCAGAACCTGGTCGTATGTGCCAAATTCTGTTCTCAGTTACTCTCTGTAACCTGCTGACAGCAGAATTCGTCCCTGAGAATTGCCTGCCTTCCATGATTGCTCCATGGCTGTCATGTGGCTGGATGACTGGGGACAATTCTTATCACTAGTAACTGTAAGAAGGAAATGGAAGGTTGAGAGAGTGTTTAGCCTTTGGAAATATGTCTGCCAACCAAAATGGATGCTAAATAGGAAAACCACAGATGCATCTCAGGCGGTTTGTGCCTGTGTTTGGTAATGTGGAAAAGAAAGAAGGGAAGTTACCTACAAAATGTTAATTATAGCAGAGCTTTGCTGAAAATAATTGACTGACTGATTTAATTATTAGGAACATTGCCAGACTGCCACCTGACAGCTATTGTGTTGATTAACTTTATGCTTCTGTTTGTCAAAGGCGCACACGGACTTTATCCGGAATCCAAAAACAACCGGTACGGAGATTTCACTTATTTAGAGCCTACTCTAAATGACTCTTGTTCTCTTTGGCTTCAGTGGGAACAAGATCAAGCCCTTAAGGAATTTATTATGCCTCCAATATACATTTTCACCCATTTAATGAAAATGGAAAATCTTCGGCATTGGCTAATGTGGTGTCAGGAAATTCACTTCCACAACCCACTCTCTTCCTCTAAGCTGTAGTCATCTGCAGTCTGCTGTGCTGCTATTCTATATAAACAGGCAGTTTGTTTGTTAACTAAATGTCATGAATATGTGGAGTCCTTGACTGTAGTTTCCCCTCTGCCAAGGCAAATAAAAACCATCCTATTTAAACCAATAAACCCTAAAGAAGAAGAGAGCCATTCACACTGCCCCATAGTTCTTGTTGTCCTTCTCCTGGTTTTCTGGCAGACTGCTAGAGAGCCCAGGGTCTGCAGCTCCAGGCATAACCCTGCCATGCAGACTGCCCTAGGGCTGGGGACCCCAGAGTTTCCAGGATCTCTGATTCTGGGTCAGTTTTACTGTGCAAAATGCCTTAAGCCTGACACAGAGCTAAGAGCCTAGAAGCCCTGACATCTCAAGTTCTAATCTGGTCCTGTCTCAGTGGCAGGACACCAAGAAGTCATGAGATCCTCAGCTCAAGATGGGACTTTTAGAGCTGTAGGCCCCTGGGTGTGGAGCTGGAACCCCAGCTCTAATTGGGATTCAGCTCCGGGCTTTATGGCAGAAACCCTGGAGGACCTGAGAATCCTCGTTCAAGCTTGGGCTACTGGGGTTTCCTCTTTCAGAGCTGGAAATACAGAAGCCCTGGATTTCAGCTCTGGAATAAGCAGCTTAGAAGCCCAGGGAAGTCTCAGAAACTAGGCTTCCAGATCCACCAACAGAAATTCTGAGTATCAGCCTACTCTAGCAATGGGGGTCCTGTGGCACCTTAAAGACTAACAAATTTCTTCAGGCATAAGCTTTCATGGGCTGTAGATGATGTTTCAGCCCACAAAAGCTTATGCCTGAAGAAAATTGTTAGTCTTTAAGGTGCCACAGGACTCTCATTTTTGCTATATACAGACTAACACGGCTACCTCCTAAAGCCTGCTCTAGGGAAATGCAGTATGTCATCTGTGAGACAACAGCCCAGAGCTATGTCTACACTAGAAAAAGTTAGGTCAACTTTGTTAAGTCGACTTAATAAAGTCAACTTTAAGTCGACTTAAAGCCAACCTTATTAAATCGACTTTACAAAGTGGACTAAGTGGACTTAAAGTTAAGTCGATTTAGTCCACTTTGTTAAGTAGACCTAACCAACTTAATAAAGTCGACTTAAGGGTTACTCCCTGTCCACACCATCCTTAAGTCAACTTAAGGAGTTGACTTAAGGCTTAAGTCAACTTAATGGGTGGTTCTTATTAGGTCAACTTAAGCTTTCATTAAGTAGACTTAAGGAATTTCTTAAGTCAACTTAATGAAAGTCTGGTGTAGACAGGGAGTAATTTAGGTCGACTTAAGGGTCCTTAACTGGACGTAAATTGCTAGTGTAGACATGGCCCAGGAGTCTTCATTCTTTAGGCATACTTTATCCATGGCCTTTCCACTACACCAGGAAACTTTACTGCATTAACAACAAAAGTCCTGTGGTACCTTAAATACTAACAGATTTCTTTGGGCACAAGCTTCCATGGGCTGCAACCCACTTTGTCAGATACATGAAGTGGAAACTACAGTTAGGAGGTATATATACACTTGCAAGGGTGAGAAATAATACAATGGGATGGGCAGGTGCTAACAAAGTCAATTCAGTTAGGGTAGATGAGGCCCATTCACACCAGTTGATTACAAGGTGGGAATGTGTGAACAGGGACCTTACTTTTTGTAATAAGTTAGCCATTCCCAGTCCTTATACAGACCCAGTCTGATTATGTCAAGTTTGCATATGACTGGGTCTGAATTGGAACTTGGAATGGTTATCTCATTACAAAAATTGCCCCTGTTCACACATTCTCACTGTCTAACCAACTGTAGTGAATGGGCCTCATCTACCCTAACTGAGTCTTTGTTAGCACTTGCCCTCCCCATTGTATTATTTCTCACCTTTGCAAGTGTATATATACCTCCTAACTGTAGTTTCCACTTCATGTATCTGACAAAGTGGGTTGCAGCCCATGGAAGCTTGTGCCCAAAGAAATCTGTTAACATTTATGGTGCCACAAGACTTTCGTTGTTTTTGCTGAACACAGACTAACATGGCTACCCCACTGGAACTTCACTGCATTACTGGTCACTCCCAAATGTGACATTTGGGTTTTGCTTGCTTTTCTCCATGAGGATGATACAAAATCTTCCGCTATAGAGAATCCAGCCTTTTAATCTATGCTGCTCCCGTTTGCTTCCATAATAAAAATCATCAACAAATATTAACAGTTGAGAGTAGGGAGAGTGAAAAAGAAACTTCAAATGATTTAGATAAGTTTGAGAAGTATCCAGTCTCTGGAGCTCACCCTGATTGCATTGAGCCTAAACTTTTTGACATTCTCGTGTCAATAGTTATTTAATCCTGAGATGTCTTTAGAATCTTCTGGCCTGGGAGCAGTCTTATTCTTACCCTTGAATGGTTATAGCCACCTCCTTGCATTACATCCTGTTCATTAGACAGTACAAAATGCTATATTTTATAACCTTGTCACTTGTCAGTTGGTTAAAGTCTGATGCTCACAAGAGATTCTGCTTGTTAAATGCTGTCAGTTTTAATTGCAATATTTCCCACGTTGGATTTGCTTAAAACATTGACTTTGTAGGCAAGCACATGTTCGCCAGCTAAATATTCATGGTGCATTTCTGTTTGGATCATCATTCCATATATTACGTGCCACTGTGAATAGTCAGCCTGCAAATTTCTTTTTTATTTGGCTTTAAAAAAGAAACAGAATAATAATTCATTTATACCTAAATTTATACCTAAAAGAGATGTGCAAGAATTAAAATAACCACTACCTGTGTCAGTCAGTAGTAGCAGCAGTATTTTTTTGTGTAAGATTTTCTCTCTCCTCGTGTGATATAATAAATGTGCACTGGAACAGCAGAGGTCAGGTAAGGTGTGTTTGCTCACAATTGCTAGATTTGAATGTTTGGGTTCCAGGTTGTGGGGCCTTTCACCTTGGTATGCAACTGTTCTTGCAATCCACAGAAGACTGGAGTTTGCTATCTCTTTGCTCAGGCCTTTGCTGGGTACGGAGTGATTTTTAAATTGTGTGGTCTGATTTTGCAGTGGGGTAAGTGGATTTAAATGTTTAAAAAATCATTACAAAAATTTTATAGCAGTCAAAAACTTGGGTCACAGATGCTCTGACTGAAAAAATAATATCTGATTTTCTACCTCAAGAGCTGTAGCTCTTGAGTGCAAGTTACTGCTGTCTAGAGCAGCACTAATGTGAGATGTTTCCTGTACAGTCATTTAACTATTCGAAAGGCAGATACACTGCAATTTCCTCCCCTTGAGTGTCCTATGCTACACCTCCACATCTGCTTCCTGCAAATCAATTTAGGTGTTTGGATGTGATCGTACTATGTAGCCACTTTGTCCTAGAATTTTGTAATAATGTGTTATTGTTGTTTTTGGATCTGTGGCGTTCTAAGCATGATTGTTAAATTGCCGATAAGGTTCACAATAGAAACTTGTCTCATCAACTGGGATATGTAAAACAAGACTGAACTAGATTAAATAACAAGACAAGAAAATATATAGCTGCTATTGTTCCTGCACTGGCACAAAGATGAACTAGTGATAACTTAATAAATATTTTTATCTCTAGTGTCTAATATTAAAGACCCAGTCACGTGACCATTGAAGTCAATGGAAGGTTTTTCCATTGACTTTACTGAGTCTGTAGTACTTGTTCACTCCCATTATGAAATCTACACACCTATGGGCTGGGATGGTGCAGCAATGTGTTTATTAACTTTTAAAGGTTACCAGTTCAATATAACATTTTATTATCAAGATAAACCTGAAAAATCCCGCTTCCCATTTCCTAGCAGTGCAATTCAAGACAACTGTAGCATTTTTTGTCTCCGGCACAGAGCAAACAGTGGAAATAAATAGAATTAATTTGACTTTTTGTCTTTTAATCTCTTACTAGATGCATTTTCTTAGCTCAGTAATTGCCAAGTCATCTGAAGACCAGATCTATATACACACAGTGTTTCAGTTTTCCTTTGAAAGAATGTTTCTTACTTCAACAGCTAAAATAAATACAGAATTTTGGTCTTTTTGTAGTGAAGCCTTCATGGACCTTAAATGTTTAATTTTTCAATCACAAATATCAGCAAAAAACCAAAAAGAAATAAAAATATCCTAGCAGAGCTTCTTGGAACTAGAAAAAGCAAAACCTTCAACAAAGTCCCTTTAGGGCAGTGCTTTTCAAACTGCAGGTCGGGACCCATTACTGGGTCACAGACCCTTAGGGTGCATCTACACTTGTAAATTAAGTCGACTTAAGCCTGCTTAAGTCAACTTAATTTACTCTGCATCTACATTACAATTTCCTTAAGTCGACTTAAGCTGCTGCTTAAGTTGACTTAAGGAAATTTTAAGTCGACTTTATAAAACCTAGTTTAAAGTCGACTTTACTGGCTAAGTCGACTTTATTAAGTTGACTTAGCCAGTGTAGACGCGGATTAGCCCTAAGTCGACTTTAAGTTGACTTAAAGGGCTCCCAGGACTCCCCCACTGCCCTCCCTGCCGGGTGGCTGGCACAGCGAGAGACTGGCGTGACCACCCGCAGGGCAGGACACAGCCCTGCCCACCCCACTCCTATACCCTGCCCCTGTCCCTGTCCTGCTCAGCCCCATTGTACCCTGGTACAAGGGGCAAATGCTGAGCCCCTTGGCACTTTGAAAGGGGTACCCCCCTGTGACCATGGACCACTACCGGGTCCACCTAGCCCCTAGAAGTCAACTTAGGCGTCCAGTGTGGACGCTCTAAGTCAATTTGGCAAGGTCTACTTTAAGTCGACCTAATTTTATGTGGACATCCTAAGTTGACTTATTTGGCCAAATGTAGACATGGCCTTAGGTACTGAGTTGCGGCGCCCCCTGCTGCTACCACCAAAAGACTGAAATGCATTGCTGAAAGATGTAATTGTTGGGTTGCGAGCATAAACGATTTTTTTTCAAATGGGTCCCAAGAAAAAAAGGTTGAAAACCCCTACCGTAGGGCTAGAGACAGCCTTTGACTATTGGGGGCTCCCAACCTCAGTCCTGCTTCTGAAATCCAAATAGAAAAAGTAAAAACAGTGGGTTACACTTAACAGCAACCCCTTGGTTCCCAGCTAAAAGTTATTTGGAAGTTGCCAATAAATAGAAGGCACTGTTTTCAGGCATGTGAACAGAGAAAAATGAGCATGGAACCATGATACGTTGTACAGAACAGTAGTTGTGAAATTGTTTTAATTAATTTTCAGTACTAAAGAAAACCAAACATGACACACAGTAATGGATACATTATAGTGTATCACAATGCTTAGAGCCAATTTAGGAAATTTCGGCTTACTGTGTGTCACAAGAAATAACGTAAAGCAGAACACAATTCTACAGCACTGTATAAAGACAAAGCTTTTAACCCTCCCACCCCCGAAAGAAAACGTACAAAATGCTTACAGTATAATATCTTTGTATGCCGAACAGTACTTCGATTACAGTTAGTGCTCCTTATTCTGTCACATAAATTAAAACAGCACAAGGTTTTAGAGCAAGTAAAAAAATAAAAATTGTTTAAGAACAAAATTTGTCCAATGGTCTCTGCTCTGTGTTTGGTCATTTCCACATGGAAATCCTTCTCAATTTTGTGTGCAGCCTTGGAATTGTTCTCAAAGTCCCGATTCTGGCATATCCTGCAAAAAGTGTCCACCACATGTAGCTGTTCTGAGAGGGAGAGGTCTTTGGGTTTGTCATTAGATGCACTATCCTCTTGTGCTTCTTCAGTCTGCTGGTACTTTTTAGCTGCGACTGCCTCCAGACATTCTTTATCAGAAAGCTCGCTTTCCACCTCCAAATGACTGTTACACTCAATGACAGCCTCAAATTCCTCTGCTGTTTGATTTTTCAGGAACAGAACCATCAGTACCACCAACTGGCTTTTTTTCTGTTGATGAAAACCCCACCTTTCTGAAGCCATTTAAATAGTCCACAGGAGAACAGAAGGCCACAACTCCTAAGCAAGATGAAGTACATTACTCAGAGTTGGTTTTCTGGCAACATTTATGGTTCACAGGTGTGGGTCAGCATCCAGAGAGGCAACAATGTATGCATTCAGACAAGCACAGTAGTGGCCTTGGAAATTTTTTAATGCTCCCTGTGTCCATTGGCTGCATGACTGAGTTTGTGTTCTTCTGAGGTAAGAATTTTAACACACTGTGTGACAGCTCTATCTGAGCTGAATTAGCTGGACAATTGTCAATTGAGACATATGTTTTGGTCTTCTAGCGACAGCTCCCTGTTCCAGTTCTTAAATCATTCTTCAAAACAGCAGACTTGTCATGGTGCGTTGGCTGAGTTTCGGTAGATCACAACAGTTCTGAGTGGTGGTTAGGGAAACAAGGAGGACACCTGTTCTTTCTAATCACCATAGAAGGCCATTTCTTCTGCCAAGTTTGCACAACACAGCAATGTGATGTGGTCCACAGCTTTTTTTTTTCCCCTCTTGCAAACACTTCTTTTAGCATGCCAAGGCCTCTGTCAGGAAAGCCCCACTAGAAGACATCATTTTGGAAGCACTGGAGATTTCATGTGATATGACGGGTACTGCTCTAAAATGCTGGGTAAAGTGCCTGCCCACCACTCAGTAGCTGCTAAGAGTTTAGTGTCTTGGTTCTCAGCATGCTCCTCTTGTTAAACCATGTTGTGCGGGGCTTTCCACTGACAGGGTCAGCCATCAAGAAGGATTAAAATCCTTCCTGTGGTCTGCTGCCAGCTTGACCTTGTGACTTACCCTTCTCTGCATTCATACATCCCCTTTCATACTGTAACTTCCATTTCATGCATGTGACGAAGTGGAATTCTACCCACGAAAGCTCATGTGATAAATAAACTCGTTAGTCTTTAAAAGTGCCACAGGACCCCTTGTTTGTTTGACTGAACTAAACTAACATGGCTACCCCTCTGATATTAACCAGAATTTGCTATTATCAGGGCTGTGAGTGGAATCCGATGTATTCATACTCTCTGGGCTCAGCTTTGCTGCTGTTTTTCTTCCATCAGCCATACCTGTTGTCTGCTGTGAGGGAAAGACAGTAAAATTTAGGAATCACATCTTAGCAAAATTCTCTATCTGGTGCTTAAGTTGAACAAGCCTAGAGTCAGCAATATGACAAAGAACAGTGCTGCTTGTCTCAGTGAGGGAAAGACACTTATTGCATATAACAAGAATTGTGAGAAACTTTCCTAGCAATACCAGAAACCAGGCAGGCCTCCTTTTCTGGTTTTCAGCTTTGATACAAACTCAAGACAGCTACACAAAACTCTCTGGGAAACTACAGCAAATTAGAATTGAGTTCAGGGCAACATATGGCGTGCGTCTACACTTGTAAATTAAGTCGACTTAAGCTCTAAGTCGACTTAATTTACTCTGCGTCTATACTACACTTTCCTTAAGTCGACTTAAGCAGCTGCTTAAGTCAACTTAAGGAAAAATTAAGTCGACTTTGTTACACCAACTTTTAAGTTGACTTTCTGCTTAAGTCGACTTTCTAAAGTCGACTTAAGCCAGTGTAGACATGGAGTAGCCCTAAGTCGACTCTACGTTGACTTAGGGCTCTCCAGGACTCCCCCAATGCCCTCCCTGCCAGAGTGCGTGGCACAGGGATAGCCTGGCATGCCCCTCACAGGACCGGGCAGAGCCCTGCCCACCCTGTCCCTATGCCCTGCCAGGGTCCCTGTCCCACTTTGCCCCATTGTACACAGGTACAATGGGGCAAAGGCTGAGCCCCCTGGCACTTAGCAAGGGGTGCCCCCCCTGCCACCTTGGACCAGTCCCAGGTGTACCTAGCCCCTACAAGTCGACCTATGCATCCAGTGTGGATGCTCTAGGTCAACTTTGTAGGGTCCCCTGAAAGTCGACTTAAAATGTAAGTGTGGACATGCTAAGTCGACTTAAATTAACAAGTGTAGACATAGCCATGGTTAGAGTGGAAACTATGCAAACCCCAGAATCAGTCCATGGTTTCATATCAGTTGAGCTTTGAGATTTTGGATTAATTCAAACCCAGGATTCATGCTGAAATCCAGGGAGTGACTAACCAGAATTCACATTCAAAGCAGATCCCCACCCCACGCCCCCACCTCCAAGAAAATCCCTGTGTGAACTGAGCATCTCTCAGTTCTGATCAAGCAGGAAATGGTAATCTACTGGAGGTGTAAAAGAAGTGGAAGTATGTCCAAGGGAACACAAAGCGTTAAATAAAATGATCTGCTCCCACCTGGAGCCCTCAGAAGCCTAGGGAAAGAAAAGCAGTAATTTGACTTAATGATTTATGGCTGGATTATGTGGGAGTACGGTGAGAGGAGAGATTATAAGGAGCCTCTCCCCTTGGTACCCACTGCCAAAGAATTGGGCAGAATTGGACTCTCTGTTCTCAGGTGTGCACAGGAATTGCTCCCTAGTTACTGCCCTAGGCATGTATGGCACCCTGAAGAGAGCTTGATGGCGCAGAGATAGCGCATTGTTCTCTGTACTGCTTGATAGAGCTGGCCTGGCACATATTGCACCTCTACAAGGTTATGTCTACACTTGTAATTTTAAGTCGACTTTAACTAAGTCGACTTAACTAAGTCGACTTAGTGTGTCTACACTTAAAATTAAAGTCGACTTAAAGGGGAACTTACAAAGTTGACCTAGAGCGTCTACACTGGATGCTCTAGGTTGACTTTATGGGGCTAGGGGGACTTGGGCAGGTCCACGGTGGCAGGGGGGGCACCCCTTGTGTACAATGGGGCAAAGGGGGACAGGGACCCTGGCAGGGCATGTGGGCAGGGTGTGATGCTGTCTGGATTTAGGGAAGCATGTATGATATTATTTTCTGTTAATATCTCATAAATGCTATAATCCATAGGAAGTATGTCATGTTTGGTATCAATAGAAAGGTAGTAATTTGCTGGGAATGATTATATAGTTTATGTATAAGAACTGTATTTGTATTAGAAGTTAGGAATTTGATGTTATATCTCTACTTTAACTTGTGTGATTCCGTGGAAACTCCCCAGACAGGAGGCTGTCTACAACCATTGTCTCCTTAACGGCTCATCAGGTTTCTCCCTGGGCCCATTGTATTTGGGAGCTTCCTTAACATTAAGGACACAATGGTTGTAGAGGCTCCCAAATACAATGGGCCCAGGAAGAAACCTGATGAGCCATTAAGGAGACAATGGTTGTAGACAGTCTCCTGTCTGGGGCATTTCCACAGAATCAGAAAATTTAAGTATAGATATAACACCAAATTCCTAACTTCTAATAGACGCAGGGTAAATTAAGTTGACTTAAGCAAGCTTAAGTCGACTTAATTTACAAGTGTAGATGCAGCCCAAGAGACGATTTGCGTGCCCCACTACACAATGGGTGATTCTGGGCTTCATTGTGCTCAGAATGATGAAACTGAAATGCCTCCAGGGCTTCCTCTGGGGCAATGTTACCTCTTTTACCCTGCGTACTGCTGGGGTGCATGCAGAAAAGGTGTGATGGAACCCTTAATAATTTCCAACTTAAGTTAATACCCAAAGGCATGGAAAGAAGGAAGAAAGAGGCTAATTTATAAATTGCTAGAGGTTGGACCTGACTGGAGAATTGTAAATGAATTTTTAAATCATTCATGATGTCTGTTTAGGGTTTGGAATCTATCCAATCTATATTTGTGTGTTTGCATGGTAAAACATGACTGTAATTTGTTTTGAATTGTGATTTAAACAACAAAGGAATTGTTCTGGTTGTTAGAATGTCTAGCTTTAAAGTGCATTTTGATTGATACCTGTCACCTGACAGTCATCAAAACAAATCATCATAAGCTTAATTGACCTTAATAGGATCAGTATTAAGATTCATGGTTGGACTAAATATGACTCCCAAAAAAGAACTACGTTAATTCTAGCACTTGATTTTTTTCACTGATGCTTGTATTGTTTAACAGGATTGTTGGGGGCGGGGGGAGTGTTTCCCCTACATCTTGAGCTTTCAATGACCAATGACAGTGAAATTCAGACCCGTGCGAATGCCTGTACCAGGCCTATGCACCTCTGCCGTTGCATATTGAGGTTGTATGTTGAAGTCTTAAGTAGATTCTCAGTATTGCATAGAATTTGTGCTGGCCCTTCACACACAGGAATCCATCCATTCTTGACAGCAATCCACACACACCAATAGTATGCAGACTTGAATTACCAACACGAGAGTTGGTTGTAGACTCAGGTTCTAAGAATGGACTGCCTGCAGCATTTTATATTGTAAAATAAAGGTAAATCATGTTGGCTGTTTGCATAGTGGTGAACTTCACCTGTATGCATAAAAATAGCTTGATTCAGGTCCAAAGTTTAGGCTAATGAAATTTAAACCTCTGTAATCAGGATTCGTAATGGGAAGCCTGACTAATCACAATGCTGTAGTTATTGCTTAATATGTTTGTTTGCCCCTTTTAGAGACTCTTATCTCTTGTTCAAATTGAATTTTCCCCCCCTCTCATTCTGCTGCAATTTAGCAGCCATTTCAGGAGCGTGTTCTTAACAGAACCTCAGACCAACACAAAAGTCCAAGTGTGCTATTGATGAAGGCATCACCTGATCTCCTGAAAATCAGCAGGGAACCCATTTTCAAAGAAATGTTTCTAAATTTTAGCAGAATATATCTGTGCCTTTTAAAGTATGTTGTACAAAATTCCTAGCAATCTAGTTAAGAGAAATATTTATCAAGTTTACTGATAATTGGCTGCTCTACATGAATATTAGCAAGATTTGCACCTGGTTGGAAAACAGACTGTTTTACTATTTTATGCAACAATTATTAGTGCATGACTATTTGTATTATTTTTTTATTATTATTTAAAGAGATGTTCAAAATGAGAGAATCTATGGACAAAAAGATTTATAGACTTTTAATGCCAGAAGAGACCACTGTGATCATCTGTTCTGACCTCCTGCATAACACAGCTTTTAGAATGATTTCTGAATGTAGCTCTGCAACTTGCAGTTACACTTACATTGTTCTGTGAATAATGTGTAATTCAGAATTAACACTATCTGTGTTTATATGATATCTTGTTTAAATCCCACAAAACATGTTAATTATTCTCCTGTGTTATTTTTTTTCCCCCACAGGAGGATTCTATTGGTTTCTTTATTACAGGGAATAAGTTTCAAGATCTCAGAATTCTTAATGACCAGTTAAGAATAATTCTCAGGCTCTGTGGATCTGTTATAAAACGTATTGTTCAAAAACAATGGAGCTCCTCAGCAGGAAGGATAATATGTGTAAAGGCTGCAAAATCAGACCCCATATGCTCCGGTTGTATATAAAGGTGCAATAGTCAATGGCATCTGTATATGAGTAACCTAAATTCTAGGATATTTCCAGATCCTGGCAGGCTCTGCTATGGGGAAGATTTTCAAAGCGATCTAATCTTCTTGGTTGCTGAGTAGCTCAAGTAAAGAGGCTGTTAACATCTTGTTAATTCCCCATTCCTTTGAAAGAGGCAGCTTCCTTCTTAAACATTATCATTTTTTCCTTCTGTGGGCTGAACCACATCTTCCATGGGTCATGTAATAAATAACCTTTTCCCAACTCTGTAAAGCTAGGTTGCTGTTATCTGCTCAGGCTATTTACACAGTGAAAGTTAGGGCTGTTTTATGAATATGTTCCTGTGCTGCCCCCATATGGTTCAGGACTTCAGTGATTGCTTTGGGAACATGTAATTATTCTGAAAAGATAAATTTGTTAGGTCACTGGAAATCTTAACATATCTCTCTGATTCGAAAGACCAAAACCCTGCCCTTTGTGTAGTCACTTACACTTGTGCTAAATGAATGCAACACAGATATC
>ML686154.1:1306487-1328161 GCA_007922175.1 Pelusios castaneus
ATAAATCTGTTAGTCTTTAAAAGTGCCACAGGACTCTGTTGTTTTTCATAACCACCATAGTCCATCTGGGCATTTGATCATGTGATCCTTTAATCATTATTTCATACTATACATGACATCACAATGCATCTCTATTTTACTTTGGTTTGCCACTGTTGAACAGCAAATTGTGTGAGTCCTGTATATCAGAAGAGACTTAGAAAGGCTCACCCTTAGTGCCTATCTATGCCTGGCATGCAGTTACTTCCTCCCAAAATTCTGCCCTAAGAAGCATCTGCTCGACCCTGATGGATTTAATTTAGCATACTATGCAAGAAAAGAATTTGACTCTTACAGCTGGGGTTTTCAATAGGACCCTCAGGGAGTTATGGGATTTGGACACCTTTCTCTCTGAGGCTCCTTTAAGAATCTCAACCATAATTTTTGTCTTTCTTTAATGCTGACTATTTGAGCTATACCGCAAAGACGCAAATTCAACTATGAGACAGACACATATGTGTGTCTCAGCGCAAGTGTGATGGAATCACAGCAGCCTACCCTCTCTGCTAACTGCCACGAAGACGCTAATTAGCCTAGCTTCTCTAATAACGGGTCCTTTGTTTGTACAGCATACATATTGCAATGGCAGCCCTCCTAGGATTTCAGCGGGACTGCCAAGTATGTGTCTGAAGAACAAGAGGTGACTAGCAAAGTGCTGCATCACCAGCGCCTGCCTTCCTACAATGCTTCTGCCATGTACTTAATTAACAGCACTGAACAAGGGCGACTGGAAATGTGCTTAGCAGCATAATATGTGATCTTCCTCACTGATGGTTTGAGGCCCAAAAGAGTACACAAACGGTGCGTCTACACTGGCAACTTAGGTCGACTTAAGAAGGCTTAAGTCGACTTACACAAAGCCACATCCACACTGGGCTTTTATTAAGTCAACTTAAGTGGTTCCTTACATCAGCTTAATAACACCACCTCTGAAGGTCAACTTAAACCTTAAGTTGAATTCTTAAGTCGACTTAAAGCCAGTGTGGACGGCAATGTCTACTATTAAGTCAACATAACAAGGTTGTTAATCTTTAAAAGTCCCACAGTACTCCTTGTTTGTTTTGCCGAAATAGACTAACATGGCTACCCCTGTTGAACTTTGTGGTAAGGCATAGGATCTTTTCTGCTGCCACTATCATACAGTAGAAGAAACATACCTCCTTGTTTCTAGAGTAAGAACCTTTGGGTGCGTCTACACTTGTAAATTAAGTCGACTTAAGCAGGCTTAAGTCAACTTAATTTACTCTGCATCTACACTACAGTTTCCTTAAGTCAACTTAAGCCACTGCTTAAGTCAACTTAAGGACATTTTAAGTCAACTTAATAAGACGTAGTTTTACGTCAACTTACTAGTTGTCGACTTTATTAAGTCGACTTAATCCAGTGTAGATGTGGCTTAGCCCTATGTCGACTTACAGGGTCCCCAGGGCTCCCCAACTGACCCCAGGGTGCCTGGCACAGCCAGAGTCTGGCATGCCCAACCAGAGGGCACCCCGCTCATGTACCCTGCCCCTTTCCCTGTCCTGCTCAGCCCCGATGTACTCTGGTACAATGGGGAAGATGCTGAGCTCCCTGGCACTTTTGAAGGGGTGCCCGGAGAAAGGGGCACCTCTTGGGTGTTCCCCTTCCCACCATGCACCATTCCCAGGTCCACCTAGCCCCTACAAGTCAACTTAGGCATCCAGTGTGGACGCTCTAAGTTGATTTGGCAAGGTTGACTTTAAGTCAACCTAAATTTACAGTGTAGACATGCTAAGTCAACTTTGTTAAGTCGACTTAGCAAAATCAACTTATTTGAACCGGTATAGACATAGCCAGAGGTATCTTACCATGATTAGATTTTAAAAATCTCAAAAAAATAGTGACAAATTACCTGCAACATGTTCATGCCAGTGAAGAAAAAGGGATGATTTACCTTTCTCTGTTGACTAAGGCAATTCATTGCTAATGTTACACACTCATGAGTAAAATATCAGAAATAAAACTTAAAGGGCTGTTTAATGATCAAGGGAAAAGTGGCTTTGGTCTTCATTACATTATTGCACATCTTGGAAATTTATGATTCAACTGTTTAGCCAATTTTATTTCCTTTATGGTACAATGAACATTAGTGATAGACAAATTTCAAGGGTGCAGAGTTTGGGGTTCATTGAGTTGTGCGGCCAAAGGATCAGATGATTATCCCTGAATCTTAAAATTGCATAAATGGTCTGCAGACCTTAGGAAAAATAAGCTTCTTCCTTGCTATGGGGAGTTTGCAAAGTTTCCTTTAGATCCTCACAGAACATAGGTGGACAAAGATGAAAAGTGGTAGTTGAACAATTATTTACTGTCACTATGTTTTATAATCTCTGATGAGGCTTGTTATCAGTCAAAGGTTAGAGAGTTTTCATTTTATCTGGTTGCATTTGCATAGCCACGGTTAAGATGAGCCTCATGTGATAAATAAATTTGTTAGTCTTTAAAAGTGCCACAGGACTCCTTGTATGTTTTGATGAACTAGACTAACACAGCTACCCCTTTGGAACTTGCAGAATTCTGAGTTTCATTAACTGTCATTCATCAGCTTGATGGGACAGACTTACATTTCAATTACACTATTATCTTTACCTGTTCACATAACATTTTTTCTCTTTCCTGAACATTCCATTAATATGACTGGACAAAATATACATTAAGGTCCCACTTCTGCAATACTTTCAAGCATATGTTTAACTTTAAGCATGTGCTTACATCCTTGCATATTCATGTGCTTTTCTGAACAAAGGCCTTCTTTTCACAAGAAGTAGACAACTTCCACCAGCAGTTACTGTGTTACAGCTTCTAGAGTACTGATTTTAATTCTCTGCCACTACCGCACTTCAGTATCTCTATTATAAAATGTAATGGTTTGGGATCATTACTGTAGAAAAATTCAATATATTGTATATGGACAAGATATTATAAAATGTTACAGCTAAGCTTCTCAAAACTGGATGCCTAAAGTTATGCTTCTAGGACCTGTAAAAGTGGCCTGACTTTCAAAAATGCTGAGCCTCCAGCAGCAACCTTCATTGAAGTCACAGTTTGGAAATCTTGGCCTTTCACTATTTTGAAGAGCTGTTAGAAAAACAGAATTTCTATTCCACGGGAAATTCTAACATTTTGATTTGTTTTCATCCAGAATCAAGATAGAAACAAAATCAAAATGTGATCTTTTTCCACAGAACAATAAATGTTCATTTTAGAAATGTTGAAGCATCTAATTTAGAGTCGGCTTGACATTAAGGCCTGGTATATACTGCAATCACATACATACACACACCCTCTTGCTGATAAAACTGCCATGTTTTTTCAACAAAATAAAACCACCTCAATGAGAGGTGTAGAGCTTTTTGCACCAAACTTTTAGTGACGAAGCATCAGTGTAAACACTGCACTTGGTTATGTTGAGGTAAATGGCCTCCACGAAGTGTCCCACAATGCCCATCCTGACCACTCTGGCCATCAGTTTGTACTCCGAGGCTCTGCAGCCCCCCACCCTTCACCCTTTAAAGTCCAAGGAAATTTTGAAGTTCTACTTTCTGTTTGGTCAGAGTGGAGAGAGCTTGCATTTAATCTTTCCAGCAGACCATACACTCCACACACCAAATGCTCTCCAACTTGGAGCACCTGATTGGCACTTGGGGAGAGTTAGCTGTGCAGTCCCAGCTCCACTCCAGCTATAGTAACTTTGATATCTTCAGCCAGCTTTCTCATGCCATGGCAGAGAAGGGCTACAAGTGGGACACAATGCAGTGCCGAGTGAAAATTAAGATGCTGCAGTAGAGCTATCAAAAGGCCACGGAGGCAAACCATCACTCTGATGCAGAGCCAAAGAACTGCCACTTCTACAAAGAATTGGAGGGCCATCCTTAAGTGGTGACCCCAATAACCCTAAAATGAACCCTAACCCCCCCCACAAGACACCCATGGACACCTCAGCAGCTGCAGGGCTACCAGAACTGGAATCAACCGTGGCAAAGAAGTCATCAATAAGAAAGTGGAGTTGGAGGATGACCCAGAACTGGGGGCTGGTGAGCATGGGAGACGGAAACTGTTCTCAAGCCAGAAGGCTACCAGCAACTCCAACCCTACAGCTCAGGCATTCAGGATGCAGGAGGGGGAGCTCTGGTAAGTATTTGGAAGCTGATGCTGCTTGAGCACAGGTAACACAAGGACCCTTAACTTGGCTAAAATGTAGATAGTTGAAGGTATAGGAATGCACAAGAGTTGCTGTTTTTGTGTTTCCATATGTTTTCCCATTCCCTTGTGCAACTAGGCACTGTGGCTGAGAAACAGATTCATTCACACCACAATTTCACAGGTATCCTCTGGTGAGATCTCCAGGAAATTTTCCTGTAGATACTCTCCAAATCTTTGCCTCAGATTCCAAGGCAGAGTGGCCCTGTTTCTTCCCTCTTTCTAGGACACTTTTCTGCACCAACTGGCAATCACTTTTATGGAGACCAAAGCAGAACAGAGGCAGGCAGCACAGGAATCCCGTTTGAAGGTGCTCACATGGAGGAGATGCATCCCAGAAAACTTGTTAATGCTCAGGAATGTGATATCAGGTTCTATGGCCCCCGCCTTTGGATAATGATGGCACAATTTGACTTTTTTTCCCCATGTACCTACATTTATGCTCTCTAAGCAACCAGCCACTCAGAACCTCAACCCAGTTGGATAATCCCCACCAGCAACCTGCATTTATGCTCTCTAAGCAACCAACCACTCAGAACCTCAACCCAGTTGGATAATCCCCACCACCAACCTGCATTTATGCTCTCTAAGCAACCAACCACTCAGAACCTCAACCCAGTTGGATAATCCCCACCACCACCCCCATTTTGCCAAACTCACCATCCCCAGGCTTTTCAAGGAGCTGTGCTTAGCCTAGAGGACAATGAGAAAGAGGTGTGTTTAACACTAATGTATCTATTGGGGAATCCACACCAATGCTTCTGGTGATTATTTTTTGTGCTTCCACAGATGTACCTTTGCAGCTAACGCCCCTACATCTGCAAACTGTTTCTGGCTAATAAGTAAGTGACCCCAGAGGAGCAAGGAGGAGATGTTCCAGAAACTCCTCCAGTCCTCTGGAGGACACCAAAAGAGAGAAAAGGGCATGGAGACAATCAATGTCCAAAAGTCAGAAGATGGCGAGACAAGAAAGGAAGGAGAACTAGGAGCGGGGCATGGGTGGCCATGAGTATTCGATCAAGGTCATGGGGCTATGTCTACACTTGCATTTTTAAGTCGACTTTAACTAAGTCGACTTAACTAAGTCAACTTAAAGTCAACTTAGTTAAGTCGACTTAGTGTGTCTACACTTACAATTAAAGTCGACTTAAAGGGGAACTTACAAAGTCGACCTAGAGCGTCCACACTGGATGCTCTAGGTCGACTTTGTGGGGCTAGGGGGACCTTGGGCAGGTCCACGGTGGCAGGGGGGCACCCCCTGTGTACAATGGGGCAAAGGGGGGCAGGGACCCTGGCAGGGCAGAGCCCTGTGTGTGATGCTGTCTGAATTTAGGGAAGCATTTATGATATTATTTTCTATGGATATCTCATAAATGCTATAATCCATAGGAAGTATGTCATGTTTGGTATCAATAGAAAGGTAGTAATTTGCTGGGAATGATTATATAGTTTATGTCCAGGAATTCTATTTCGATTAGAAGTTAAGAATTTGATGTTATATCCATACTTTAACTTGTGTCATTCTGGACAAATGTCTTAGACGGGAGGGTGTGAACAACCATTGTCTCCTTAATGTTCAGGAATCTGCCAGGTGATGTGGTCCCAGGGAGTATCCTGATGAGCCATTGAGGACATAAAGAATACAACCATTGTATCCTTAATGGCTCATCAGTTTACTCCCTGGGACCAGATCACCTGGCAGATTCCTTAACATTAAGGAGACAATGGTTGTTCACACCTTCCCGTCTAAGACATTTGTCCAGAATGACACAAGTTAAAGTATGGATATAACATCAAATTCTTAACTTCTGATTGAAATAGAATTCCTAGACATAAACTATATAATCATTCCCAGAAAATTACTACCTTTCTATTAATACCAAACATGACATAGTTCCTATGGATTATAGCATTTATGAGATATCCATAGAAAATAATATCATAAATGCTTCCCTAAATCCAGACAGTGTCACACCGTGCCCACATGCCCTGCCCTTTGGGGGCATGCCAGGCTCCCCCTGTGCCCCCCCCCGGCAGGGAGTGCATTGGTGTAGTCCTGGGGTAGCCCTAAGTCCCCAGGGCTACACTGGCTTAATTCGACTTTAGAAAGTCGAATTAAGCCTTAGGTCGAGTAGAAAGGTGGTTTAATAAAGTCGACTTAATTTTCATTAAGTTGACTTTATTTTCCTTAAGTCGACTTAAGCAAAGTGTAGTGTAGACGCAGGGCACATTAAGTCGACTTAAGCCAAGCTTAAGTCGACTTAATTTACCAGTGTAGACGCAGCCTGGGGGAGCAAACAGAGCCCCTAAATACAATAGTTTCATTGCAGACACAGTTCATGCATTCTTTTCCCCTCCTGTAGCAACATCAGAACTGGTTCCCCTACCAAAATACCAGCCTGTCTCAGTACCCCTTACACTCCACCCCATCAGACAGCTATAAGACTGACAGCTGGATGTACACCCCGCTGTCATAGCTCATACTACCTTCCACTACTTTCTCCCCTCCAGTTCTATGTATTTTTTGAGTTGTGAAATGTTTTGCATTTAATAAAAGCAAGCTCTGAGAACAATAAGCACTCTTTATTTCTGTGTTGACGTGACACTTTCACTTGCCACAACTCAGGCTGGATAGCAGTCATACAATGACACAGCGGTGTTCGCAAACGTATCTTATGGGTTCTCGTTCTCAAACTGGGCCCTCAATGCTGCCCTGATCTGCAAGCCCTCCCCATTGTGCCCTTCTAAGACTCTTAGCCTCTGGCTGCTCACATGCAGATGCAAGGTGATCCACCGTTGCAGTCCACTCAGGGGCAAACTTTTTGTCCTTAGCATTGCATAAATTATGGAGCACACAGCAAGTGGCTACATCCATGGGGATATTGTCCTCATTTAGGTCTAGCCTGCCATGAAGGCATCTGCAGCGCACCGTTAACCTGCCAAATGCACATTCAACAGTCATTGGGTTCCTGCTCCGCCTATTATTGAAGAACTCCATGCTGCTATCCAGATTGCCTGTGTAAGTCACAGTATTAGCAGTAGGATGGGTCTCCCAAGATCACTATGGGCATCTCAATATCCCCCATTTGAATCTTTTGGTCTGAAAAGTTCCTGCTTTTAGCTTCCTGTACAGGCCAGTGTTCCCGAAGATACAAGCATCATGCACCTTTCCTGATCAAACCATGTTGCCCGACCACAGTTAGGGAATCCCATCACTGTGAAGCCATCCACTATGTTGCGTATATTGCCCAGAGTCACAATCCCACACAAAAGAATGTGATTAATGGCTCTGCACAGTTGTGATAACACAAATCTAATGGTGGACTTTCCTACCTTAAACTACTTAGCGCCCAATCAGTAGCAGTCTGGAGTTGCCAGTTTCCACACAGTGATGACCATGTACTTCTCCACTGAGATGGCAGCTCTCATTCTGGTGTCCGTGCACTGCAGGACAGAGGTCAGCTCCACATAGAGTTCCAGGAAGATGGTTTCCACATTCAAAAATTCTGTAGCCACTGGCCATCATCCCAGACCTGCATAATGATTTGATTCCACCACTCACTCCTTGGCTCACACTCCCCAAAGTGGCAGTTCACAGTGTGCAGATGCTCTATGAATGAAAACGGTAATGTGGTGCTGTTTGTCTGCATGTCACTCGGTAGGTCAGGCACCTCGGAATCCTGGTCCAATTCAGAGCTTGTGATATGCTCCATGACCAGCCAAGTTGTGTTCAGAACGCTGACAGAAATAGCGGAGAGCAGTGCAAGCTCCACAATCCTTTCAGACAGAGATGGTGGGTGTGCAGGAAACAGGGGGCCATTGAAAAATGACACAAAATGCAGCTGGGAACGCAAGGAATGGCAGGCTGGAAATCAATGCACCAGTGCTGCTGTATGCTTCTTTCCCCCTTCCCTCAATTCCTAGTGGCACAAGGTGAGTGGCACAGTGGGAATAGCTGCTCACAGCTGAATGAATACCAGAGCATCAAATGTGGACACATTTTAACAGCATGACTACTGTGTGGATGGGTGCGAGCACTGTAATTACAGTGTTTTTTTTTAATCACCTATGTAACTACCATCAACAAACCTATCAAAGGCCTTGCTTGTGTCTGCCCAAGCTGTCACATTACCTAATGGGGGGTCTGTAATTTTGGTGTCTCCTGATGCAATTCATCCTAGGGGGCCCAGGTTTTCCAAACAAATATCACCTATAATGCACTGTGATCATGGGACTCCCATGATCATTGTGGGGGCTCAGGTAGATGGGGAACTGTATATCTTTTATCTCAGTTAAAAAAAACCTTCATTAAAAATATTAGAATGCAACTAGATCAAACAAAGTCCTCCTTCAATTGCTCTGAAACCTTTGATTAAAAATGGTTGGAATCTTGTGCTTGTGGTGACCTGCCCATAATTATTGTTTTATTGTACCAGCGACATTTCCAGATTGAAATATGATGTCACCATATATTTACAGTTAGACCTTGTCATATCAGTGTTGAGTGCAAGATAATTATGAGGCACAAAGGGCTACGTGCTGGTTATTAGCTTCGCTAGTTTGTCAAGGAGGAGAAAGTCATTTGGATGACACGTACTCTGTTTTCTTGAGCAGAGATTTGCCCTACGATTATGAAAAGCTTTTAAGCCGCAAATGTTTTCTGTATATAACTGAGTGTGTGCTGCATTTTGGGTTAGTGCATACTGGGCTTTCTTTTGCTTCTAAAGTGAACCCAACTGCTGCAAACTAAAACAAAAAAGTACCTGGCCGTATATCATGGTGTACATCACTACAATCAATAAAACCTGAGAAATACCAGTGGAGAGCGTCTTCTTAATTTTTTTTGTTTTGTTTTGCCAAAGAGGTTAAAAAGTATGTGCAACACCAACAAATAAAGATTCCTTTCACACATGCATACACAAAAATCTCTCTCTCGCCCTCTGCATGTAAAAATAGCATATGAGGATTCAGAGGCTTCATCTTTTTGTTCCAAATCGAGAGAAAAGAACACTCAGAGGAAATTAGGGTAGTGCAAGTAACAACGTAAGTTCTGCCATCTCCTGGCTGGAGAAGCGTGACTTAGCCTCAATCACAGAATAAACACACAATAAGCAAAACACGTCACCAGAGAAAAACAAAATCTGCAACATGAGGAAGAAGCAGCTTTGTACATGCTTCTGGCAGGCAATCCACTGAGCAAAAACAGACTCCAACTCATCAGCAGGGCAGTGCCAGTCTTCTGCCAGGAAAATAACTTGTTCCTCAAGAAGGGATGACGATAACTGGACTCTGAATCAGAACAACAGATACATGCGTATACTTTCACAGGCAAGTCCTTATAAACCCTCTGCTACTCTCAGACAAGAAAAACAACATAATTAAATTTAAACCAAGAAATAACGAAGAAGTGAGACAAATGGGTTTTTACATTCTAGACAAACCAAAAAGCAATGTCCTTAATGCCTCACAACCTACGTCAGAGATGATAGCTTGGCAGCACTTCGTTAACAAACACAAGAAATGAAACTCCAAATGAGTAGATGCAATGGAGAAGAGAGACTTCTGCAGCCTAGGAAAACGTATCTTGCTCTTGCTTTCTTGGTGGCAGCTTTCATCTGTGTTGGTAACACCTGTGTACCCTTCACAACTATTCCGTTCTGTAGCAGGAATTGGGAACGGAGATGGGGAAAAGTTATGCCCTGGACATTTCTAGATATCGGGATTGGGAATAGGGCTGATTCAAGAATTCACTGTGAATAAATTGTCTGAGGAAGTTAGTCTTGTATCGTTTCATCCATTATTCATCAGCTGATTCTTATTTCTGTGACTGTGTCAGCTGAATAGTTTACTGAACTAAATTTCAGCCTATGGGATGCTTGTGAATAATTCACATTGCTTTTTTGCTATTCATTGATCATTATTTCAGGTGTCTGGTTGGTTATGTAAGTTACATAAGTTTGTTTCTGTTACCTAACTGGATGACTGGCTTTTGTTAAAAACAAAACAAAAACAAAGGAGAAAAAATAATCATGATTAGTTAATAGCTAATAACAGACACATTTATGCTAGTGGAGTTGCCCCGTGTCTAAAGCCCTTAGTAAGCCCCATGGAGGTAAACTGCAGCTTTGATTGTCTTTGCTAAAGGGTGCACTGGTACAGTTACATTAATAGCTGTAATCAGGCAAATGACCAATGAGTTTTTGCAGTAGTTTTTACTAGTTGAAAATGTACTTGGTTTTTTGCCTAGAAATGCTGGCAGATATGTAATAATGAACAATGAATTAATTATTTATTATTATTTATTATTTTTGCACACAAATATGTTTGTCTGTGTCTTAATACAGGTGGTGCCTGAGAGATTGTATGTGATCACTGGGCTTTGGAAACAAGTCTGGAACCATAGAATTTTCTGTTCTTTAAATATTAAGTCACTGGTGACACAACACATAGATCAGTCATGTGAGAGACAAGGCTTTGTAAGTTTGAAAATTTGTCTCTTTCACCAACAGATGTTGGTCCAATAATAAATATTACCTCAATTCCCTTGTCTTTCTAATATCCTGGGAGCAACGGAGCTACAATAACACTGCAAGCATGAGTTATCTGGCACTTGGATGATTACCTTATTATATACAATACTGTAGTTACCTACCATGTTCCAAAAGTCATGCACTGGACAGACTGGACAGTCTTCAATCTACCAACTTTCTGTCCACATCACTGTGCAAGTGTAACTTATACATTTGATATGGGTGTTCTAGATACCACAAAATTTGGAGATGAAAATTTTCAATTTGCCTGAAGCCCAGTAACAAGTGGACACAGAATGCAAGTCCACTTCTACAGGCTATATATCTTTCAGTTTTTCTCCACATCTTAACCTAGGTGCCAGTGATCTCAAAAGTGTGGGTAGTGGCCATTTCTGATTTGAATATTGTTTCGTATAGTCAGAGTTTGTGATATAGACAAACGATAGAAATACAAGTTCATTGAGGAGGTACAACAAGGGACACAAAATCTGTCACAAAGTTTATCACAATAACACTTTAGCATCTTTATTTGCCAGTAAAGAGTACATTGTAGAAAAATAGCCAAGGGAGTAATCTTTCTCATCTTACTTTACCTGCACTTTGGCTTCAATGCAGCTGAAAAAAAGCCTCATCTTTCCAAATGGCACAAGCCCCAGGAATGCAATGAATGATGGCTTCAGAGCCAGCTCTGCTGCTGTAAAACCCCACCCATTCTGCCATCTGCAGCCTGGAGAGTTAAAAAAACTTAAGGTAGTCTTCATTGCCATGGTGACCGAATGAACAGGATCGATTGATTGAGTAGCCAAGACTTACTCAATCAAATCCAGAAGGGTTTTCAGACTGATGCCAGTAATCCGCATCCCGAAAAGGAGTAAGGCTACATTAACAGGACAGCATCTCCTATCAACACGACACCGTGGGTGCGTGTACACTTACAAATTAAGTCGACTTAAGCTTGCTTTAGAAAGTCAGCTTAAGCCAATGTAGATGTGGAGTAGCCCTAAGTCACTTTAAGTCAACTTAGGGGGCTCCAGGGCTTCCCACTGCCCTCCCTGCCAGGGTGGCTGGCATAGCCACAGCCTGGCGTACCCCCCCAAAGGGCAGGGCAGAGCCCTGCCCACCCTGCCCCTATGCCCTGCCAGGGTCCCTGTCCCTCTTTGCCCCATCCCCCTGGCACTTGGCAAGGGGTGCCCCCCCTGCCACCGTGGACCTGTCCCAGGTCCACCTAGCCCCTACAAGTCAACCTAGGCATCAAGTGTGGACGCTCTAAGTCGATTTTGTAGGGTCCCCTCTAAGTCGACTTAAAATTTGAGTGTGGACATGCTAAATCGACCTAAATTAACAAGTGTAGACATAGCCCATGGTACAACAATGTAAGTACGTCAACATTATGTACTGTGTGCATCTCCCGTCGACTGCTTGCGGCAGTGTAGACCAGATCTTAGTCTGCAATTGGAAGTGGATGTCATTCAAATGAACTGCTCCTCTTCCACATATCATTAGACCCACTGGTTAAAAGGGACAGCCTATTCACCAGTGCCCACAAAGCCCAAGGAGTAACAGGGCCAGGGTTGGAGCTACTACCCTACTTATCTGCAGTTTGGGATCCTGAACTGCACCTTCAGACCAATGTCTCTGATGGAGTGGACTATTTTAAAATACCTTGTTTATGTTTTAGGGAAACTTCAGCCTCCTGGCCTATTACTCTGCCACAGCGCCTTCCCTTTTCCCCTGCCATGACGGGTCTTCTGGTGTGAGGGCGGCTCCTTCATGACCATCCCCATTTGGCTTGGGAGCGGCAAGATTCAATTTCAAGCCATGTGGCCAGGGCGGAGTTTATAAGAGGCCAGGGGAGGCTTTGCCTCCCCTGATTGGCCACTCTCTGCCTCCCCACTGCAGGGACTCAGAGAGCGACCACTGCTGGCAGTGGTATCCATCCCCAGTCGGGGACCCGGAGCTACCACTGGTGGTGGGATAGAGCCCCAGCCAGGGCCCGTCCTGCCACAAGTGGTGGCTGTGGGTCCCCAGTCATACTGGGACAGAATCAGGCTCCGGCCGGGTCCTGGAGCTGCCAGCGGTGGCAAGATCCAGCCCTGAGCTGGCCCAGGGCGGCCAAGTGGCGTGAGTGGGGCCGTGGGGGAGAGCTGCCTGGGGTAGCTCTGGAGCTGCCTTCCCTGAAGGGAGCTCCAAAATCCACCCATGCATGTGGTCTATTTCTTCACCCTGATTAACCTTCCAGCATAGATCTCTCAGACAATGAAAGGCCAGTATTAATTTTAGGCTGTGACCCCTGTGACATTGTATTATATGTATGTATCTGGTAGATTTGATCATTTTAACATCTCTCTTCTTGTTGGTTTCTTTCCTTTTATAACAAATCTTTAGTTTTAGTTGCTAAAAGATTGACCTGCAGAGTGATATTTTGGGCAAGATCTGAACTAATTTTGATCTGATGATGTGGCCGACTCTTTGGGGATCAGAAGAACATTTTGTAAAGAGAAGAGTTTTAAATAACATCTTTTTATAGGACCTAGTTGCTGATTGGGAACCAGAGACTGAAATGCAATAAGGGGGGCTGGGCTGGGCTGTGTATTTTGTTGTGGGGGTGGAAGTGAGGCATCTTGATAATCAGTGTGGGGAATCAGGAGCAGAGTGTCTAACTGGTTAGTAAAGCTAACTTCAGTATTAGTCACCAGTTTGGGGAGAATCTTCTCTCCCTTTTGCAATCTGCCATGATCTTGCATTTTGGGGGTGGGGCTATCCCAGGCACATTGGGTCACAGCCCCTTTTAAAAGAAAAATCCGATTGTTTATATACCAGCCTGCAGTGACATAATGACATAAACTAAGCAAGAGGGCATGTGAATAGTATTGTTTAAAACTGGATTTCTAAAAGTACTGTAATACAGGGCACTTGCCACATGCAGATTGGAGCAAACCAGAACCAATTAGCTGTCTTAATTGCTCCTCTGACTAACACAGCCGATATATCTGGTGTTCGGGGTAACTCTTGCACAATTCAAGAAAACTCAAAGGGGTTTAATTTTTATTATTACATTTGATGTTAGAAGATGTCTTAGGGGCAGCAGCTCAGTTTTCTAATATTATGGCCTAAAAGAAAGTGTAATTGCCACAGATGCACCGAAGGCATGTTTTTCTGCCCTGTGTAATTCCGGTGTTATGCTTCTGTTCTTCCTATCAATTACAGTTGTAGTGTATGTGTTACATATAGATATAAACATGATTATTTTAAGCTGTTCAATGATCAAACTCAATCTGATTGGTTGAGACAGGGTCCTGTGATTAAATATAGTTAGTACTATTGTTCGACTAAGCCTTTCCCTCTCCTTGCCTCCATTAAAATAAATAATTAGTAATAATGATGCCTCTATTGAGTTCGCTAACCCAACTCCTCCATCATTTTCTGTCCTTCACTCAGGCCCTTGGCTAGCAACAGGGGCTCATTACTACTAGATGATACCTCAGACTAGGTGTCAGTACACCTGGCACATTGATGCCAGGTGTTTGTCAGAACCCTAACATCACCCACAGTTCCAGACGCTCCTGCAATGTAAGTATTCTTTTACTTGCTGAGCCTGGCAGCAGATGATAACAGGAGGGATCAAAAGTGTCTTAGCGTCCATAATGTATCTGCTATAGCTATTCAAGGAGGAAGTTACTTACCTGTAACTGGAGGTTCTTTGAGATATGTGGTCCTTAGCTGCATTCCAGTGATGTTACCAGACTATGTCCAGTACTCCAGGCCTCAAACTCTGTGCCTTTTGCCTATGGAACAAAGAATAGGACATGTGAGGAGAGTGCGAGACGCCATTCCCTAGGCTCATCCTGTGGAGGAGATATGATCTCCCTGGAAGTGGATGGCCCTGATGGAGGAGGACACTCTCCTTCTAGTAAAGCAAAGACCTCTGGGGGTTCAGCAATGGATCCAGATCTTACTGGTGTGAGGGGCACTCTTTCCTTCCAGAACCAGAGCTGAGGACTTCCCGGATATGAAGGGGAGTGTCTCATGCCTACTAGGGTGCCAGTGATGACAGTATGGCAGCTCGTCACCTGGAATCCTTGGTTCCCATAATTTCTGGGTGGTCTTCTTGTGCTTATGGGACTTGGAACATGCTCCATCTCCTGGGGCCAAGTTAGCAGAGGGACAGTCCATTTTCTTGGACCTAGAGGAAAACCTAGCCTCATGCTTATGAATGCATCCTAAACTCCCAATTAGGCCCTGCCATGGGTTCAGTGGACATGGTCTCACCAGCACCAGAGCTGGATGGATTAGTGGGAGTCAGGTTTCCCGTTGAGCTAGGCCGACGTATAGAAGGGGGTTCTCTGACCTGGGTCTTAGTGCAGTTGCATAGCCATCTTCATGAGATGCTTGCAGAAACAAAGTGCTTGGCCTTCTCAGGTCCAGTTGGGGAAGGATTAGCAAATACTGCACCTAGCTGTAATGTGAGCTTTGTCTAGACAGTAGAGACAACAAAGATGTTCATCACTGACTAAGGAGGATAATGGGCAAGAGGAACAGCGTTTGAAGCCCAGAATCCTGGGCATAGCACAGTACCCTCATAGGAGTACAATAGGAATCATCACCCAAAGAAGGAGCTTCGAAGGATCCTAGAGTTGGTGTTGCTGCCTTTTGTCACCTCTAGCCTTCCCCATGTTGTGTGGAGTTTTTGCAAATCAAAATGGAGTTGAGTCACATGGTCAATCTGGGTGACTCACTGAGCAGGTTTCTCCCTAGGACCATTGTGCCTGTGGTTCCTTAATGGGCCATTAAGGAGACAATGACTGTAGACTTCCAGTCTGAGGAGTTTCCCAGAATCAAATAATCTGAATCACAGATATAACAAACCTATTCCTAACTTCTACTATAGATATGACAACTTTACGTAAACAATATAATCATTCCTAGCAAGTTACAACCTTTTTATTGGTTCCAAACATGGCATAGCTCTTATGGATTATTGCAATTATGAAATATTAAAATAAAAAAGTATCAAAAATGGTCCCCTTAATCCGGACAGTGTCACGGGCCCCTTTCGTGTCACCAGCATATCGAAGAGGAGAGTCAGAATCTATTTCTATAAAATACCACTTGGAGCTAATGCTTGAAAGTGTGTCGGGGAGTAGTCAGCCCCTGAATTCTGGCGGGGCCCCTGACAGTAGAAGTTGGGCCCAGCCAAGGGCAGCTTCCAGTCACATGACTGGAAGCTGCCCATCCCAGAGGGAGGTGCAGTGCTCGGCAATGGCACTAGCTTCAGCACTTCTGCTCCCCTTCCAGCCACAGCTGTGGAGCCCAGCAGCCACAGCTGCAAGCAGGGCAGAGACACCAGTACTCCACTCATGGAGCAGAGGCATTGGTGATGACCCCTCCGCTCGCAGGGCTGGCTGCTGGGTGACCCCACAGCTGTGACAGTGAAATTCACACGACTGCTGGGCAGTAAGGTGGGTGGGCCTCCTGGCAAAGTGGGTGGGCCCCAGACCACCCATGGCTACGCCTCTGGAGTGTGTCAAAAAAAAAAGTTTTGTTCTCTGACTATCATTTGTTGCAAGGCAGCTGCACCTGCAAGTGTTTATGTGCATTAACTGATTGATTTAAGCCACCCGTTCTACCTTCAATGCTCATGTGGTGCAAGGCCTCAATTTTTAATCACTATCAGATACAATGAGGAAAAACAGAGTCCTTCTAAGAGAATTTTTCTCAGTCAGTGACCAGAAAAAACTATGGTTGAATATTAGTTACGTAAAGCCGAAATTACTCAGGGGGTGCTGTGTTGGTACACTAAGCACCAGCTGTGAGAAAGCGAAATGAAAAGGCATGTGAAAGCTTATAAATGTAGCATGGTAAGTGATAACAAGAAGCACCATATGTTCAGAATTTCAGTCCTTCCACAAACACTAAAAGACTCATTGTACCTACGGAGTAGGATTGTGTGAGCCTAGCTTAGACTATGAAAGGTCTAGCTGTTAATGTCCTGAGGTAGAGCTGGCCCAACCATACAGGTAAACTAGGAAGCCCTTACAGCACCAGGCTTTAAGGGGTGCCAAATTAGAAGGAAGTGATTTTTCTCTCTCTCTCTCTGTGTATATAGATCTAGATATATAATCTCTTATAAACGAAAACATCACTCTGATGGAGGGGTGTCCAAGTCATAGTTTGCCTAGGGCACCAAAAACTCTTGTGCCAGCCCTGCCCTGAGAAATGCTATACCAGTTGGTAACCAACCACTTCGTTTTTTGGCAAAGGAAGGCTTTACAAGACATGACAACTTGGGAAGCTCTCTATATAGATCATGAGTTCTTTGTCAGATTATGAACTCTCTATATATATCTTTACTAAACTGCAAATGTCATTCTGAATTTGGGTGCTAGTTGCCTACAGAGGTGGCCTTTGGCTCTTGGGGGCCTGCTATAGGCCTGAGGGGCCCTCTATAGGCCCACTGGGGCTCCATATAGGCCCCTGCGACCTCCCCATGGCCCCGGCTCTCTGCTGCCAACCCCACTCCTCCCCGGCCCCAGCACCTCCACTGTGTCCCCAGCCCCCCATCTGCAGCCCCTCCCCCCACCAGCCCCAGCTCCCCACTGCCTGCACTGGCCATAGGGCCAGCTCCTCCTCCTGCTGCCAACCGAGACAGATGCGGCTTTTGGGGTAGGCGAAGCTGGCGATGGGGCCCCTTATGGATTGGGACCCTAGGCATCCGCCTGCTTCACCTATCCCAAGAGCTGCGTCTGCACGCTGATGAGGCCTGAGTTGGAGGACTGGCTTTGGCATCTCCTTCTCTATTCTTCTTAAGTATGCTTTTGGAAATGATCAATCTGGCATAACAATTGAATCCAAAAATGACGGCAGCTTGTTTAACATCAGGTGGTTTCAGAGCAAAAGGCATGTCATCCAGCTCACTGTTCAGGATCTGCTTTTCACACATGATGCTGCATTCATTTTTAATTCACCTGATGAATTCCAGATCTTGATGAATAATCTCTCCCATCTTCCAGGATTTTTTGAAGATATTTGCTAATGGCTCAGCTATTTCCCAGTCAGCTCCTTGTGTTCTAGGATGTATTACATCAGGCCCTGGTGATTTGAAGACATCTAACTTGTCTCAGTCATTTTTAACTTGTCTTTTCCCTATTTTAGCCTCAGATTCTAACTCATTTTCACAGGCATTCTTTAAGTTAAGTACCCATTTGTTACTAAATGTTTTGGTGAAAATTTAAACAGAAAAGTCTTTTTGTGCTTCTGCCATTTCCACATTTTCTGTTATTGTTCAACCCCACCCCCACCCCCGCTGCCTTTATTGAGTAATGAGCCTAACCTGTCCTTGATCTTCCTCTTACTTCTAATGTATTTGCGGAATGTTTTCTTGCTATCCTTTATGTCAATAGTTTAATCTCATTTTGTGCCTTGGCCTATATTTTTCCCTACACACTTGTGTCATTTATTTATAGTCATCCTGTAATTTGACCTCATTTCCACTTTCTGTGGGACTTTTTTGAGTTTCAGGTCATTTAAGATCTCCTAGATAAGTCGGTTTGGTATCTTGCCATGCTTTCTGTTTTTCCTGTGCAGTCGGACACTTTGCTCTTGTGCCTTAATAATAGTTCGTTGAAAAATTACCGACACTCTTGAACTGTTTTTCCCCTTAGATTTGCTTCCCATGGGTTCTTAACTACCAACTCCCGAAGTTTGCTAAAATCTGCCTTCTTGAAATCCATTATCTTTATTGTGCTGTTTTCCCTCATACCATTCCTTAGAATCATGAACACTATCATTTCATGATCACTTTCACCTAAGCTACCTTCCACTTTCAAATTCTCAACCAGTTCCTCCCTATTTGTCTTCATTAAATCTAGACTAGCTTCTCCGCTCGTAGCTTTTTCCACCTTCTGAAATAAAATATAGTCTCTAAAACATTCCAAGAACTTGTTGGATAATCAGTCCTGCTGTGTTATTTTCCTAACAGATAGCTAGGTAGTTGAAGCTCTCCATCACCACCAAGTACTGTGTGTTGGGTGATTGTATTAGTTGTTTAAAAAAACACATAGGGTGCGTCTACACTTGTAAATTAAGTCGACTTAAGCTTGCTTAAGTCGACTTGACTTACTCTTCGTCTACACTACAGTTTCCTTAAGTCGACTTAAGCAAGTTGCTTAAGTCGACTTAAGGAAAATAAAGTTGACTTAATGAAAATTAAGTTGACTTTATTAAACCTCCTTTTAGTTCAACTTAAGGCTTAAGTCGACTTTTTAAAGTTGACTTAAGCCAGTGTAGACCTGGAGTAGCCCTAAGTCAATTTAGGGCTACTCTAGGACTCCCCCACAGCCCTCCCTACCGGGCGGGGGGCACAGGGGGAGCCTGGCGTGCCCCACCACAGGGCAGGGCAGAGCCCTGCCCACTCTGCCCCTATGCCCTGCCAGGGTCCCTGTCCCCCTTTACCCCATTGTACCAAGGTACAATGGGGCAAAGGCTGAGTCCCCTGGCATGGGGCAAGGGGTGCCCCCCCTGCCACAGTGGACCTGCCCTAGGTCCCCCTAGCCCATAGAAGTCAACCTAGGCATCCAGTGTGGATGCTCTAGGTCGACTTTGTAAGTTCCCCCCTAAGTCGACTTAAAATTTAGGTGTAGACATGCTAAGTCGGCTTAGCTAAAGTCGACCTAAATTTACAAGTGTAGACATAGCCATAGATTCTTCTTGCTGGTTACGTGGTCTATTGTAGACCCCCCTCCCATGACATCAGTCTTGGAAAAAAAGATTTGATGCAAATATAAGATATTTCTGATGCATCTCTACTTTCATATTCTCTGTATAGCAGTTTCTACTGTTTTATAACCTTTTATGTGACATTCTGCTAGAACATTCTGTCTCCTGAAAGTGCAATTCATCTCTGAGCAGCACTTACATTCTACTTACGCCCACAATGTTTTAAGTGGAACTCAGGTGGTACATTGGCCTTGCTCTACTGCCCTGAGTACTCCCTGCTGAGTGGAAGAATTCTTTCTCTCCCCAAACACTAAATATGTTACTAGTCAGAACTATCTCAATTGATAGCAGTTGTCCATTTTAAATTTAAATTAGATCTGGTCTACACTAGAAAATTAAGTCAGTTTAACTACTTTGCTCTGGTATATGGAAAATCCACACCCCTGAGCAACATAGATAAGCTGACCTAACCCTCAAAGTAGAAAGTGCTAGGTCAATGGAAAAATTCTTCTGTTAATTTAGGTATTGCCTCTCAAGGAGGTGGAATATCTATACTAAGAAGAGAACCCCTCCTGTCAACACAGGTAGCGAAGTAAGTCGACCTAGGGTGTCCACACCGGGTTTAGGTCGACGCAACAAATCGACTTAGCTGTTAAGTCGACCTAAACGATATTTATTATGTCGATTTAATGAAAGCCTTGTGTGGCTTGTACGGCTCCTTAAGTCGAACTAACTTTCAAATATAGACATAGCCAAGGAGTCCGGTGGCACTTTTAAAGACTAATGAATTTCTTTATTGCATGAGCTTTTGTGGGAGAAAGTCCCACTTTTGTCAGATGCTTTGAAGATGGGCAATTTACAGAATGGGAGGAAAATAAATACAGAGAAGTGAAAGTCATACGATCAGGTCCTACACTTACATTTCCCTGCATTTATTTCCCTCCCATTCTGTGAGTTCGCCATCTTCAAAGCATCTGTTGAGGTGGGATTTTCTCCCACGAGAGCTCATGCGATAAATAAATTTGTTAGTCTTTAAAAGTGCCACAGGACTCCTTGTTTGTTTTCCAGTTCTCAATATATATCTCAGAAAAATGCTACTAAACCAAAATAAATTAAAAGGCATAAACTGGGCCAACATAGGTATTTTAGGCACAGTAAAGTGCAAATTCTTCTTGAAATGACTGCAAAGTAGTTTTTATTGTATTTATAGCAATACTTCTGATTTATATTGTCTATATTGCATAAAAGGATTTTAGTGTTGTACAAATTTACAGCAGGATTCAAAATAGGTACTTGTATATTAACGTCCAAAAGCTTAGCTGAAAGGTTAATGCGACTTTTCAAGAGCTGCATATTAAAAAGTTATCACTGTAACAAACAAAAGTGTAATCTCTTTATAATTCTTTATAGCCTCTCAGCAGAGAAGAAATCCATTGCAATGTTATTCTGCATGACGAATTCGGTTCATGTTACTGAGGATGTAATACTGTATGTCAAGCAAAGCCTTCGGAGCTGCAGTTACTTTTAGCAGAATAATTAATTGACTGTGATTTTCAAGTATTACCAAGATATTTTATATACTTCACTGGATTAGAATTACCGCAGGATAATAGGAAATGCACTATTCATGACTTTTCTAAATGCCTATTTAAATAAGACAAGGCATACAACAAGGGAAAGCAATTTCTTGCAAGCCTGAGCTTGTCAGATGAAGTTTGTATAAAAGAATCCAGACCAATTGTTTCTTGAGTAAGATAGGGTGTGGTGTCTTAAAATAAATGAATAATGTGAAGGTTAAAGGGCTATTTGAGTACAATCTTTAAGTACCTATGGCTATGTCTACACTGGGGAATTAAGCTCGACTTAAAAAAGTCGACTTTAATAAGTCGACTTTAAGTCGACTTGTTAAGTCAACTTAGAGAGTCCACACTGGACTCCTAAGTTGACATAAAGTGGGCCTTACTAAGTCGACTTAGAGAGTCTACACTGGACTCTCTAAGTCGACTTGCTGGGTCCAGGGAGAGCCAGCCCCGCATGGTGCTGGCTCTCCCTGGGGCAGCAAGCCTCTGAGCGGTCCAGGGAAGAAGGGAGCGAGGAGCTCCCTTCTGCCCCAGACCACTCAGCTCCCTTTTGCTTGGGACTTCTCAGGTCCCAGGCAGAAGGGAACCC
>ML686154.1:1328561-1436278 GCA_007922175.1 Pelusios castaneus
TGCTGAGCAGCTGGAGTGCGGGTCCTGGGGAGAAGGAAGCAAGCCCCATGGTCCCTTCTTGCCGGGACCTGAGTGGTCCCGGCGAGAAGGGACCCATGCCCTCAGTCGACTTAGTCTACTTAGGGCTACCCCACCTCTACACTGGCTTAAGTCGACTTAAATAGTCGACTTAAGCCTCAAAGTTGACTTTATACCAGGTGTTATAAAGTTGACTTTGAATTTCCTTAAGTCGACTTAAGCAGTTGCTTAAGTCAACTTAAGGAAACTGTAGTGTAGACGTGGGGTAAATTAAGTCGACTTAAGCAAGCTTAAGTTGACTTAATTTTCAACTGTAGACGCACCCTACATGAGGAATAAAATTTGATAATGGGCTCTTCAGTCTAGCAGAGGAAGATATAACATGATGCAGTGTCTGGAACTTGAAACTAGATACATTCACACTGGAAATAAGGTATACATTTTTAATAGCAAAGGTAATTACCCATTGCAACAATTTACTATGGGTCAGTTAAAATTGCAGTCGGTTTTAAAAATCGAGAATGGATGTTTGTCTAACAAATATGCTCTAGGGGTTATTTTGAGAAAGTTTCCTTATTTGTGTTATATGGAGGTTGGACTAGATCAGGGGCTGCAACCTGGCCTAAGTGTCCTGGCTCAGGTCCCTCTCCCCCAATCAGGAGGCTACACCCATTGAGACTCTCAAAACATTTAGTTATTGCAGGAATTTTTAAAAATGGCTCTTTTTATCTTTCGGGTTGCTGACCTCTGTACTAGATGATCACAACAGTCCTTTTGAATCTATTAATTTATGACAGCAGGATCCTTGTGTTCATGGCTCTGACATGGAATTAAGACTTAGAAAGAAGTTTTTGTGTTGGAAAGTTATGGAGACAGGGATTTAAAGTGAGGGCTAAAGAATTAACACAGAAACTTCTGGTTCTGACCTTGTAAATGTCATCTGATTAGGTCCAAGTTCATTGATTTTTCTGTTGTGGCTAAGCCTCAAACCCAAATGTGATGGGTGTAACTATCAAGGAAGGCAGAGAATTGTGTCAGACTCATAAAGGATAAAGTTAGAAGTAATGGGATGAGATTAAGCAATCAAAAATTTAGGCTGAATAGCAGGAAAAACATTGCTAAGGGTAAGAGCTATGAGATTGGGAAATAATCTGCCAAAAGGAACGGTGGAAACCCTAGAGAGGTAGCTGTGTAAGTCTATTTCTGCAAAACAAACAAGGAGTCCTGTGGCACTTTCAAAGACTAACCAGTTTATTTCTTGCATGAGCTTTCATGGACATAATCCCGTTGCATCAGATGCAGAGAAGGAATGCAATAGATGACCTAACAAGCTTTTCTAGCTTTAATTTATACAGTATAACTCAGAACTCAGCCTTTTGGCTGTTTACCAATCCATAATGAAAACATGTTTTATTTAGCACTCTGCTTCTAATACTGTTCCAATACTCAGGACAGCAATGGCTTGAAGTGTGACTGAGACAATCTGCTTTCAAAGGGGGAATGGTAACTAGAGTTAAACATACCAGAAACATTTTTGAGATATGGAAAAATATTCCCATTGTAAATCAGGAATAAAAGTCAATCACAAACATTCTAAATCTAAAAATCCAGTAAAATAATGTTCAGTTTGGGCCAGTGGAAAAGTTTCCTATAGATTTTAACTTTTTTTAAAAAAATTTCCTAAATTGACAAACAAAAGGTAATTTCACCTTTAAAAAACTGAAACTTTCTGGTTTGACAGTGGCAACATGTAATTTCAAAACCTTTTTCTCCAAAATTTTTGAGTCAATAGGTTTGTTTCATGAACAGCTTCCATATCAACAATGGAAAATTTTTTGGCAAAAAATGTGGCTCATTGAAAAATTCTCAGCTGCTCTTGAGTGTGTCTACACTGGCAATTTAGGTCGACTTAAGGATGCTTAAGTGGACCTACACAAAGCCGCGTCCACAGTGGGCTTTTATTAAGTTGACCTAAGTGCTTCCTTAAGTCGACTTAATACCAGCGTAAGTCGACTTAATAACACCACCTCTGACGGTCGACTTAAGCCTTAAGTCGACTTCTTCAGTCAATTTCAAGCCAGTGTGGATGGGGAATAGAACTAAGTTGACCTTATTAAGTCGTCTTAAAGCCAGTCGACTTAACAAGGTTGACTTAAATCAACTTAAAGCGTAGGCACTCTGTTAAGTCAACTTAACAGAGTCGACTTAACTTTACAAGTATAGACAGCCGTAGTGAGTTACGTGAGCTCACGCTGCAATTTATGCAGAGCATTTGCTACCATTTACCATGGTATTACAGCCTTTACAGATGCTACATCTGCAGGCTGAACCTGATTAGGTTGGGAAAAAAAAGGGGCAGCAGATGAAGATAATATTGGCCTAAAGTGAGTAGGAAAGGTGACATTTCCATAACATTCCTTTGAATGACTGATTCTAAGATCTCTGGCTCAAGTAGAGAAGAATTCTCTTTTGGTTAGTACCTCATAACCACAAAGAATATACACACACACTTAACTGCCTCTTATCAGATGCCCAAAACAGAACAAAGAAAATAAATGAATGGAAATATCATGCGAGAATGTTCAGTAAAGTCAGGATAGTTTCAGAAATCATTTTTTGTGCTTATCTATTGAGAAAGCAAGCAAGAAAGAGAAGCATAATCCTATTTGAAATGTGTCCAGTAATGCTGGTAGTTATATAAGGCATGCTGTCAATAGACTGAAGGATGACAGACAAGCAGTGGCAGATTTACCAGGAAGTAAACCATGCAGTGGCCCAGGGCCCCCAGTGACGGGCGTGGGGGTGGGGCATAATTCAGGGCAAATCTGACAAATGACTAAATTTAATAAGCACTGCAAGACATGAAGTGGCCCAACGTTCTGTATTCTGCAAACTTATTCTGCAAACTGTGCTCTAAATGTGTTTTTTTTAATGTAATCTAGCAAAGTATTTGCAGTGTCATTTTTTCTGCTGTCTTGGCACTAGCATAATGGCAACTAAGTGTAATCAGGGGAATAGGCCCATTATTGTGGGGAATTATTTCGGCTCATATACTGCCCCAGTGGAATTGGTTAGCAAAAGAATCTGAGTCCTTGCTCCCACTCCCTTTACCCAGAGGCATGCCTGACCTTGAGGGCTCCCCTCCCGATCTCCTGTGTGGTGGCGTCCCTGTAAACACAACATGGCTGAGCCCCTGGTTCCTAGGGGGGGATCAACTCCCAGTCTTGTTGTGGTCACCTAGGGCAGGAGATAGGGTGTGCCTACTCCCAGGTACTAAATCGGCTCTTGGTGTTTCCCTGACCCACTAAGCACTGCATATATTTCAAAGTAAAACAATATAGTAAACACCTAACAGTCAAAAATCAAATTAAAAAAAATAAAAGAGGAGAAAAATGAGAGGAAAACACCCATTGCTACCCCGCTGGCACAGGAACACCCTACAAAGTGTCTTTGAGGTGTGAGGAACATTCATAGTTTGTTCCTCTCATCGCAGGCCTCCTGCCCAGGCCCCAGCTGTTCTGCAGGGATGCAGAGTCAGACTCTTGCTCTGGCGGAGGCCACACAGCCCTAGGATCTAGGGGGCAGGGCCCTTGTCCCCAGTATCAGCCCCACATTGGGGTTACAATCCCCCTCCCAGTCTGACTTTTGATGCCTCTTGGCTGGTGATGTCCCCCTTTCCTGGGCCCTGCCTTGGGTGCCCCTCGTTTTCCCCAGCCACCGCCCCACCCTGTTTCAGTGTGGCTCAGCTCTGCTCAGCTTGGCTTGGCTTTCTGTGACAGTCCTCGGGCCCCTCTGGTTCTGCTGCTGTGGGTCAGCTCAGCTCCATGGGGTTCTCTTCTGGCCTCCTGCACCCAGCTCCAGCCAGATCCATGCCCACCCCCACTTTGCTCAGCTCAACTCTCTAGCTGCTTCTCTGGTTCTGCTGCTAGGGGTCTGCTCAGCTCAGCTCCCTGGCCTGATTTCTCAGGCCTCCCAGCCACTGACTGCTTTGTTCTTAGCTTGTCCCAGTTCTCCAGCCTCAGCTCCCTCATTGGCCTGTCTGCCCTGTCAATCAGGCTGACCTGGCATATTGGTCTCTCTCCAATGACCCTGCAGGCTGTCCATTCCAGGATCCTGCTTCCTCAAGAGATGACCAACCAAAATGACTCACTAAATTCCAGTAAGGGGAAAAGAGTCCCCTTACATAAGAAAAATCATTGTTTGCCAATCAAAGTCATTCTGCTTGAACAATTATCTAATTGAACAAAATCACCCAGCCCTGCAGTTTGCAACAATGCCCGTGATTTGTCACTAGTACGTAACGGTTCAAAATCCTGTTTTTATAGAGTCTGATTAAAAATGTGGGATTAACTGCATTAAATCTATTTGGGTGGTTCATGGCCCACGCAGGCCCACCTGCGGCTATGCCCCTGCTCTTTCAGATGTTTTTAATTGTCTTAAAATCAAGATCAGATTTTTTAGCAATGATGAAGTGATACTATGAGTCTGGCATGCAATTGAAAAAATGGGGGGGGGGGGAAGAAGGTGAGGTAAGAAGATGAAGCTGAGCAAAAAGACAATTTATTGTCATAATGTAAAAAGCTTAAATTTCGAATAGTGGATATTCCTCAAAAATATGGGTGAGAAAACATCTGAACTATCTGATAACTCATTGAGCTGTGGGGTTATCCTCAACAATTTTCAAGTGGTCTGTGAAAAAAAAAAGTTAGACTACAAAAACAATCAAGGTACCTCACTTTATTTTCATGTACTTCCTATTACTTAATATGTAGGAGGAGGAGGAAGAAAAAAGAATGAAAAATGGAGTGGGGTGGGGAGATAAGAGTATGTTCTTTTTTTGGCTGGGTCCCCAGTGCATGCCCCAAACAGGAAGCTGGGCACAAGGCCCCACTAACTCTAAATCCGCTGCTGCAGACAAGACAGAAAAACAGAAACATTTTTTAAGACTTTCCTCAAAGTTCAGGTTTTTACAATGGCAGGCGTGTGCAAATGATTATTGTAAGCAGGCTCATCATTGAACAAAGACAACTACTGAGAGTGGGGTCTGGGGGAAAAAGAAAAGAGGCACATGTCTAACATATTTTGGGGTAGGCGTTCTGTTCGTGGTTTTATGTTTACGAATCCTGCTTTCACCCTTTTCCCAAATTAAAGCTGAATTAATTCCCTCCTTTTTTAAAGTGGTCTTATTTCTATAGTCAGACTCTGTGCTTACAAAAGAGAAGTATCACCTTTTGGAGGCATCGTGGGCAGTGGCATATAATTTCCCAGGTGACTGGGTGGGAGCTTGAACCAGTTTTGTATTGTATTGTTGAAAGGAACCCCTAGATGTTGAACCCGGTCCTTGTTGCTGCTGATTCCAACTGACTGAAGGGTTACATTAGTAAAATGACACAACAAAAGTCAGTATGTGACATTCTAGTGCTGGGTTGTTATTTAGATCCTTATAGACACATGAGGTCCTATTGGAGACGTGCTCATGCCTTTGAAAAAGAGTACTCTTAATTAGTTATCCAACTATGTACTTAGGAGCCTAATATTTGGCACAAAGATTTAAAATTTTAGCCAAAATCTGTCAATAATTGAGGTCAGGAACATTGCCTCAGGAAATACAAACTCAATTGGTACGTCTACACTGGAGGCGCTGTTAAGTCAACTTAACCAAGGTCGACTTTAAGTCTATTAAAGTTTACCATGTTAAGTTAACTTAGAGACTCTACAGCCCTGCATCCACACTGGCAGGTGCTAGGTCGATGGAGAAGTGACCAGGAACGCTGCAAGGGGGCCTGGAGGCCAATTAGGTCGACGTAAGGGCTATCCCCCATCCACACTGGCCTAAGTCAACTTAATAAGGTCGACTTAAGCCTTAGGTCAACCTTCAGAGGTGGTGTTATTAAGTCGACTTAAGGAAGTGCTTAAGTCAATTTAATAAGCACCAAGTGTGGGCGCAGCGGTCTGTAGGTCAATTTAACCGTTATTAAGTCGACCTAAGGCTCCAGTGTGGACGTACCCTATGGTCTGCTCCAAACAGCTAATCTTTCCTTCATTCCCCATAAATCTGCTCATAGTAAACTTAAGCTTAGGGCACATTAATGGCTTTGTCTACACTTGAAGTGCTACGGCGCCACAGTGGCAGCACATTACTGTAGACTCTCCTTAGACTGATGGAAGGAGTTCTCCATTTGGCATAGATAAGCCAATTTGCTGAGAGGCAGTAGCTAGGTTGAGAGAAGAATTCTTCCATTCACCTAGCACTGTCTACAACTGGGGTTAAAATCTGCTTAACTATGTAGCTCCAAGGTGTGGATTTTTTATACCCCTGAGTAAAGTAGCTGCGCTGACCTAACCTTTAGTGTAGGCCAGACTTGGGGAATTCTCTTTCAAGTGTGATGCCTTACAGTGGCCACCTAGCAGTAGAAATTTCTGTAGATCTAGTAGAGGCAAAACTGAAAAACATAGAAAAACTAGGAAAGGCTACAAAGGCCCAGCAAAACATCAAGCTCACACAGAGAAATTGCAATGGAGACACTGGTCTCTCTGTGCAGCTCCACAAATCCCAAGCTGAAACCAGGCACTGAAGAATGTGTACGTTTACATTGCCACTAAAAACAAAATATGATCCCCTTCAGGGGCACAAAACTAAACTTCAGATCATAATGACTAGCAGAAAAAGGGGTAAACCGAAACATTTTTCAGGGCCAGGATAGTGTGAATAAGATGTCTAAAGAGATAAACAAGTCATGCCAGTGCAAATGTGTGTAGCCTGAATACTGAATCACTGCGACAACCTCAGCAGTAGCAGCAAAAAGGCAGCTAGCCAGCGAGCAGTGTGAAACATTCTGATGAACTAAAGGAGGAGGAAAAAGAGGCTCAGATCACACTAGCCATCTTGATAAGCACAATACCTTCTGTTTGTTAAAGGCTACATTTTTTCACTAATCGTTTGAGACCTGAAGCCATAGATGACGGGTTTAATAGTCTGGGGCAGTTCCGCTGCTAGACACCTGTACCATGGTGGTCCCTCCTCGTCCCCTCCCTGTTGAAGTGGGCTTCCACCAAAAGTTTGTGCTTATTTATTAGTATAGAAGCAGCAAGCAAACCGGTATCGGGTTTCAGCAAGACACTTTATTTCAAACGGCCGTATGGAGAGCACATTGACAGAGAGAAAAACCCCATCAGGTTAAGTGCTCTGCCTGTAGGCATATTTCAGAGATTTTTGTACAGAAAAATTGGGGTTGGAGTAGGGAGGTGGGTACAATTAAAATTTCTTTAACCTACTTGGTCAACAGTTACATTCTTAATTATAATAGAACAGAGACATGTTTACGGGACATGTAGTTACATCACAAGGTTATAACAATAGCCAGGGTCTCTTTGGCGACAAAAACAGAAGTTCTGATTACTTACTTAAGATAACAATAAGGTTAGTATGGTCTTACATTAGGTAGTGGAAATTTACAGAAATCAGCAAAAACAGCACAGCCACTTATCCTTGAGACATTCCATTGTTATCTTCACTTTTAGCTTTTGCAACTCATCAGCAATTCCAGCACCATTTTTTTTCTCTTTATAATTGTGCTGCTGTTTAAAATGGGTTTGAGGCCTACAGCTGCGTGAACAAGTTTGAGGCCTACAGAGGTCTGTACTTGATTCCACCTTAGGCACCACGCAGGCTACCAGGTGGCTGAGGAGGTGGGGTCTACTTCTCAGCTTCCCAGGTCTCTTGGACTTCCCAGGGAGATTACTGCTGAACCTAGGAAGCTGAATAGCAGATACTATCTCCCAGGAACTTATGGAGCATAACAAATATACTCAGCTCAGGGAAGTGGATGGGAGTGCAAGAGGTAGTTGCCTTGCGGGAAGGGGTGTGTGGAGGAGAAGGGTGCTGAATGGGGATGTGGGAGGAGTGAGATGGCTAGTGTTGGTATGGGGGCCATGCAGGTGGGGGGAGGAAAAGGAGAGACACACATGGTGAGCAGTGGCAGGGAGCTGAGCAGGGAAGCGGCGGAACCTGGAGTGAAGTGGAGATGGAATGTGGGTAGACCATCTTCTGTGGGTCAGAGGTTTAGGGGCACTCAGAGCATGGTTAATAGCCATTAACAGATCTATCCTCTCTGAACTTATCTGATTTTTTTGAACTCAGTTATATTTCTTGTGCCTTCCCCTGAAGCATATAGTATTAGCCATCATAAGAGATGTCTATTGTAATTATTGGGGTTATTCTGTACCCCAAACATCTAGAGTGCCAGTATCATGCCCGCTGTACCACATTTTGAAGACAAGCACTGTAGATTATCAGTTGCTAAGCCTTGTAGGTGACAGCCTTGCTGGGGCCCATTAGCCACTTAGCCACACAGCTAAGGAAAAGGTTTATTAGCGCTGGCAGGAAAGGAGAAAGGTTGCAAATATCCTACGCACAGAGGCTTACACAGTTATTGTCCAACGTGAGCAGTAGTACATCTGTTTGTATCCCTGGAGTTGTCCAACTGACAGTCAGGGCTCTTCAGACCTAGTGCCTAAAGCATCTTCTCCAGTCCAGTCTCTATTCAAGCAAATAAGCATTTGTGGGCTTCCATGCCAGGCTCAGTTATTGTTTCTCACTGGGGCCCTTTGCACTGGTTCTCTGCCGAGCTAGTGCTCCTCCCCCTTAAGTCCCTCACAGATCTCCATCCAGCTAAGATGTCTGACAGACAAAGCCTGTCCCACACATAGCTCTGTCTACAGTTCCTGAAGTTTCCCTGCATTTTCCTCCTATCCTGTGGCTCCCAATCCCAAATAGAGGTGCAAGATGGGAGTTCCAAAGGTTGCATCTGGGACTGGGAGTGTTTGCTCGGGGACCATACCATGAGTGGCTAGTGAGAGCGCTCTTCCACTGATTGAGGGACTGATTACATACAGGTGGCTGGATGTGAGCTGACCTAGGAATGGGAGTTCAGACAGGAAAGTGGGGTTAGTTGGGATTCTGGAGTGAACAATTGGGGTGGCACAGCGGCACACCACTCCAGATTGCAGGAGAGGAATGTCACAGGTACCTCCCACAAAATTATAGGTCTTATGATCTCACACAAGAACTTCACCAGAAGGTAGGAGATGGATTCAGGCCAGCTGAAAGCACAGTGGGAGGAAGATTTCTCAGGCAGCATGTTTATTCAAATGCTGCTGAAAGAAGTACAGCAGAAACATACCAGGCAAATGTGGGGTTTAAATGTCAGACCTGAGTAGATAAAGTATGATGCAGGAGAAAAAAAGAGAAGATAGAGAGCTAGAAAACATAGTCTTGTGAAATGGCATTGAAGGTCTCTTAGCAGCTGGGCTTGACTAGCTGCATCCTCACTGCAAAGCTGGTGAAGTTGTAACCTTTAGGTGGGCTAGAATTCATTTAATTGCCCTTCTCCAGTGCCTTAAAAGAAATAAATCCCAACTCTTATGGAGATCCCAGATCCAGTCTTTAAGGGACTCATGGCTAAGACTGTTCAGAGTTACCTTCCCAACATTAAAATACTATTTAAAAACAAATACAATCAACTTTATTAACTACTAACTTGATAAATCTTATGATGAAAGAAACAACAACATGAAGTGGCTATGTTGTTAATGCACATTCACCATTTCACAGCTTTCTCCTCCACAACACATAAACAAGAAAATAATTTAAATTTAAACAGATCAGTCCCCGCAAAAAACACTGTGAAATGCAACTTAAGAGTTCCCAAAGTTTAGGTGGAGTTCACCAGAATCTCAGCTATAGTCTCTGCTCAAGTCCAAAGGCCTGAGTTGAAAGAAGATGCTCTCCTCTTCTTTGGTTGCAGGAATCTTCAGTAGGAATTCAAGCAGATGACTCTTCCTCTGCTGGAATCAGCACCAACCAGTCATCTTACTGATTAACCAGCACCCAGTCACATACACATGTGAAGAAAGTTTGCTGCAAAATGCTCCAGAGTAGGGAGAAAACATCTTGTTGTCCACTCCTGGCTCAGCTTCTCCTCCTGCATACTAAGCACATGGGCTCTTCTCATGCCATTGCCCTGGCCTGTCTGCTACTCTGAGACGCTCATGAAACAGTAACGCAGACTCAATAGGTCTCTTAAAGAGCTGGCCTTCAATAAAGCTTATGGGTTACAAAGTGCCATTCCAGGCTGAAGTGAAACTCAGGCTCAAACATATACCCGCAGCTGTGCCTCAGCTTACAGGGTGCATCTACACTTACAAATTAAGTCCACTTAAGCTTGCTTAAATCGACTTAATTTAATCTGCATCTACACTACATTTTCCTTAAGTCAACTTAAGCAGCAGCTTAAGTCGACCTTGGGAAAATTAAAGTCAACTTTATAAAACCTCATTTAAAGTCGACTTTACTGGCTAAGTCAACTTTATTAAGTCGATTTAGCCAGTGTAGATGCAGATTAGCCCTAAATCGACTTAAAGGGCTTCAGTGCTCCCCCACTGCCCTCCCTGCCAGGGTGGCTGGCACAGCCAGAGCCTGGCGTGCCCCTGCACAGGGCAGGACAGAGCCCTGCCCACCCCACTCCTATGCCCTGCCAGTGTCACTGTCCTGCTTAGCCTCCATTGTACCCTGGCACAATGGGGAAAATGCTCAGCCCCCTGGCACTTGGCAAGGCATGCCCCCACCCCCACCACCATGGACCAGTCCCAGGTCCACTGAGCCCCTACAAGTCGACTTAGGCGTCCAGTGTGGACACTCTAAGTCGATTTGGCAGGGTCCCCTTTAAGTCGACTTAATTTTTGAGTGTAGACATGCTAAGTCGACTTAACTTAAAGTCGACTTAAATTAACAAGTGTAGACATAGCTGCAGTGCTTTCAAGGTTGTGTGGACAGCAGCAGAGTTGGAGGCAGTACCCAAAAGTGTAGGGCTATTTCTGTGGTGTTGGCATATCCTAAGGAAGGACTCATGCTGAATTTTAAGTTCCAGCCTGAATATATGTTGTCCCTCATTTTAGGTCTTTGTTACACATTGTCTCCCACATTTGGGCACTGGTAGGTTGAGAGGTGAGACGCATGGAGAGCTGGAAGTATCATTTCTATGCCTATGGCACCAATGGAGGCATAACATCTAGAACTAACTCAGAGATGGGGTATTTTAACACTCCCATGCCCCCCTCTCACATTTGTACACTCCCCATCAAATGAAACAGAAAGTAGAGCACCAGCATAGACAGCCAAAGAGTAGCTATGTAGATTCCTAAATCTGTTTTCAACCTACACATGTTCTATAAATAGGCATGAGTCACACACCCTAAGGAGCAGTTACAGAGCAAAAAAAACTTGAGTGTAAGAATAAATGCCATTTTAAATGTTTGTGTAAAATCAATACATATTTGTGGAAATTGTTGTCATTGAATCCAACACACTACAAGCAGAAATAGCATATTGAGTTTGAAACTAAAATCCTTCATCTTAACAGGCACATTTCAATCTAAGTCAAAGGTAGCTTGAATCAAGGCCTTTTTTTCCAAACTGACAACATACTTTCCTCCCAGTCTATACAGTTTGACTGAAACCAGAACACTCATTGGGTTAATTTCACTTTCTGAGATTTACTGTTTGCTGTACAGTATGCTTATAAGGAACATCACTGTAAAGTGGTGCAGCATGGTATTTGCAACTAGATTAATGGGCAAGATTGTTTCTCCTAAGAAGCATATTTTCTAGAAATCTGGCATACCATGAGGAGGCAGCAAATCACCCGAGAGCATTCCTTAGGTGGAAAGAGCTTGAGATGAGATTAAGGATAAAGGCCACCACAGATGATCAGCATCAAGAGAAGACTGCATCAGAGCCTCTTTACTTGCAAAATGTTCTGAAAAGGCTCATTGCCATTGTGAGACTGCTTGCTACCCAAAACCTAGCACTGCGTGGTACTTCAGATCAGATGTATGTGCCAAACAATGGAAACTTCCTTAAAACTGTGGAGCTGATGCCTGAGTTTGATGCTGTACTCCAGGGCTATGTCTACACTTACCAAAGTTAGTTTGAATTAGTTAATTCGAACTAACTAATTCGAACTAATTTTAGCAAATTTTAGTTAGAACTAAGCAAGTGCCATGCATGGCACTTGCTTAGTTCGAATTAGTCAATTGCATTGAGCTCAATGTGCCGGTTAGTTCAAACTAAGAGGTTAGTTCGAACTAACATGGCCACATTGGGTTAATTCGAACTAAGTAGTTTGAATTAACCCTTACTTCAAAAAGTATAAGCGAATTTATTAGTTCTAATTAAGGAAGCCCTTAATTCGAACTAATGAAAGCCTAGTGTAGCCAAGGCTTAAATTAGTTCAAATGAAACTTACTTAATTTGAATTAACTTGCCAGTGTAGACATAGCCCAGGAGCATCTAAGAAGAGTCACCACCCAAGAAATCTACACACACCACTACCTTGCAAAATCAATTCAAAATGAGATCACACAGTTACTGGCAACAAAAGTCAAACAGAAGATTGTGGCAGATCTGGAATTAGCAAGATGTTACTCTGTTATTCTGGCCTGCACACCTGACATCAGCCATACGGAACAAATGACTTTAATGGTGTGTTTTGTAACAACAACAGAACCTAGTGAAAATGTCCCTGCAATGGTGACTGTCAGAGAGCATTTTCTAGAATTTATTAACATTGATGATACTACAGCAACTGGCATGACAAATGTGCTTCTTAAAAAGCTGGAAATACGGGAATTGTGATAACTGATGAGAGGTCAGGGCTACGATAATGCTGCCAACTTGATAGGAAAAACAGAGGAGTGCAGACACGGATCTGAGAGTTAAACTCTCTAGCTTTTTTTGTCCCATGCAGTTCTCATTCATTGAACTTGGTGGTCAGTGATGCAGCATCAGCTTTTAGTGAGGCTGCTGAATTTTTTAATGTAATTTAAAGCATCTATGTATTTTTCTCTGCATCAACTCATCAATAGCAAATTTTGAAGCAACATCTGGGAACATCCTCTCTGACACTGAAATGGTAAAAGCTTTAGATTCACAGCGCAGAGGTCAACTATGTTTTTCATTTTCATCTGAGTACTTCTTATAAACATTTTTCATAAGCCACAAATAGTCTAAGGAAATGTGTATATTTTAAGCCACGCCATACTCTAAGCCCTGGTAAGGACCAAAAGGAAATATATTCATATGCTAATAATGGAAGTCAAGAGATGCTCTCAAGTTAAAGGACAGAACGTGTCTACCTACAAAATAACAATGTAGTACTTAAAGTAACCCTGCAGTGACAGAGGGGCTAAATGGGCCTATAAATGTCAAAAGCAGATAAATGCACATTTGTCTTAAAAGCATCTTCTTTGTGAGCCATATGGCTATAAGTAGAGTACTACGAATAATAGCTCTCAAAGTAAAGTGTGTTCAGAACAAAAGTCAACATCCTTCAAGGCCAAAAACTGTAGCCTAAAGAAGCTGAATTAGACTGACAACAATCTTGAATGTAATCGTTATGTAAATAGAATAGAAATGGCAACGTGACTAAAAATAGTATGAGCAAAGAGATGAGGAGTTAATGCACTCCTGCTTGCCCAGCTCCTTCATGTTGCCTTGTGTGAAATAGAGCACTCACCACAAGTGAGCCCCTTTCGGTCAGGCGGTGAATGTTGCTTGTAACTTCAGCTCAGTGGTCTCCTGCAGGCCGTCTGCCTACTGCTGAGTCTTTCATGACTCATCATTCCAACCAAGTGACATAAAATTCTAAATCCCTTCTGGGATCACAGAAAGGTCCAACTGAAAGTCCGAGTAAACTTCTAAATCTCTAAGTCATCCATCCCTTTCAGACTCCAGTGCAGTGTGTTTACTGGACTTATCTCAAGCTTCCCCCACAGAACCTATCCTGCTCCTGCAGAGTTCCTCCTGTCACTTCTTGTGTAGTAGGTTCCCCCCCTCAATGCATCCCCAACCCTGGAGACTCCAGCAGTTTCTCTAGGGATTTCCCTGCACATTCTGGTCTTGGCTCAGCTTCCCTACCCCCCGAACCTACACTAATCTTGAGGTTCCCCCTGCATGAGTATCCTGGCTTCTCTACGATCCCCCCCCCCCCTTCCCCCCCCCCCCCCCCCAGCTTTTTCAGTCTGTTTAGGCCTCAGGGGTAACTAATCCCATCTCCTAGCCCTACCCCTCTGGCCAGGAAGCAATCAATCAATTACCCACAGGTTTGGAGACTGCCACATATTGATTTTTTTTCCCCCCTTTTCTTGCAGGTGGTGATGATTCATCATTTCATAGCTAGGCGCTGCAAAAATTTCAGAGCAGCAAATGCTAGGGATTGCACTATGGAAACATAGGGAATGTCTACCTTTAATCAGAGCTATGATTGCAACATGCAGAGAAATACCTGAGCTGGCAGTCATCTAGCTAACATGAGTACTAATAGCAGGGAATCCAGAGCAGCACAAGCATCAGCGTGGGCTGTGCAAGCTCACCTGGGAAACTGGGTACTTACCTGGAAAGGCCCTCCCTGCTGCTGCAGTTTCTCTGCTAGGGTTGCCAACTTTGTAACATTTAAAAACCAGACACTCCAAGAGGAGTGTTGGAACCTATCCTGCCCCATTCTCGCCCCCCCCCCCAGGCCCTGCCTCTGCCCCTGCCCTACTTCTTCCTCCCAAAGCCCTGCCCCCCATTCACTCCTCTTCCCTCTTCCCCTGTCACTTGCTGCTCTTCAGCTCCCTCTTACCCTGCCTGAGTCCAGAGCAACTTGCTCATGGATTCAGGACTGAGAGGAAGGAGGCAACCTCAGTTGAATAGGGGTTGGTGCAGATGATGAGGTGGTGCATCCTCCCATCTCCTTCCCTCAGTAACCAGACACTGGGGCTATGTCTACACTTGTTAATTTAAGTCGACTTAGCATGTCCACACTTAAATTCTAAGTCAACTTTGAGGGCACCCTACAAAATCGACCTAGAGCGTCCACACTGGACACCTAGGTCGACTTGTAAGGGCTAGGTGGACCTGGGACTGGTCCATGGTGGCAGGGGGGCACCCCTTGCCAAGTGCCAGAGGGCTCAGCCTTTGCCCCATTGTACCTGGGTACAATGGGGCAAAGGGGTACAGGGACCCTGGCAAGGCATAGGGGCAGGGTGGGCAGGGGGCATGCCAGGCTGTGGCTGTGCCAGCCACCCTGGCAGGGAGGGCAGTGGGGGAGTCCTGGAGAACCCTAAGTCAACTTAGAGTTGACTTAGGGCTACTCCAGGTCTACACTGGCTTAAGTCGACATTAGAAAGTCGACTTAAACCAAAAGTCGACTTAAAAGTAGGTTTAACAAAGTCGACTTAATTTTCCTTAAGTCGACTTAAGAGGCTGCTTAAGTCGACTTAAGGAAAGTGTAGTGTAGATGCAGAGTAAATTAAGTTGATTTAAGCTTGCTTAAGTCAACTTAATTTACAAGTGTAGACACACCCTGGGTGTCTATCATTCAATCTGACCGGACACTGTCAGGTCCCCTTTTTGATTGACTTTCTGGACAAGAACCGGGCATCGGGCTACCCTAATAACCACATTAGCTAAATCAAAACCAGCTTGGGCATATCTATGCATGCTCCATTCACACCTCCAATGGCAGCATTGACATACCCTTAATGGAATGGGGTAAGCAAAGAGTGAAGTGGCAGCTTTAACTGAAAGCCTATCAGTATTATGAATCTTTCTCATATTATATTTCCCTTTACATTTTTTAACAGCAGCAGATTTTTGAATAAAGAGAAAGTCCATAATAATATATGAAGTATCATATGAGACCGAATATAAAGTGTGAATGGAACAATTACACAAAATCACAATATAAAAAGAAGCCATGACATTCAGCCATTTCAAATGAACACAAATGCCAAGTAGAGCCTAAATTCTCATGTAATGACCTGATACATTACATTGCAAAAGCATATGTAATCCAGTCACTAGCAGGCTTATTCCACCCCACTGCTAAGAAGTGCTGAGAAATCTTTCTTTCAAGCTTATACACCAAAAGCAGCGGACAAGAGTAATGAAATTGAAGAGATCTACAGGCAATTGTTGGAGCCCACTGATAGTGCACTAGAATACAATGTACTGGTGATTAGAGGAACTTTCATATTTCATTGCTTATCTCCAGAGAAATGCTATTAATAAGAACGTAATGGATTGATTGAGAGAGAGCTAATGAGAACACTGACCCATTAAGTTCTTCTCTGAGAAGCTATTTGTTCTTACAAGCACTTAACTTCAAAGTTAAAGCAGGAAGAAACACAGACTTGCTCAAAACATCATCACACTGTTGGAAGTTTCATCCAGTGGTTAGAAGGGATGGGAAGTACCTTTTTTCGGCTTTGCCTTTGACTCTGTTAAGTCGACTTAACAAGGTCAACTTAAAGTTGACTTTGTTAAGTTGACAACTTTTCAAGTGTAGATGCGGCTTTGTGGATCCCTTCCCCAGGAAGCCAGGGTCCTGGCAAAGAGGGAGTCACAGCTGCTTTCTCACCGGCCCTGCAGCTTCCTGGCAGAAGGGAGCCGCGGGTCTGAAATGGGGCTGGCAGCTGCCAGTGCTCCAGGTGACAGGGGAACCTCCAGGGAGCATTGCTCTCTTCTTGCCCGAACCTCTGTGGGTGTGGGGAGAAGAGAGCTGGGCTCCCTTCTGGCTGGGATGGCTCGGTCCCGGGGAGAAGGGAGCCCCGCACTCCTTTCTCCCTGGGACCCGAGCGGTCCCAGCCAGAAGGGAGCGTGGGGCTCCCTTCTACTCGGGACCTGCATGGTCCTGGCAAGAAGAGAGTCCAGTGGCTTCCCTCTGCCTGAGACCTCTGTGGGTCCTGGCAAAAAGGGATCCGTGCTTTTTTTACTTTTTTTACTTCAGTCTTCACAGGGAGGGCCAGCTCCCAGGCTACTACACGGGGTAATATGGAATGGAGAGAAGGAGAGTGGCTCTCAATGATGGAAAGTCAGATTAGGGGACATTTAAAGAAATTGGATGTGCACAAGTCCATGGGGTCGGATGAACTGCATCCAAGGGTGCTGAGGGAGTTGGGGGAAGTGATTGCAGAGCCGCTGTCCATTATCTTTGAGAACTCGTGGCGAACAGGGGAGGTCCCAGAGGATTGGAAAGAGGAAAATATAGTACCTCTCTTCAAGAAAGGAAAAAAGGAGGATCCGGGGAACTACAGACCGGTCAGCCTCACCTCAATCCCTGGGAAAATCATGGAGCAGGTCCTCAAAGAATCCATCCTGAAACATTTAGAGGAAAATAGAGTGATCAGGAACAGTCAACATGGATTCACGAAGGGCAAATCGTGCCTGACCAACCTGATTTCCTTGTATGATGAGATGACTGGATTTGTGGATGAGGGAAGAGCCATTGATGTGGTATACCTTGACTTTAGCAAAGCTTTTGATATGGTTTCCCACAGCATTCTCGTCGGCAAGTTAAGGAAGTATGGGTTAGAAGAGTGGACCATAAGGTGGATCGAAAACTGGCTAGATCAATGGGCTCAGTGGGTAGGAATCAATGGCTCGATGTCTGGTTGGCAACCGGTAACGAGTGGAGTGCCCCAGGGGCCGGTCCTAGGGCCAGTTCTATTCAACATCTTCATTAATGATCTTGATGATGGAATAGACTGCGTGCTTAGTAAGTTTGCGGATGACACCACGTTGGGGGGAATGGTAGATACTCTGGAGGGCAGGGACAGGATCCAGAGAGACTTGGACAAATTGGAACACTGGGCCGAAAGAAACCTCATGAGGTTCAACAAAGACAAGTGCAAAGTCCTGCACTTAGGATGGAAAAATCCCATGCACTGCTACAGGCTGGGGACTGATCGGCTAAGTAGTAGCACTGTAGAAAAGGACCTGGGGGTTATGGTGGACGGGAAGATGAATATGAGCCAACAGTGTGCCCCTGTTGCCAAAAAGGCCAATGGTATATTAGGCTCCATCAGTAGGAGTATTGCCAGCAGATCGAGGGATGTGATAATTCCCCTCTATTCGACACTGGTCAGGCCGCATCTGGAATACTGTGTCCAGTTTTGGGCTCCCCACTACAGAAAGGATGTGGACAAATTAGAAAGAGTCCAGCAGAAGGCAACAAAAATGATTAGGGGGCTGGGGCACATGACTTATGAGGAGAGACTGAAGGAACTAGGCTTATTTAGTCTACAGAAGAGAAGACTGAGGGGAGATTTGATAGCAACCTTCAACTACTTGAAGGGGTGTGCCAAAGAAGAGGGAGGTAGGCTGTTCTCGAGGGTAACAGAGGACAGAACAAGGAGCAATGGTTTCAAATTACAGCTGGGGAGGCCAAGGTTGGACATTAGGAAAAACTTTCTCACTCGGGGGGTGGTGAAGCATTGGAATGGGCTATCTAGGGAGGTGGTAGAATCTCCATCTTTGGAGATTTTTAAGGCTCGGTTAAACAAAACCCTGGCTGGGATAATTTAGGGGGAGTGGTCCTGCTTTTTAGCAGGGGGTTGGACTAGATGACCTCGTGAGGTCCCTTCCAACCCTATTATTCTATGATTCCCTCCGCCTGGGACCCACGCGGGTCCCGGGCAAAGGGAAGCTGTGGCTCCCTTTTTGCCAGGACCCATGCAGGTCCCGAGCAAAGGGAAGTCGGGCCTCCCTTCTTGCCGGGACCCGTGGGGGTCCTGGGCAGAGGGAAGCCATGGCTCCCTTTTTGCCAGGACCCTCAGGGGTCCCAAGCAGAGGGAAGTCACAGGGCTCCTTTCTTGCCGGGACTGCACGGTGGTCCCAGGCAGAGGGAAGCCACTGTACTCCCTTCTTGCTGGGACCCACAGGGGTCCTGGGCAGAGGGAAGCAGCAGGGATCCCTTTTTGCCGGGACCCCGCGGGTCCTGGGGAGAAAGGAGCCGCGGCTCCCTTCATGCTGGGACTCACAGTCCCGAGGAGAAAGGAGCCCAGGTTCCTTCTCCCCTGGACCATGACCTAGGTCGACTTATAGAATAAGTCGACCTAGGGCATCCACGCTGTCTTTAGGTCAACTTAACCATTCGACTTAAGAGTTAAGTAGACCTAAAGACCGGTAGTTATTAAGTTGAGTTAAGGAGCTGTTTAAGTTGACTTAATCACAGTCAGGTGTAGATGCGGCTTAATTTAAGTCGACTTAAGCCTCCTTGAGCCAAAAAGGTTTTTTAAAAGTTCTTTTTTAAATTAAGAAGGTTTAAAAAAAAAAGTGGGGGCAGGGCTAGATGCCCATGAACAGGCCCCAAACCCAGAGGGGAGGCAAGCAGCCTCAGCCCAGCTCCCAGCTGCATGCTAGTCTGGGTGGAAGGCAGGCAGCCACAGCTCTGTAGTGCCCAAGACCATGGGCAGAAAGATTTTATTACCTTTGTTGTTCTGACGGTAACAAAACGTGCCCACACATGGTTTTGGGCGTGGCCGCGGCCCAGCTCACAGCCAGCGGCAGGGGAGCACGGACCACTTTAAAAAGCCAGGGAACCCCTGGGTTAACCTGTTACTTCTATTGTTAAAAGATGGAGCTAATGATTCCTTCTGGAGTCTTCTGTTTGAAGCAGGGACATTGCTCCTGTGTCAGCAGCAAGCCTTTTCGTGAGTTGAAATCACTCTAAGAATTAGAAAAATTGGGAAAAACCTTAACTGACAGCAGAGAGTGGCCACGTCAGTATCAACAGATGGAGGGAGCCACAAGCAGTGGGAGCCACCAGATGCCAGGAGCCATGAGCAGACAGTGCCAACCTGCAGACAGCGGGAGTCATGAGTAGTAGATGCCAGCAGATGGTGGGAGCCTGCCAACAGGATGTGCTGAGGCCCAGTGGTGGCAGGAGGCAGCTGCAGAGATGGCCTGACACCCGGTCAAGCCCGTATTGGCAAGAGCCTGCAGGAGGGGACTGGCTGAGGGCTGTGAAGACACCAGACACCAGGCTGCAATAGAGACAGGGTTAAGCTCTAGCAGGCTGACTGACCCAAAATCAATCTTTAAAGTGATGTAAGAAAACTATTGAAATGGTAATTAGAGCCATTCCTTGTAGATAACTAGCCAAGCCATGTTAATAGTCAAAAGTGTTTGAAATGACAGTCTGTATTAGAATTTAGAAGTAACTACTAATTGTTTTGAAGGCTGCGAGTCTGTCACGGAGGTTGTGGAAGTCACGGATTCCGTGACTTCCAGAGATCTCTGTAACGTTTTCCCTTTCAGCCCTGGGGGAGGCAGATTGGGGCTGGAGCTGCCAGAGCTGTCAGATGCTGGGAGGGCTGGAACTCCCAGTCACTGTGAGTAGTGGGGTCTGGGACTCCAGGCTGTGGCAGCCTCCCTGCTGTGGTCTGAGTGGCCCCAAATGATGGGGAACTCAGAGCTCTGAGCTGCTGCAGATCCCAGCTGCCAGGGGACTCAGCAGCTCCCTGCGGCTGCTGGCAGTGGAGGGAGCTTGGAGCTCTGAGCTACCACAGGCACTGGTGGTCTCCTGCAGCTCTGAACATCCCGAGCTGGCAGGGGGACCATGGGCAATGGGGTGTGCCTGGAGTTCTGAGCCACCAGTTCTGGAGCTTCAATTCACTGCAGCTCCCTGTCTTATGCTGATAAATGTAGCTGGTTACCTGTGTGTGTACAGAAAATAGGAAGCACACTTCACATCCACAATAACTGCCCACTACTGTCAAGAAGCTAACAATGGACAGCTAGGGATCAACAAAAAGACTCTGGGGCCATAATTCTGTTATTTTAGGAATGCTTAAACCTTGATAGGGGAGGTTAGAGTAAGATGACTAAGATCCCAGCTGCAATCTGGATCACCCAGCTGTTTCTCATGGAAGAAATTATACAGCCTCTGTACATGAAATGTCTATTGGATTATAACCTATGAAATGATTTCTGGAAAGAACTTTTGCAACTCAGCTTACCATCTCTCCTATGAACCTATGAACTTCATTCTATTTCTAATGATCTTTTAACCAATACTCTCTCCTTTTTTTTTTTTAATAAATGTTAGTTAAATTTATAAGAATTGGCTGTAAGTGTGTATTTGGATAAGATCTGAAATATTCATTGACCTGATAGATAATGTGTCCATCCATTGGGACTGGTAGAACTTTTTTATATGATGGACAAGAGTTTCAGTAATTCTCCCACATATTCCACAGAACTGTGTTTTGGCTTCTGGGTGACCAGTAAGGTAATAAGAAACTGTTTTGTTGCTTGCTCGGTGAATCTGATTAATAGAAACAACTACCAATTGGGAGGGGGGGTTCCCTGCCCCATTCTTCACAGTTTGCCATAATTAGGCAATCTCAGAGTGGCTCACCTAGTTGTCAACACCACACAAGCATGCTGAAAACAAACCCCACCACCCACACCAAACAATTACCACTGGCAACCATGGCAAGTAGTCATGGTTTAGGAGCAATCATACATAGCACTTGCTAAGAGCTGTGACACACAGTGTCTGATAGAATGTGTGAAGAAAGAAATGTGTGAAGTTCTTCTTAAAACCTTACAGAACTGTTTTAATTACTATAACAATGCTTAAGTGCTCCTCATAAACTAAGCCAAAACAGAGCAGATATCATGAAACAAAAATTAGTGCTCAATGAAGACATTAAAGAACATTAGAAGTTTTCACAACACAAAACCAGAGTCAACGGTATTGTTAACCTCCCACAATAGTCCAGTTTCAGTTAGTACATTAGGATATTAACTGAAGGGGACTAAAACCCATTGAGGTATCTTACAACGTAAGTATGCAGCAATACCCTTTTAAATTTATCAAGCACAACCATAGCATCTCAATGATATCTCCTGACATAGTTCCAGATCACCTTCTGGTATGCTGCATCATGAATTTCCTGGGTCTGCTGTGGACCAAGAGTAGCATGAACAAGGATGTTGGGTGGGATCAGGTTACCTTTACAGACTTTGGAAAGGTCATGTGCTGTGAAAGTCGTCTTCTTTAGCCTCACATACTTTATGCAAAGCACAGCACATCATGATAACCAAAATCACGCTGGTATCCAAGTGCACCTGAGGCATCATCTATGTCCTTTCAACTGTTCAAAAGGGCATTCCACCACCATTCTGCAGCTATGCAGTCTTTAGATGAATTCCCATTTTATTGGGTTAGCAATGTCAGGGTAAGGTTCCATGAGTGATGGTAGGAGCAGGTATGCAGCGTCCCCCAAAATAAATGTAGGCATAGAAACATTCTACATAGTCACATAATTTTCAGAGAATAAAGTCCCTTCTTCCTCTCTGCCATATAACCCCAATCTCCTGAGCACCCTGGCATCCTGGACCTTTTCCATGTGTCCAACATTTGTGTTCATGCATTGACCCCTGTGATCTACTAAGCCTTGAAGGTCCACTAAATTGTAACCTTTGCTGTTCATGTGCTCACTGGCCTGTTTCAGTAGGCAAAGTATAGCAGTGTGTTCCGTCAATGGCCCCACACAGTTTGGAAAACTCATGCTCTGAAAAACTTGCTATAATTTCAGGGATTTGAGTAACGTCAACTATCTTTGGATAGATTGCAGTATTGGTAGTCTGGCAAGCCTATGCAACCACTGCTACAACAGTTAACTTTCCAACCCTGAACAGGTTGGTAACTGTAATGGTCAGCTGTTGGCAGCTTCCAAAGCCACTCACTTTAGCATTATTATGGTTTTCCAGATTGAGTGGTTTGGCATTAGAGTGTTAGTGCAAGCTACTTGTACAACTCAGGTAAGATCTGCTTCCTCATTCTGAAGTTCTGTAGCCACTGGTCATCATCGATGGTTTCCAAGACAAATGGTTCCACCACACCATGCTGTTTCTTTGGGACCAGAAAGGCAGTTTACCCATGGACATACTGCAACAATCCTAGCATTCAAAACATCTGTCCCTGGAATCCAACTGGATTTCTTCCTCCTCTAAGTCAACCATTTTTGCCATCTAATGGTTCTCTGGATCAATTCTGTCCAGTTCCTGTTACTGCACCCCCATGAACGTCAGTCCTGCAAGCAGCAGTATACCACATCTTCATGAACTTTCACCATGACTCCAACATAGTTTGGAAGAAGGGAGAGAGAACTGGGAGCTGCTGGCATCATATGCATGAAGGCAGCACAGAGTTCCAGCAACACGCAGTAAAGTGGGTTCTAGAGCATCTCTGGTGGCACATAAGACTCTGAGATACCACTCCTGAAATTTTACCATGAACATCACATACTGAAAAGGGGCATGGTTTTCATGTGATTTATATGCCAGTGCACAGTGTAGACCAATGCCTATCATGGCATATGTAGACACTCAGCATGGGTACAGAGTACATGCTCTAGCAGTACATGCATGTATAACTATGTAACTTGCAAGTGTAGTGATAGCCTTAGGATGAAAAAGCATATGATGAGGGCAAAGAGCTAACTCTGAAACAGTAAAAAAGTATGTGGCAGAGCAGAGGAACATGTAAAAACTGGTAAGACAAAAAGCAATTCTTACTAATGGCATGATGATCAGCTGTGAAAGCAACCCCTGAGTCTCATTTGGATGTCAAAGTTGGTTACATAAACTTCATACCAAATATTGTACAAATCTGCACAGTGCCAGTACCTGGAAAATGAGGAGTGTGCCTCCCATGGCCACATTGGAAAATCGAAAATCTGTCTCAAAATAGCTTTTAAAAATAAAATAAAGCTTCTAGGTGTTTGTATGTGGCCTGACTGAACTAAAAAAAATGACATTTGCAAAACTAGGGGAACAAAGGAGTACTGCAATGTTCCTGCAGTATTTTCTTTAGGACAGACACGTTTTTAAAGTGATAGCAGTTGTACAATCAAACCAAACAGCGAAGACAAGATTCAGCAAACAAGATTAAAAAACAGTGAATGGTATATTTTTCATGGCAGAATGCTGGATTTCCTCAAATAAAAGACATTGTAGCTCCAGCTAAAAAGGAACTTCCATCTTAATAATTGGGGTACAAAGGATTTATACATTTCTGTATAGAAAAAGTGTCTGCATGCCCACAAACACATAGATTATATTGGCATATATGAGTGGAAAGGCCTGATGAAATTTGTTGTGTACCAACCATAATGCTCCCTTAACTCTGGGAGTTCCAGGGTATTGCTAATTAGGTAAATTCATTTGCCTGTAATTTTTAGTTATATAAACAAGCTGAGAACAGTGTCTAACCTTAATTGCGCACAGACAGCAATGAATGAAGCTGGAGCAGATTTGTAAATCAGTGCTAATAGGCTGACTGACAAACTGCTCTAAGACACAACATACGAATGCCACAGATGGGACTTGGGGAGTTGCTAGCTGCAAGGAACAGGAATGCTAAATTTGTTTGTCCCTAAACAAAAGAGAAAGAAAAGACAGATGCCAGTAACAGGAGAACATAGTAAATATGCAGTTGTGACCAAATACTCTCCTTTGTTCACACTCTACACACTATTGTAATACGCCTTCTGAGGTATCACTTGAAAACTCATTGGTGACTAATGTCACGCTGAACTGTATGTAGCAACATTATGTGGAAGTTTATTAACATAAAATGAAATTATGACAGAAATATAGTTATCAAACAAATGGGGGGGTGTGTGGATAAACCTGTTTCTCAATGACAAGAGATATGCTGGTGCCATTAGCCAGGTGCCATCACCTGTTGAGCGGCCGTTCTTTATCAAAGAATGGAAACAGAAACAAGACACCCTACATTTTAGCAAACAGCATGGAACCTATTTTACCACAAGACTCCATGACTCCATAGTTGGAATGAGCTTTATCTAGGGGTAACTTTCAAGAAAATGCATTTTAAAGGGTGACTGGACTATAAAAGTGAGGGGCAAAATATCCCAAGGTACTGCTCCCTATCCATCTCCCTTTCTCTTTTACCTAAGAAGACAAAAGAAGCAGCTCCTGACCTGAAGTTTGTTCTGCCCTGTTGTTGGGAGTGTATGGTAAGAATTTTATCTTGAACCAAGCCTAGTTTGTTAAATTTTGGGACTAAAAAGTGTTTTAATCATTATTTCTTTTGCAACCATTTCTAACTTAAATGCCTTATACTTGTACTCAATTAAAATCTCTCTCTTTGCAGCTAAATAAACTTCTTTTATTCTTTAGTCAAAACTAATTCAGTGTTGCATTCAAACTGAATTGTTTGGTTAACTCCATTTAAAGTAGGAAACTGTTGGATACTATTCCCTTACTGGGACAACAGACCTTTAGAATCTGAACTGTCCAGGAGAGGCCTGGACAATACAGAACACAAGATTTTGGGGGGAAATTCAGGACTGAGTGTATGTTGGGGGTCACTCTGCAAGTGGAAACCAAAGCTGGTGGCAGCCCAAGTCTGACTGGAGTGTGCTGATAGGTTGCAGCTATACACAGTCACCCAAGGTATGACATGCATGCTATTTGTGAGGACCCAGGTTGGGAACTACAACAACAGAGCGTTATGAGGCACCCCCAGGTTGCGGTGCAAGTGGTGATACAATCCTTCACTGATCTGAATTGCATCCCGAAATGTAACAGCCTTATAAAAATGTGATCGACCTGACAAATGAGAGAGGTAATTTGACTAAGAAATAGCTCATCTCTTCTGATTTCAGTGAGTTTAGGATCAGGCTCACAGAAAATAAGCATGTAAACCTAGGAATTTAGTCTCAATTTGGTCAGGTGAGAAAAGGGAGATCTTTGCTCATACTCATTCAAAGAGTTCAGGAGATTCTAAAGGGTTGAGCAGGAGGCTTTATTTTTGAGTTCATTTTTGCTAGCAGTCCGTCACTGATGATACTCCCAGGCTGCAGCTCTCTCTCTCACTGCTGTCTCCAGTCAGCTGGTCCTCCTTGCATGGAGTCTCACATTATACCTGGCCTAATGTACCCTAGGGAGCATCGCGTCTAGACTTGAAGTTAGATGCAGGTCTCTAACCATCAGAGGAGTGAAGTTCTGGAATAGTCTTCTGAGTGGAGCTCTGGGGGCAAAACACCTAGCTGACTTCAAAACTGAGCTTGATACATTTACAAAGAAGGTGGTATAATGGGACAGCCTAGTTTGGCAATTGACTGATCTTTGACTATTGATAGTGGATATGCCAATGGCCTGAAATGGGACGTTACATCGGAGTTATTACAAAGAATTCTTTCTTGGCTGCCTAGCTGGTTAGTCTTGCCTAGACTACATGAGCATATTGGTCCTTTCTGACATTAGACTTTATGAATCCTCTACTGGATAGATGCTGAATTAGGTAACTCTTATCCTGTATGGATTTGGCAGCAGGTTTTTATACCCTTTTTGTTGAGTCATTTGCAACCACTCGTGGAGCGGATTGAATGCCACTGAATGGTTCCATTCCTATCTTTCTGAGAGCACCCAAAAGGGTATTTCTAGCCTATTGTTTTTATGCCCCAAAGGCTCTCTTGTGGGGTGCCGTGGGATCTATGTGGTCACTTTTTTTCTTCCACTTATATATGAGATTCCTAGGAAGAGCTATTGAGGAGATTTTGGCTTTAGGCACATCTAAAAACAATAGAATGAATTACCCAGTGTCTAGATAATCTTGAAGCTTGGATGAGAGCTAGTTGGCTGTGACTCAAACCCAGCACAACTGAGATGAGGTTGGCAGGCTGGGAAAAGCAGCTGAGAGAGCTGGGGGAATTTATATTGATGAAATGAGAAATGTGGATTTTAACCAATGAAGCTGTAAATGGTTTGGGACCTGGCTACCTGAATTAGTGACTTCTTCCTCATGAGGCATTGCCACAACTGAGTTCCGCAGAGATGCTTGAACTGACTGAGAATGAGCTTCTGGCAGAAGCTCTGGGAGAAGCCTTAGAACTGATTCACCATTTGGTTCTCTAGAGCCCAAGTTTGTTAACTTTCCAGCCAGGGGCAATGCCCCATTGGGAGAGGAGGGGGAAAAAAGCTGTAGAACCACGAGCAGAGCAATGGCCCTGTTTGCCTACCCCTAGAACGAACCCTGCTTTCAGCCATGCTGCAAAGTCCATCTATTTTCTCTGTTCTTCAGGAGGGCATGGACTCAGTGTCACGCTGTCCATATTTAGGGGACCATTTATGATACTTCTTATTAATATTTCATAATTGCATAATTATTTTTATATTAAACTGTTAGGATTAGTTATCAGTGCAGTATTTTGGGGTAAGATCCAAACCTATATTGTTCTTTGTGATGTGGCTGGCCCTTTGGGGTCAGGAGAACCTATTTCTTTAAGGGACCGTGCAGCTAGGTGGGAGCCAGAGGAGCTGGAGTGCAATAAAGGGGGCTGTTTCTATTTTGGCACGCATCTTGGTACCTGGTGTGGGGAACCAGAAGCCTGGTTTTGACTGAGAGGGAGACTGGTTTAAGTACCACCCATCACTGTTTGGGGAGTTTGGCTCCCAGTTTTGCTCCTTGCCCTGATTTTCGCACATTCAGGAGGCTATCCCAGGAGGCCCCGCTCACACTCAGATGGATACATTTATGGGTATTCTTTTTGTTTTGGGATTTTTAGTTAAAGGGACATGTACTTTGGCTATGTCTACACTTACCAAAGTTAGTTCGAATTAGTTAATTTTAGTTAACTTTAATTAACTTAATTCGATCTAGCATGGCCCCACTGGAATTTTAGTTCGAACTAAGCAAGTGCCATACGTGGCACTTGCTTAGTTCGAATTAGTCAGTTGCATTAAGCTCAATGTGCCGGTTAGTTCAAACTAAGCGGTTAGTTTGAACTAATATGGCCACATTGACTTAATTCGAACTAACTAATTCGAATTAAGGGCTAGTTCGAAAGGTATAATCAAATTTATTAGTTCGAATTAAGGAAGCCCTTAATTCGAACTAATGAAAGCCTAGTGTGGCCAAGGCTTAAGTTAGTTTGAATTAAGCTTTCTTAATTTGAACTAACTTGCAAGTGTAGATATAGCCTTAGAGTACAGAATGAGCACCCAACGTAACATTTTGAAAAAATTAAAATTAAATAAAGCATCAGAGAAGCTGTACTGTATAAAACATTTCCAATATGAGCTACTGCTAGTCCCAAATTTCTTGTGAGGTTGCCACTTTCTCAACAACTTGTCACAGGCTGGATAACACCTCAAGCTAAATAGCAGGTGGAATTGCAAAAAGCTTTTCTTATCAAGTCCTTAACTAAATTTACTGACACTGATTTTTAGAATTTCAAATAAAAGGCCTCTCTTGTTAAAGCATCATGATTCTGAGTATGAGAGTTTGACATCCCAGCTGTCCTGTTTGGAGGTGAACATTTGAAATATTGGGCTGTCACATAGCAGCTTCATGATATTTATCAACATATAAGAAAACCGAGGACAATCACAAAATTAAATACATTACATGAAATAAATAATTTAAATAAAATAAAATAATTACATGAAAGAGTTTTATTTTTCTGAATCTTGATAGGGAGATTATTAGTTTTCCTTGACCAAGGAGTAAGACACATAGCAATTCCCACACCTTTTGGGCCTTAGTTCCACGAAACTCATTTTACCAAGCCTTGTGCTACACTCCTGTATAAACATGACCTCAATCAATGCCACTTAATATAAATTGTCTTTGTGTAAAACCGATTTCTTCTTCCCCGAGGACTATTCCTCTTTCCAGAGAGCTTCCTCTTCTTCCCAAATTACCTCACCATGTTCCCCGTAGCCTTTTCCTTCTCCCTGACTTCTCTACATTCTTTCTAGTATATACCATCTTCATCGCGGAAGAACATTTGCTTCACATAGGAAACATATTTCTCTTACCAGGAAAGCATTTTCTACTTCCTGGAAGGCATATTCATCTTTCTTAAAAGCATTTTGCTCCTCCCAGAAAGCTTTCTATTCCCAGAAGGCTTTGATATTTTCCTAGAGATTGGATTTTCCTCCAGAAGCTCTTCTTCTCACAAAAGGCTTTGATCTTTCCCTGAAATGTGGTAGCTTGTTCCCAGACACCTTCATTTTGTCATGGAAAACACTCTTTCCCTCAAAGATTTCCATTCTTTCCTGGAAGACATTATTCTTCTCTTGGAAAACCTTAATTTCCTCCTGGAATGACATGATTTCTTCATGCATCTACTTGTTTACCTGTTTCTTGCAGGAGGAAGAAGCCAGCAGAAGCCAGATCGGGTATGTCTACACTAGAAAAGTTAAGTCAACTCTCTTAAAGTCGACCTTGTTAAGTCACCTTAGAGGGTGCATCTACACTAGTAAATTAAGTCGACTTAAGCAGGCTTAAGTCGACTTAATTTACTCTGCGTCCACACTGGCGTTTCCTTAGGTCGACTTAAGCTACTGATTAAGTCGACTTAAGGAAATTTAAAGTTGACTTCATAAAACCTGCTATAAAGTCGACTTAAATGCTTAAGTCTACTTCTTAAGTCAACTTAAGCAGTGTGGACGCCCTAAGTTGACTTAGTCAACTTAGGGAGCCCCTGTTCCCTCCTAGCTGGGACCCAAGCGGTCCTGGCTGAAGGAAACCCTGCGGTCCCTCCTAGCCGGGACCCAATGGTCCTGGCAAGAAGGGACTGCGCAGGTTCCTTCTCTCCAGGACCCCTGCAGGTCCTGGCAAGAAGGGAGCCGCCGCTTCCTTCTTGCTGGGACCCGCGGGGGTCCGGCTAGAAGGGAGCTCAGGCTCCTTTCTGCCGGGACCCCGGAGGTCCAGGCCAGAACAGAGCCCTGCGACTCCCTTCTGGCTGGGACCACGCTCCAGCTCCTGGGAAGCCTCCAGAAGCTTCCTGGGAGGTGGAGGGCAGCCGTGCCGGCAAATGCCGGTGCTCCAGCTCCTGGGAAGCCTCCGGAGGCTTCCCGGGAGCTGAAGCGCACTGTGCCAGCAATTGCCGGTGCTTCAACTGTTTGGGGAGGCCTGGGGGCTTCCCTGAGCCTCCCCGAACAGCTGGAGCGTCGGCAATTGCCAGCACAGTGGTGCCTAGCTGGCCAGGAGACCCAGAGGCTTCCCACCAGCTGGAGCACGGTCCCAGCCAGAAGGGAGCCACAGGGCTCCGTTCTGGCCCAGACCTCTGGGGTCCCGGCAGAAAGGAGCCTGCACTCCCTTGTAGCCGGAACCCTGTGAGTTCCAGCAAGAAAGGGGTCCCAGGCAGAGGGGAGCTGCCAGCTTCCTTCTCCCTGGGACCACTCAGTCCCGGCTAGAAGGGCTCCCTTCTGCCCGGGACTGCGCCAGAGCTTGCTGGCTCTCCCTGGACCTAACTAGTCAACTTAGAGAGTCTATACTAGACTCTCTAAGTCAAGTTAGGAAAGCCCACTTTAAGTGTACTTAGGAGTCCTGTGTTGACTCTCTAAGTCGACTTAATAAGGTTGATTTAAAGTCCACTTATTAAAGTCGACTTATTTAAGTTGATCTAAATCCCTAAGTGTAGACATAGCCAGAGCGTCTACACTAGAAATTTAAGTCGACTGCCTGTGTCCACACAGGCAGATGTTAAGTCAACGGAGAGCTGGAGCCCCAGAGCTGTGGAGGATTCCCTGCAGCTGGAGCCCCAGCCGGGGCAGCCGAGGAATCCCTCCCCACTGGAACCCCGGCCAGGGAGCCACACCTGGTTCCCTTGCCCACGGGGGCAGCCACGGCTCCCTTGTCCCCAGCCCATCCCCCAGTCAATTAGGTTGACTTAGGGATACTCCCCATCCACATTGGCTTAAGTTGATTTAAAGGGTCAACTTAAGCTTTTATTTCAGAGGTGGTGTTAATAAGTCGTCTTAAGCTTTTATTTTGTCGACTTGAGGAAGCTCTTAAGTCGATTTAATAAAAGCCCAGTGTGGACGCAGAGTACTGTAGGTCGACTTAAGCGTCCTTAAGTCGACAAACTGCCAGTGTAGATGCACCCATATAGATTATATTTCTTGCCTAATTGCAGATAAATACTTTTATATTTACCTTGACAGTGCATGGAATTATAAACTAAGTTTGCCCAGTTCAGTTTTGTGGTCTAGCAATTAGAAAGAGGATAAGTAAGTTATTTGTGAAGTAAGAAATTCCTACATAAAAATTTGCAGAATTTTTTTTTCACCCTTAGAAACAATATATACACAGGACATTCAGAGCCTGTGAAGTTTGCAGAGTTGCTTATTCAAATCCATTGACTAGATCTCAAAGAGTACAAATCAAACACACAACTTTAGTTATGAAGTTCAGAGGAAAGAACTCAGCATTATTAGACAATAAAAAGAGCAGGAATAAATTTAATTGGAGTTATCCCACCAAACTTGGTATGTTCTGAATTAAAATCTGTACAATGCAAGAGTAGGAGGGTTGTAATTGATGCCCCTGCACATGGACACCAGGATCTCCTGATGGACAGGCACTTTGGAGGCAGCAGGCACAAGCAGGGGGAGCCCCAGCAGAACCAGCAGATTCAGGAGGCCTCTGCCAGGGCTGACCATCCTGGGGATTGCATGCCCAGCCCTGCTGCATAGAGATGGTACCAACTATGGCTGTCCCAGGGCAGCAGCTCCAGCCTGTGGCTGCAAGCAGGGTGCCCTGCTCCAGAATTATGTAATCTTTCCCCAGCACCTGCCACGTGTGGGGTCCCAGGGTCTGGCAGCATGTGGCTGCATGCTGGGCACTTGCAGCATTCGGCTCCCAGTGCCAAGGGAAGTTTGGCAGCTGTCCCGGTGCCAGGGCTTGCCCATGAGGAGCAGCTCGGTGTTCAGCTGCTGCCCTTGCCTGCTGGGTTCTATGAGTATGATTACAGGCAGCCACTCGTAGGGAATGGGGGCACTGCCCCACCTGCTGCAATCCAGATGGGCAGACAGGATATCAGTCTGTTGCTCCTGCTGTCTCCTGGGTGCTCCACAGCCCTGGCAATTTCTGAAACCACTGCCAGGCCTACAGCCCCAGCAACTTGGGTGCCTTCCATATGTAGGCCGAACACAACAGCACCACTGGGGTCACAGTAAACTTGGTACTGTCCATATTGACTGCACGGTGGTGATAAAGGCCCCGCTCCAGCCAAGAATTTCAGAATATGTGCACGTAAGCATGTTGGTGGATCGGCGCATAGGATGGGATGAATGTGTCTGGGGGGAGTTTGAGATGGGCAGGCCGGAATGGCTTTTTGATCACCAGTCCTCATTCCTGGTGCTGCATGAAAGCCTTCTTTTGATGGCCTGGCTCCAGAGCTAAAATAAAGAGACCTACCACCAATCCCTATCTACACACTCAAGGCCTGATCCAAAACCCACTGAAGTCAATAGGAATCTTTCCTCTGAATTTAAAGGATTTTGCTTCAAACTGTCAGTTTGCATTGTGGGTTAGGACAATAATATATTATTGTATAGTGTGTATCATTACATCATATATATCATATAGTGTATATCATTATGTCATTACATCATGTATATCATTACACAATAATATATTATTGTGTAGTGTATATCATTGTAGGTTAGGACAATAATATATTATTGAAGTGTATATCATTCAGAATGATATACACCTCAATAATATATTGTCCTAACCCACAATGGTATTTTGTGGTATTTATTTCAATTTTAAGAAAAAAAATTAACATTTTCCACTTTCTAATTAGATACATTAAATTAAACACTCCTGATTAAACAAACTTAATTCCCTTTAAATTTCCATAGATACTGAGTTTATTTTTCATCACCACTCACCCTCTGGAGACATTACAATTTATGCCGGCCCTGTGTTTTTGAAGATGAAATTGCTACTGTGAAGATGAAAACATAATTAATAGCAATTTAATCAAGACAACTTTTAAAAAAATAGAAAATCTCATAATAAAGTTTTAACATCAGATGAAACCCAAAATATTATATTCTACTTGGATGGTTTATATATGTGGCTGAAAAGCGATGCCATAAGAGAAGAGCTCCTTGTTCCCACTGATTACTAAAGACATCAACTAGACCTCTTTCATTCATGGAACTGGGCTTATTTTTTTAATTTAGAGGCAGCCCTGAGCAAGTGGCAGTGGTCATACTGCAGCACCCCAGGAGTAATTCCCAGACACAATATCCACTTACAGTTGTGTGGTGGACCCAAATTAGCCCATTTGTAGGGAATCTTAGGTTTTATCAACCCTGACACCCATACTAGGTTACTGGACCATGTACATTCTTGTGCATGCTCCCCATATCTGCACTGAGAATCCACATTATGCAGTGCTGAACATGGGTATAATGCTGCATACATGCATCCATACTGTCAATGTTATGTGAACTTAAAGCACCTTTTAGGGGCAGTAACCTGGGGTTCTGTGCATCACAGGGAGATCCTCTAGGGATATTTGCTTTGCTGTGTGTTCTTGGTACCGTCCTGTCTTCACACATTTGCTAATGGCCATTCCTGATCATGCCCCCTCACTGTTTTCCCTTCCAAGCTGAGTTTAAGACATGGAGCAATGGGATGATGATTTTGTTCTGCTACTGCTCCAGACTGTGGGACAAACTCTCCTACAGAACTGTAAATCTCTTGTTACCCGCTCCTCTGCTAGTCAATGGCTTGTGATGGTCATGGTGGCTTAACACCAATTTGGGCACAGGTTACCACCTTTGTTGTCACTGGATGGCTAGCAGTGGGCATCTCCCAAACTCACAACATATTTCAATAACAACCATGTAGCAAAATCACATAACTTCATACACAATGATATACATATTTTGACAGAACAATGAGTTTCAGCAGATCGTGACTTTCCATATGGTATCTTACATGGCCTGCTTTGCATCACAACCATACACAAATGATATCTATGGGGATTACAAGATGCTGCCTTGGGGTCCAGTGCCTCATAGCCTGATGGACTAGTAATGGAGAGACTGATCTTGCTTGTAAATGGTAGGACCTTGCCACTTATCATAGAGTTCATTACATGGAATGGAAACCATTGATGAAAACCATTAAAGCTTTTGAGATTTATAATTAATGTATTTGACACACTGGGCAGACTCCAGCGAAAAAGAAAAGCACAGCAAAGATGCAGAGTGGAATGTGTTTTTGGAAGGAGAATTCAGGAAAATGGTAAACAAATGGAAAGAATACTACTGCAACACAGGGGAGAATGTTGCCAGACCAGCTCAAAAAGGACCAAGTTTCATGCAGCCAGGACTAACATTTATGAAAACACTTTGGGTATCTGATGTGAAACAAGTGAATATGCAATCAGAGCAGGCACTCCTTCTGAAGGCAATCCCTGTTTGGCTGTGAAGCTTGCCCCCGTTCAGTTTTTTGCAAGTGAATATGAATTAAATGATCTTGAAGAGTTTTGAGAGTCATCTGCAGGTCTACAGCAGTTTCCAGAGTTAGCAGAGACAGCAAAGCAATCACTATCAATCTTACCCAAATTTTTGAGTGCTGACTGTGCAGAATCTTGGTATGGACAAGTTTTCACAAAGCAAAGAATGGACATGCAAGGGACTACTGTTGTAGGGTGTTTTGCACCAACATTCAGTGCAGGTAAAATGTAACATAACTGCTCTCAGAAACAAAACAATGTAAAACTTCAGAACTTACAAGAACACTCAGTCCTACATCTAGTTCAGCCAATCACTAAGACAAACAAATATTTTACATTTACGGGAGATATTACTGCCAGCATCTTATTTACATTGTCACCTGAAAGTGAGAACAGGCATTTGCATGTAGCTGGAGTTGCAAGTTATTTACATCTCAGTTATTCTAAACATTTGTATGTCCTTCATGCTTTGGTCACCATTCCAAAGAATTTGCATCTATGCTGATGATATTTCTTTTTTTTTTTTTTTTTTTAAAGTGTTAAATTTAATTTGTGACTGAAGTCCTTGGGGGAGAATTGTATGTCTCCTGCTCTGTGGTTTTACCCGCATTCAGTCACGTATTTCAGATTATGGCAATCTCAAAAAATGACCCAGCATTTGTTTTTCCATTTAAGAGCACTTTTCACTGAAGATATGACAAAGCACAAAGAAGGTAACAGGATGTGATTTCTAAAGATGGCTACAGTACTCAACCCAAGATTTAAGAATCCAAAGTGCCTCCTAAAATCTGAAAGGGATGAAGTCAGAAGTCTTAAAAGAACAACATTTGATGAAGAAACTACTCCTCAGGCGCAAATGAATTTTCTAAGAAACAGAAAGCTCAATTGTGTGGATGACAGAGCTTTCCGGGGGGGGGGCTAGTCTGAGACTGCAGAACAAATGCTAGGAGAACTAAGGACCATTGCAAATCAAATCTCACTACTTTTCACTCCAAGTGAAGGCATGCTTCGTTGACCTCCCTTCTCTAACAAAAACATAGTAGCAGATACATTTAAAAAAAATACAAAAACCAAATACTGCTGCACACACACTTATCCCCCTGGGAGAGAATGAATAAGAAAACAAGCTACCCACAGGAAAAGGTTAGCTATGTCACTTAATGCACTGCTGGAAAGTACCCAGATACTATGGTGATGAGTGTGGTAATAAGAACCTAATCAAAATAAAATGGGAGAATAAAGATTCAACATCTTGCTCTGCTTCCCTTCTTGCCAGCCTTTCCTCCTTTTAGTTAATTTTGAACAGGCTGAATTCTAGATTGAATCTTCCAACCCTGACATTAAAATGTATCTGCATATTTAATTCAAAACTGACCTCCTGTGCTAGTGTGTTAAGAATGCTGTTACCATGGCAACTAACACCTGGCTCTTAACTAAAGCTATGAAGATTCTAAAAGACAGAGTGTCCTAATTCCTCCACTGTATAACGCTGGACCCTCCAGGGCTTAAAATGCATATAAGACCAAGAGAAAATGAAATTACGTGCTCTGAGATGAGTTATTGGTCCATCCTCTCCCACTGTCACTTCCTAGCAGAGGAAGGGTGGTGAGAGAAGGCCAGGAGGTTGATCAGGAAGAAGGAAAAACAAAAGGAGCGTGTACAAGAACAGCAGAATATTGAGGCACTAAAGGTGAAGGTGGGGGTAGTCAATCAGCTTGGCTGCATATCAGTTTCAAAACATTTTCTTCCCCACTTTATTGTTTTGTGAAGGGAGGACAGAAAGTGGATGAGGGTGTCCAGGAAGAGAACAAGAAATGAGGTGTTAGTCCACGTAGAGGAGAAAATGGAGATTAAATTGAAGAGAAAGGTATGTGGATGAAGAGAGTGTGGATGGGAGTGTGTGGTGGAGGGTGCCTCTAAAGAGGATAAGAAATAGATAATAAGAAATAGAGGGGACCAAGGAGGAAGGGAAAAGATCGATGTAGGCCAATAGGGTGGATCAAAAGAAAGGAGCAAATGGAGAAAAAAATGGGAAGACCAAAAGACAGCTAGTAAGAGAACCTGAAAGAGGGGGAAGAGATTTGGAGGCCAGCAATGGTGTGCCATGACAGTTTTACTATGGCATGCATCAGTTCCCTTGCACACCTGAGGCTGTGCAAAAATGGTGTCCTCCATTCAGCCTGACTTTGCATGTATGGTAAATGCAGGTTTGCATGTATGGTGAATAGAGGTTTGTTCTATAAAATGGCATCTCCATGGGAACCATATAGAATCATCCACAGGCTGCTAGCTAGACAATGCACAACCAATCAGGCACACAATGCATGCCTTATGTCAGGAACTCAGCTGATTCTGGATTTGGTCACCTACCAACCCAATGAGTTTGCCGGGACTCAATAAACTCATACTAAGTGACTATGCTTCTTAATTGGACAACAGCTCACCATGTAAGCCTTCTAGCGCCAGCAGCACAGTGTCTGCTTATAGGATGCCACACTTGCAGCTGAGCCAGACTAACTTCCTGTATGGCCCTTGCTCCAAACTATTGTGTGTTCCCACTCCAGTCCTAATACCTACCTTCCTCTGAAGTCCTGCTCTGAGCATTAGTTTGTTCCTTGCCCACAATTCCAGCTCTACCTTTTGATTATGTTCTGGCTCCTGATTTTTCGCTCTGATCACTGACTTGTCTCCTGGCCACAACTCTGGTTTTATCTTTTATTTCTCATAGGCTACGTCTACACTGGCAAGTTAGTTCGAATTAAGGAAGCTTAATTCGAGCTAACTTAAGCCTTGGCTACACTAGGCTTTCATTAGTTCGAATTAAGAGCTTCCTTAATTTGAACTAATAAATTCGCTTATAGTTTTTGAACTAAGGGTTAATTTGAACTAGTTACCAACACACAACTAACAAAAGAAAGCTGGATGGAAACAATGCATGGATAAGTGATAACCATCTACTTTGATGTCCCTGCTAGAAAGTCATAACCTGGTATACAGATGACATAAGCAAGGTCCAGAGAGGGCAAGAGAGCCTGGAACATTTCACTGGTCAAGAACTGTATTTGGTAGGCAAACGAGTCTTAAACAACAGGGGAGGGCTGATTATATGAGTCAGCAGTGCAATACTGTTTCAGAAAAAGCAAATGCCATTCTGGGGTGTATCAACAGGAGTACTGTGAGTAAGACATGAGAAGTGATTCTTCCACTCTACTCTGCACTGATTAAGCCTCAACTTGAGTACTGTGTCCAGTTTGGGGCACCTCATTTCAAAAAGGATGTGGAAAAACTGGAGAAAGTCCAGAGAAGGGCAACAAAAATGATTAGAGGACTGGAACATTTGACTTATGAGGGAAGATTGAAAGAGCTGGGTTTGTTTAGTTTAGAAAAAAGGGGACTGAGAGGGGATATGATAACAGTCTTCAAATACCTAAAACGTTGTTATGAGGAAAAAGGAGAAAAATTGTTCTCCTTAATCACAGGTGATAGGACAAGAAACAACAGGCTTAAATTACAGCAAGAAAGGTTCAGCCTAGACATTAGGAAAAAATTCCTAACTGTCAGGGTGATGAAACACTGGAATAAGTTACCTCAGCAGCTTGTGGACTCTCCTACATTGGAGGTTTTTAAGAGCAGGTTAGACACCTGTCAGGATGGTTTAATGGGGGTACTTGGTCCTGCCCTGAGTGCAGGGAACTGGACTCAATGACCTGTCATGGTCCTTTCCAGTTTCTTTGATTCTATGGCTATGTCTACACTTACTAAAGTTAGTTTGAATTACTTAATTCGAACTAACTAATTCGAACTAATTTTAGTTAGTTCGAATTAAGTTATTCAAACTAGCAAAATTTAGTTCGAACTAAGCAAGTGCCATTCATGGCACTTGCTTAGTTCGAATTAGCGAATTGCATTGAGTTCAATGGGCCGGTTAGTTCGAACTAAGCAATTAGTTTGAACTAATATGGCACATTGGTTAATTCTAACTAACTAGTTCGAATTAACCCTTAGTTCGAATAGCATATTCGAATTTATTAGTTCAAATTAAGAAAGCCCTTAATTCAAACTAATGAAAGCCTAGTGTAGACATGGCTTAAGTTAGTTCGAATTAAGCTTCCTGAATTTGAACTAACTTGCCGGTGTAGACATAGCCTATGATTAAATGCTGTATATTAAGTATAATCTAACTATGTAACCTGCATATTAAGTATAGTGAAACCATGCAGGGATTTAGGTATGATGTAACCTGTTGTATTATGAATGCACCTGTTGCATTATGTAGATTGTATTTAGCGTGTTAGAAAGCATACATGTCTTGTGAATCCTGTATTCTGGGATTACTTACCTGGGTCCAGGCAGGTTGTGGGTACTTCCCGCTAGGTTGGATGTGTAAGAGGAACGAGTATTATGATTAAAGGTACCATTTACCCTTCCTGCTCCTGAGTGGACCTGATTCTTCCTTCTCTGTTTTTCTTCTAACAAATATGACTTGTGAGGCGTCATCTGAAAAACTCAATCTGCTGAACATCATTGTCCTGTTTGGATGTGCGTGACAAGAGCAGTTATAAATAAGAAATTTACAGTTCACCTGAAGGATGGCTGGCTGCTCACATATGTCATGGCACTGCCTGAACCATGATCCAGAAAATATTTTTCCAATATAAAGGGTTAGAGTATAAGGGGCTGGGGGTTGAGGGGTGGGGGGCAGGGAATGCCTCTAGATAACTCTCCTCTCCCAGTTCTACTTGTGTCAGCATGATCACTTAAAGACATCACTGAACTGGGGTCAGGGGGTCCTGGGCCTGAAGGTTTTTCCAGCAAATAGACTGTTGAAAGCTTTTGAGTAAGAGACATTTTTTGCTTTTAACCTTATGTGGATATCACCCTGCATGTGATTCATGAATGGTTGGGCATGTTTAAGCAATGGAAGAGAAGGGGTGGAGAGGGGACATGATAAATCTTCAAATATGTTAAAGATTTTTTTTAAAAAAAGATGTTCTCCATGTCCACACAGGACAGAGCAAGAAGTAGTCCACTTAATTTGCAACAAAGGAGATTTAGATTAAATATTAGGAAAAACTTTCTAACTGTGAGGATATTTAAGCACAGGAACACATTACCTTGGGAGCTTTTGAACCCCTGTCTTTATAGTTTAAGAACATGTTAAACACCTGTCCGGGGTGATCTAGGCATACTTAATCCTGTGTCAATTTGGGGAGGCTGAACTAGACAACTTCTTGGTGTCCCCGCTCTACAAAAGAATTTCAAAAAGGAATTTAAGAAGTACCACTGCGCCTAAGCTTTAGATACATGATCCAAACCTCATTGAAGTCACCTTTCACTTCAACCATTTTAGATCAGGTCCAAACTAAATTAAGACTGTCATCTATTCTCAGTGTACTGCATGTGCAAAATATCCGTCAAGAAGTAAGAACATCTGTATCTTTCCAAATCCCCATCTCTAGACATCGAAATAAAAAAAATGTTGCTTTCTATCTTCCACAGTTACTAATAGTGCTGTTTGTCAAACTCATTCTTAAAAATGCATTGCTCATAATTGTTTAATTAAGAATGTTTGATTAAAGAAGTATTGTCTAATAATAGTTAGAGCAGAGTTCAACATGTCAGAATTCAGCTTTTCTACTGATTTGCCGTATGACCTTAAATATTTCACTTAACCTTTCTATGCCACAATTGGTCAGCTGTAAAATGTAGATAATAACCTAAGAAAGGGGAAGTGAGAATTATTCAGTGCTTTAAATGATTTAAGAGCCTTGGAAATTTAAAGAAATTACTTTTGTTTTAGAAGTTTCTCCAAACTTTAGTCCGATATTAATATTTTCTCAACCATTACCTTTACTAAAAATGTCAATGCAGATTCATAATATAAATTAAGGGTTGAGCATGGAACATAAATAGCAGCTATTCACAGCTTTAATAAGAAGCAAAAATAATCACATATGCCAATTATTCCTCTGAAGTAGGCTGTTCGGAAAATGAAAGAGACAGTTTTTTTGATTTTCTTCAAGCTCTTCAAAACCTAAAGCTGTACTTAAACTCTGGACTTCATTTACAATAGTAAAAAGCCTTTTCTTATAAGATGAAATATGTATATGTTAATGGAAAAAGATATTGTTCCTTCAGTTGAATTATCTCGTCCAGTGGGATTGTTGAAATTTAATTGAAGTAATTATATGTAAAGGTATGAGAGTTGGTTAAATTCAGTAAGAAGGTGTAGGAAGGAGCCACATACAATGAGATACAGAAGCCTATCAAGAGGCAGTATTTTGGCAGCATCTGTGATGCCGGCTGGTTTAGGGGGACCATTTATAATGTGATTTCATATCAATACTGCAATATTGTAATAATTAATATGAAATATGCCATCTCAGGTTATAATTTGCTAGAGATATCGGTATTGTGTATCTGTATGTGCCCTGTTTGTATTGGAAGTTAGATGGTTAATGTATACATTTCAGTTTGTGCTGTGTTCTTGGACAATGCCCCAGAAAAGATGGCTGCAGCACTACCCTTTTAATGGCCCATTAAGGAAACTCAACGGTATAACAAGCCGAGAGAAAGAACCCATGGGCTACACCTTATGAGTCACCAGGACTTACTCATGTGATCCAGGTCTCCATCTTAATTACGTAAATTTCCACAAGCAGCCTGGCAAAGGGACATAAAAGACAGCTGAACCACATCTATGTTGTCTTTAGTCTCTAGTTTTCAGTGAATCTTCAGCCTTCACCTTCCTCTGGATCAACTCATTAGTAACTGAAGCTGTGAAACAAAGTACTGCGACCCATCCAGATACTGGATGTACACCAGAGGGACTATAAAAGCCTGCAAACTCCACTTTTCAGATCAGAAGGAGGCGAAGGAGATCCCCTTGCTGAAGAAGCAAGGGAGAGAGTGAATTGCTGACTGTGTGTGCTTGTGCTTGTGTCTTTTTTTCCCACAGGTGATTTCTGTGAATTGTCAGTTACTGTGTGAGTTGGGATTGTGATTGTGTGATTGTCTGGGGGCTGTTTGTACCATTGTTCTCTGCTCAGCCCTGCTCAGCTCAATCAGCCTTGTGATCACCCTTCCCCTGTGTGCTTAACGAGGGGCAAGGGCTGACCCAGGCAGAGAAGGCCTTAAAAGCCAGTGGCTGAGCAACCAGGGGGAGCTTGTGAACAGGGACTGCAAACAGGGGAGTTTGCGAGGGAGTTTGTGTGAAGTTTGTGGTTTGTGTTGTTACTATGGTGAAGAGGACCCGCACTGCTTGTGCCAGCACTGCTACTGTCTCCTCCACCTGCGCCTGTATCCAGACAGACATACTGACCATGGATATCTCTACCCAGATCCTGGCGTGGACTTGCAAGGACTGTGGCCTGCATTTCCCACTCTCAGATGGTCAGGCTGGGGAGATCATTCAATGTGACACGTGTCTCCTGGTGGAATCTCTCAGGAAGCAGGTGGGGGAGTTACAGGAGGAGGTGGCCAGGCTCAGGAGTATCCATGCCCTGGAGAAGTTCCTGGATAGCATCCATGAGGAAACATGCAAGGATGAGGAAACTATCCAGAGGCAAAGGACTGCTGCCACACCCTCGGAGAAGGATGGGATGGCTCAAGCAGAGGGTGGACACTGGCAGCTGGTTACTACTGGCAGCAGACAGTGCTCCACCCCTGCTCCCATCCCACCCTCCGTTGTGGTAAAGAACCGCTACGCAGCACTACAGACGGGAGATGATATGGAAGAGGAGAAGCCGTGCACCCCCGAGGTTGGGAGGATCACAACCATCACACCCAGGAGAAAACGTCGGGTTGTGGTGGTTGGGGACTCTCTTCTGAGGGGGACGGAGGCACCCATCTGTCGCCCAGATAAGGCTTCTCGGGAGGTATGCTGCCTGCCAGGTGCCCGTATCCGAGACGTTACGGAGGGATTGTCGAGAATCATCCATCCCTCTGACTACTACCCCATGCTACTCATCCATGTGGGAACCAATGATACTGCGAGAGGTGACCCTCTGCAGATCAAAGGTGACTACAGGGCTCTGGGAGCACGGGTGAAGGAGTTCGGTGCACAGGTGGTGTTCTCCTCGATCCTTCCGGTCAAGGGTAGGGGCCCGAGCAGAGACAGATGCATCCTGGAGGTGAATGCCTGGCTGCGGAGATGGTGTTACCAGGAGGGCTTTGGCTTCCTCGACCATGGGGTGCTGTTTCAGGAAGAAGGACTGCTAGGCAGAGACGGACTCCACCTATCCAGGAAGGGAAAGAGCATATTTGGAAGCAGACTGGCTAACCTGGTAAGGAGGGCTTTAAACTAGGTCCGAAGGGGGAAGATGACCAAGACCCACAGGTAAGTGAAACTGAGGGAAACCTGGGGGAAGGGATGGAACTTGGGGGATGCTGGGGCTGTAACAGCAGGAATAAAAGAGAGGGTAGTTGGAACTGGGGGCTGGGATCAAATAATTGTTTATTTCTTGATAAAGTCATAATACCTCAGGCGAGTGGGGAAGGAGGACACCGGGAGAAATTGCAAGGGGGAAGATGCGACAGGAGGGAGAATCGACAGGGCAAAGTAGGGCAATGGGCCCGGTATCTTAGGTGCCTGTACACAAATGCGAGGAGCCTGGGAAACAAGCAGGAAGAATTGGTAGTACTGGCACAGACAAGGAACTATGATATAATTGGAATAACAGAAACGTGGTGGGATAACTTGCATGACTGGAGCACTGCCATGGATGGATATAAATTGTTCAGGAAGGACAGGCAAGGAAAAAGGGGGGGAGGAGTAGCTTTATATGTAAAAGAGCTGTATGACTGCTCGGAGCTCCACTATGAAAGTGGAAACAAGATGGTTGAAAGTCTGTGGGTTAAGTTTAGGGGAGAATGCAACAAGGGGGATGTTGTGGTGGGTGTCTGCTACAGACCACCAGACCAGAAAGAGGAGGTGGATGAGGCGTTCTATGGACAACTAACAGAAGTTTCCAGATCGTCGCAGGCCCTGGTTCTTATGGGGGACTTCAATTATCCTGATGTCTGCTGGGAAGATAATACAGCAGTGCACAGGCGATCCAGGAAGTTTTTGGAGAGTATTGAAGACAACTTCCTAGTACAAATGCTGGAGGAACCAACTAGGGGCCTTGCACCTCTAGACCTATTGCTCACAAACAGAGAAGAATTGATCGGGGAAGTAGAAGTAAATGGCAACCTGGGCAGCAGCGACCATGAGATGGTAGAGTTCAGGATCCTGATCAATGGAAGGAAGGAAAGAAGCAGAACACACACCCTGGACTTCAGAAAAGCAGATTTTGGCTCCCTTAGGGAGCTGATGGGCAGGGTCCCATGGGAAGCTGATCTGAAGGGGAAAGGTGTCCAAGACAGCTGGCTGTATTTTAAAGAAACCCTGTTAAAGGCACAGGAAGATAACATTCCAATGTGCAGAAAGAACAGCAGATGTGGACGGCGACCAGCGTGGCTTAGCAGGGAACTCTGCGGGGAGCTGAAACATAAAAGGGAAGCTTACAAGAAGTGGAAGCTTGGACAGATGACAAGGGAGGCGTATAAAGATATTGCTCGGGACTGCAGGGATCAAATCAGAAAGGCCAAAGGACAATTGGAGTTGCAGCTAGCAAGAGATGTGAAGGATAACAGAAAGGGGTTCTATAAGTATATCAGCAACAAGAAAAGGATCAGAGGTGGTGTAGGTCCCTTACTGAATGGGGCAGGCATCCTCGTGGAGGATGATGCGGAAAAGGCTGAAGTACTCAATGCTTTTTTTACTTCAGTCTTCACAGGGCGGGCCAGCTCCCAGGCTACTACACGGGGTAACGCGGACTGGAGAGAAGAGTGGCCCTCGGTGATGGAAAGTCAGGTTAGGGAACACTTAATGAAATTGGATGTGCACAAGTCCATGGGGCCGGATGAACTGCATCCGAGGGTGCTGAGGGAGTTGGGGGAAGTGATTGCAGAGCCGCTGGCCATTATCTTTGAGAACTCGTGGCGAACGGGGGTGGTCCCGGAGGATTGGAAAAAGGCAAATATAGTACCTATCTTTAAGAAAGGGAAAAAGGAGGATCCGGGGAACTACAGACCGGTCAGCCTCACCTCAATCCCTGGGAAAATCATGGAGCAGGTCCTCAAGGAATCCATCCTGAAACACTTGGAGGAAAATAGAGTGATCAGGAACAGTCAACATGGATTCACCAAGGGCAAATCGTGCCTGACCAACCTGATTTCCTTCTATGATGAGATGACTGGATTTGTGGATGCGGGAAGAGCCGTTGACGTGATATACCTTGACTTTAGCAAGGCTTTTGATACGGTTTCCCACAGCATTCTCGTTGGCAAGTTAAGGAAGTATGGGTTGGATGAGTGGACCGTAAGGTGGATCGAAAACTGGCTAGATCAACGGGCTCAGCGGGTAGGAATCAATGGCTCGATGTCTGGTTGGCAACCGGTAACGAGTGGAGTGCCCCAGGGATCGGTCCTGGGGCCGGTTCTATTCAACATCTTCATTAATGATCTTGATGATGGAATAGACTGCGTGCTTAGTAAGTTTGCGGATGACACCAAGTTAGGGGGAATGGTAGATACTCTGGAGGGCAGGGACAGGATCCAGAGAGACTTGGACAAATTGGAACACTGGGCCGAAAGAAACCTCATGAGGTTCAACAAAGACAAGTGCAAAGTCCTGCACTTAGGACGGAAAAATCCCATGCACTGCTACAGGATGGGGACCGATCAGCTAAGTAGCAGTGCTGTAGAAAAGGACCTGGGAGTTATGGTGGACGGGAAGATGAATATGAGCCAACAGTGTGCCCTTGTTGCCAAAAAGGCCAATGGCATATTAGGCTGCATCAGTAGGAGTATTGCCAGCAGATCGAGGGATGTGATAATTCCCCTCTATTCGACACTGGTCAGGCCGCATCTGGAGTACTGTGTCCAGTTTTGGGCTCCCCACTACAGAAAGGATGTGGACAAATTAGAAAGAGTCCAGCGGAGGGCAACAAAAATGATTTGGGGGCTGGGGCACATGACTTATGAGGAGAGACTGAAGGAACTAGGCTTATTTAGTCTACAGAAGAGAAGACTGAGGGGAGATTTGATAGCAACCTTCAACTACTTGAAGGGTTGCTCCAAAGAGGAGGGAGCTAGGCTGTTCTCGAGGGTAACAGAGGACAGAACAAGGAGCAATGGTTTCAAATTACAGCTGGGGAGGTCAAGGTTGGATATTAGGAAAAACTTTCTCACTAGGAGGGTGGTGAAGCATTGGAATGGGCTATCTAGGGAGGTGGTAGAATCTTCATCTTTGGAGATTTTTAAGGCTCGGTTAGACAAAACTCTGGCTGGGATAATTTAGGGGGAGTGGTCCTGCTTTTTAGCAGGGGGTTGGACTAGATGACCTCGTGAGGTCCCTTCCAACCCTATGATTCTATGATTTGTGTGTAGCTGATTGCTTTAATCCTTTAACATTTCTCTTATAGTTTGTTTCTTTTCCTTTTAAAATAAACCTTTAGTTTTAGCTATTAAAGGATTGGCTGGCAACATGGCATTTTGGCTAAGATCTAAACTCATATTGATCTGGTAATGTTGCTGACTCTTTAGGATGAGGAGAACTTTTTGGTAAAGAGCATAGAGTTATATAATAACTCACCTCTTACTGGATCTAGTGGCTACAGGAAGCCAGAGACTGAAATTCAGTAAAGGGGTCTGTGTACTTTTGGTTTGACTTCTTGATGACCAGTGTGGAGAATAAGCAGCACTGTTTCAGGCTGGTTGGGAAGTCTAACGTCAGCATTACCCACCAGTGCTGGGAGAATCTACTCTCCTTTTGCAGCCTGCCCTGACCTGTGCGTTTTCACGTGGTCTGCTCTCCACATGGATGGATCAGAGCATCTTTTAAATTTCTTTAACACAGTCTGCACAATAGAGCCATCCATTTAATGAACAAAACACCAGAACTGTGCTGAACTGATGGTTTACATTCACCGGGTTTACATCACCTGGATTTTGCTCTGAAGTTAAAGACTGAATGAACCTAGACTCTCTTATTTCCTTGATGAATCAAAGCATATGAGTTTCCTCGGATTTCATGCTGAAACAACCATGAAAAATCATAAATTCCTTCTCCTCTAACTAATCCCACCTAACGACCCCCTTCAGTTCTTTCTCACACTTTCATCTCAATGCTATAAGCATGACATTTTAAAAATAATTTAGCCCTTTAAGAGTGCTTCATACTCTTTCATTAATCAATTATTCCTTACAATGCCCGTGGAACAGAGGTAAGCATTGTTTATTCCCATTTTAGAGATGGTGAAAGTAGTAGCATCATAACTGCAATTAACTCAAGTGATTAACTCAAAACAAATAAACTTGATGTAAAATGTTTATTGCGATTAATCAGTTATACCTCCACTATTAAACAATAATAGACTAACAATTTAAATGTACTACACGTATTTTGGATGTTTTTCTACATTGTAAGATATATCGATTTCAACTACGCTGCAGAATAGAAAGAGTGCAGTGTTCACTTTATATTATTTTTATTACATAATTCTACATTTGTAAATTGCACTTTCGCAATGAAAAGATTGCATTACAGTACTTGGATGAGGTGAAAAATACTAGTTTTGTTTCTTTTTTTACAGTGCAAATATTTGTAATAAAAACAATAATTATAAGTGAGCAGTGTGCACTTTTTATTCTGGGTTGTAATGGAAATCAATATATTTAAATAAATTGTATTCTATTGTTGTTTCACAGTTAGATTAAAACTGTGATTAATCACAATTTTGGTTTTTAATCTCATCATTAATCACAATTAATTTTTTTAATCAATTGACAGCCTTGAGTGAAAGTGAAGTACTGATAGATTAAGGTTTGGATCCACAAAAGGATTCACGCATTGCAATGCCTACCTTTTAGGTGCCTAGAAAATCTCTGGAACCAGGGCCATTTTTCCCTGCCATCAGAGCCTTTCACTGTAGTGGGGAAGGACTACAGCAGCAGGGAGGCAGTGGGACAATACACTAAAAATAGTACTGTAGCTGGGGAGTGTTGCTTGGGCATGTAGAGAGCCATGTAGGTTAAGTACTTGGGTACATACCCAGACCCCTCAGGCATATCTTATCTTGCTTAAGCCTTGCTTCACAGTCTACATTGTTATTTCTACCCTTGCTAAGGGGTAGGCTGTCTTTATGTACACTATATGCTGCTGAAAGATGCATGCAGTGTAGACATGCCCTATACGTACGTCAAATCAGTGGTTTATAATTAGAGAGTTTGCTGTAGTTGGAAGTGAGAGAAGAAGGCCTGAAGACTTTCAAAACAGCCAAGCGATGAAGCCTAAATTGGAAAATGGTTCAGTCTGCTATGCAGCCATGTAAGTAGTAGTCAAGCTGTGACCTTATAACCTCACAGAAACTGGCAACGAATATGCTGATACTAAACATATACTTATTTCCAAATCACTACTAGATAGAGGACTTCTGATCATCCCTAATGCCAGTGAGATAACAGGGACACCGGAACCCCAAATAACACCTTTATGGATGAAAATCTTTTTTTTATAATGATGAATGATGATGTGTTGACCAAACAAGGTAATGGGAAGTATTAAAAGGGTGGTACCTCATGTTCAGAGAGTGGCAACTACCTTTATCAAAGGGGGAGAGTGAACAGTTTGAACAGTGTACAAAAGAGGGTATCAGAGGGGACAGCTTCATGCAGCCAACGGGGTGATGGAGAGTCTTGCTGTCAGTAGAACCATTCTAATGCATTGTTAAGTGTACCTGTTGATATAGGTCGCTTCTCATTGTGCTACACTGCAATAAAACCTAGCCTGGCACCTTCATTTTTCCAAATATCCATGGTGGTGTTGATTTATTTGATTGTGAGTGCCATCTCAGATTACCTACACAGAGCTAACAAATACACAGGGACACACGTACACAGCTCAAATATACAACCAACATCTGACAACAGATACTAACATTTGAAAATATCCAGATTGGCCCACAGTATCATTGCAAAGAACATGATGACAATACTGCTTGGTTCAAGTTCTGGATTTTAGGTCCAAGTTCTCAGTCAAGGTGTCTGATTTTCTTTTTACACACATGGGTTTTCCACCACTTCAGTGGAATTAATCCTGATTCATTTATTTAAGTATGAAAAGAGAATCAGGCCCCAGAAGAATGTTACGTTCTGTATAAACAAATGCTGGGCCTAATTCTGGAATTGCATTGTCAAAAACTTAGCCCATTATCTTTAATTCTCATTTTTTCCCACTCCAAATAGTCTTTTTTTAAAATTAGCATCTAGTTCTGAGTCATTTAAATACACAGAGCCATACCCCCAGCTGGTGTAAACCAGCATAGCTCCTTTACTGTGAAGACAATGGAGCAACACTAATTTACAACAGCTGTGGATCTTGTCCAAATACTGTATTGTCCCATGAGCAAACATTATGGGCCAGAAAGCTCTACCATTATTCACACCGAGTAGCTGCTCCATAAGTATCACTCTGGAGTTTAATGGGAGACTACCCATGGTGTAAAGCGCTATTTGATGTCAGTAACAATATCAGTCTGGAGCTATATGATGATCATAACGGTAGAAATGAGCTATTAGATTAACAACTGTCTTTCCCTACAAAGTGATGAAATATCCCTCAAGGGAGGACATATCGGATATTATGATGATACTCCACTTGATATCAGCCAAAAGGCTGCATAGAAGTGTACTTTTCTAATTATTCACTAATTAGCTAGGAAGGACTCAACAGACCAACAACGATCAAGTCAAACAAGCTTGGTATCCCCTTAGGGTGACCAGATGTGCCAATTTTATAAGGACAGTCCTGATATTCAGGGATTTGTCTTATATAGGTACCTATTACCCCACCTGTCTTATATAGGTACCTATTATCCCCTGTCTCAATTTTTCAAACATGCTATCTAGTCACCCCGGATCTCTTCCATTGCCCTGAGCTTGACATTTTTATTCTTGTCATCAGACATGGTGATATTAGTGGCATCACAATATGAGCTTGCTGCGAGTGTTGCAGGGAAGTTCTTGGGGAGTAATTTATTTTATAGATTTTTCAATATTAAAAACCATTTCAAATACACTAGCTCAGGTTTCCTATTTCTATGAAAATTCCTCTATGAGGAGACAGAAAACCATGCGAGAATCTCTGTGTAATTTTCCTAGGATTTGCCACTGCATGGGTCAATCAAACTCATCTCACAGATACTGGATAATTCTTAGCAAGCTAGGGTCTGCATGTTAATTACAGGATACAAATACACACACATATGGTCCTTCTGTGGATCGCTGTCCATACAGCCCCCTGGGGCTTTGCTCAGCTCCTCAGCAAAAAACATGGCCTACAGCAAGGAGCTGGCAGCCCAGTAAAGGTTATACAGCCTGAGGCAGTTCACTTTCTTGAAGCTGCACAATCTGTGTAACAGCTTTCGCAGGAGGACAAGTGCCCCAGCTCCATCCCAGGAGTCCCTGCCCCTTGCTGACTTTCTCCCTCTTTATTGGTAGCTTCCTGAACATACTGCTTAGCAGTATTGTCAGCTCTCACAATTTTACTGCCAATTTGGTGCTATATGGTGCTCTTCTTAAGGCCCAAGTGCCTGAATTCATACGATTACATAAGAATCTCAGTTTTAGGGGTTGTTTTTTATTGTTTTGGTTTTTTTAAGGTTCTAGTCCTTACGGCTGGGGGGAAATTCTTGAAAATGTGAGCCCAAGAGAGACACCCTCCAAAATGCATAATTTGAGACAATCTCATGATTTTTGAGGATCATTGACTCAGGATTTTTGAACAGTGCTGGCAAGCAATACTGTTCTGACTTTCAGTTGACACTCTCTGTGTAAGTTCTAAAGTTTATTTATCTCACCAACAGAAGCTAGTTCAATGAAATATAATGCCTCACACACCTTGTCTCTCTAATATCCTGGGACCAACATGGCTACAACACCGATATATACCTCTTCCATGTGGTAGTTTGTTCCCATTGGCTTTTGCACAATTACTGACCCAGCTTTCAGAGAACCAAATTCCCCTCCTCAAATGGGTGGCACAAGTTAGTCACTGGTTTCTAAAAGGCACTGCAGGAGAACAGATCAACACAATAATTTCACAGTGTTAACTTAAAAAGAGCTAGAGACTTATGACAACCAATGGCTTTGTAACCCCAGGAAAAATAGTTTCACCATAGCTTTCTTACACTCAGCGCCAAAGCACAGAACTGCTTCGGGCAGCTAAAATAAAGTATTGTAAACTTCACCAGCACAGAAAAAGAATCAAACTGTGAGTAACCTTCCTTTGCTAACACATTTACAGTCAATCTCTGAGTCAATCCATCACTGTATTATTGACATATATCCTATGTAAATTAGACTGCATTTAAAAGTTCGTATTGGACTTCATTGAGTCTTCCGTTCTTCTCCCTTTCCAGGTTACAGGAAGATCTGCTTCTTTATTTATTTATCTTAACCACTTGCTGTGTAGTTATCACTGAATCATAGTAATATAGGACTGGACGGGATCTCAAGAAGTCATCAAGCCCAGCCCCCTGCACTGACACAGGACCAAGTAAACCTAAACCAGCCCAGAGAGGTGTTTCTCCAGCCTGTTCTTAAAAATCTCCCATGATGAGGGGTTCCACATCCTCCTTGGGAAGCCTATTCCAGAGCTTATCTACCCTGATAGAAAGTTTTTCCTGATATCTAACCTAATTCTCCCTTCTTGCAGATGAAGCCCATTACTTCTTTTCTCACCTTCATAGGCTGTAAAGAACAATTGATCACAGCCCTCTCTACAACAGTCCATAACATATTTGCAGACTGTTAACAGGTTCCCCCTAAGTCTTTTATTTATTTTTTTCCAAGACGAAACACATCAAGTTTTTTTAACCTTTCCCCACGGGTCAGGTTTTCTAAAATTTTATCAGTTTTGTCGCTCTTTACTGGACTCTCTCCAATTTGTACACGTCTTTCTTAAAGCATCATGCCTTACATGGCACACAGTACTCTAGCTGACGCCTTACCAGTGCCAAATAGAGTGGAAAAATTACCTTCCATATCTTGCATACAACACTCCGGCTCATATACTCCAAAATTATATTGGGCTTTGTTGCAACTACATCACAATGCTGTTTGAGATCCTTATAACCCCCAGATCCTTTTCAGCATTACTACTGCCTAATCAGTTATTCCCTATTTTGTAGTTGTGCATTTGATTTTCCTTCTTAACTGAAGTCATTTGCACTTATCTTTACTGAATTCCATTTTCTTGAATTCAGACCAATTCTCCAATTTATCCAAGTCATTCTGAATTCTAATGTTGTCCTCCAAAAAGTGCTTGCAACCCCAACAAGAACTGTGTAGTGATCTACACAAATTTGTGTGTAGATCAGCAAAACAATAAACACATCAACAAATGACTTGTTCTTTCAACTGAATTCAAATTTCAAAACTTAATATAAACTAAATAGTTCAACAGAATAACATAACTAGTACCAAAAAAAAAATTCTTGCTGGCACAATGGCTAGCCTTGAACCTGAATGAGCTTCCTTCTTTTCCTAAGCAGATGGTGAGAAATTAATAATTTAAAAATTAAAGCATCAGATAGGTCATGGGTCGGCAACCTTTGCCGGCCCCTGTGACAGCCCTGCCCATCACACCCTCAGCTGATGCCAGGGGTGAGGCCAGCAGATGCTGAGGCGGGGCCAGGGACTCCTTCTCCCTGCTGGCCCCACCCCCCCATGTGGGGCTCCTGTACCGTGACAGCTGGGGGCAGGTCCAGCAGGGGACAGAAGCCCCACACATCACAGCTCCTTTTGCCTGCTGGCCATGCTCCCCAGTGCGGGAGGGTGGGCCAGCAGGGGCTAGGAGCCTCATGTGCTGTGGCTGCTTTTCCCTGCTGGCCGTGCTCCCCAGCAGGGAAATGTGGCCAGCAGGAGCCTGGAGCTATGACATACACACAGCTCTTGTGGCCTTAGGCCTCACTGGGGGGGGGGGGGGAACCTGAGTGGCACCGCGTGCTGCTCAGGATAGGCACACGTGCCATTTGGCTTGCAAGCCGGGGGTTGCCGACCTCTGAGAAAACAGATCGACAGAGCCAGATGGGTACCCAGGAGTCATCTACTACAGGACAGACATGACAAAGAAAACAGAGCACCACTGGCCATCTCCTACAGCCCCCAGCTAAAATCCCTCCAAAACATCTACAACTTTTCCTAGAAGATGATCCCACACTCTTTCAAGGTGTGGGAGGCAGGCCAATCCTTGCTTACAGACAGCCCCCCAACTTGAAACAAATACTCATCAGCAACCAAATACCATACAAAAAGAACACTAACCTGGGAACCTATTCCTGGAACAAATCCCATTGCCAACTCTGCCCACACATTGACTTTAGTGATACCATCACAGGTCCCAACCACATCAGCCAGACCATCAGGAGCTCATACACCTGCATGCCTACTAATGTGATGTATGCCATCATGTGCCAGCTATCCCTCTCTGCTATGTCCATTGGCCAAACTGGACTGTCCTTATGCAAAAGGATAAATGGACACATACTGGACATCAAAATGGCCACATCCATAAATCAGTAGGGGAACACTTCAATATCCCTGGACATTCAATAGCAGACTTGAAAGTTGCCAGACTCCAACAGAAAAACTTCAAAAACAGACTTCAGCATGAAACTGCAGAGCTGGAACTGATTTGCAAACTTGACACTATCAGACAGTGTCTGAATAGGGACTTGGAATGGTTAGCACATTACAAAAAGTAATTGTCCCTGTCAGTGCTGTCCCGTGCGGGGAACGGGGCCCAGGCCCAACTGGCTTAGGTGGGGCCCTGCCCCACCCCCATGCTGGAGGGTAAGCGGGCCGCTCCATCCCCCAGCCCCTCCCCCCCCCAGGGAGCCAGCACAGGCAGGGAGGCTGAGGCCGCCGGTGGGGAGCCAGCTCTGGGCCCGGCCCCAGAAGCAGGGGCCACCAGTGGAGGGAGCCAACCACAGCCGGGACCCCAGGCTGCTGCGGCCAGTGCCCCAGCCGGGGACCCGAGGCCACCGTCGAGGGCTGGCCCTGGCCGCATGGGGCAGGTCACAGCAGTCTGGCCCAGAGATGGGCCACAGCCACCTGCTCTGCCCCGGGGGGGTGTGGAGGGCTAGCCCAGAGGCCGGGCTTAGTGTTCCCGGCCCACGGAGCAGGTAAGAGTGTGGCTGTGGGGGGGCCGCAGGGCCCGCATAACCACGGGGCCTGGGGCAATCGCCCCGTTCGCCCCTCCCCCCCCAGGGACGACCCTGGTCCCTGTTCACACATTCTCACCTTCTAATCAACTGGTGTGAATGGGCCTCATCTACCTTAACTGAATTGACTTTGCTAACACTTAGAATCATAGAATCTTAGGGCTGGAAGGGACCTCATGACATCATCTAGTCCAACCCCCTGCTAAAACCAGGACCACTCTCACTAAATCATCCCAGCTTAACTCAACTTAGTAAGAACCACCAGTTAGGTCGACCTAACCCTTAAATTGACTACTTAGGTCGACTTGAGCACAGTGTGCTTAAGGGCAGTTAGGTCGACTTACTAAGTCCTTGTTCAGGATAACCACTTTGTTAAGTTGACTTAATAAGGTCGACTTTAAGTCGACTTAAAGTCAACCTAACTTTTTCTAGTGTAGACATAGCCTAAGATATGAGCTATGCTGATCCCTGCGTCTCTCCTGTTAAAGCTGTTCTGCTCTGGATAAATAATGAAAGAGTGGTTGGAGCAGGGGGACTAACCACATGGTCTCCCACCTCTTGGGGGATGCCCTAACCACTGAGCTGCACTTCCCACTGGCCAATTTAGGCTGTTTGTCATTGTGCTGGGCCTATGGCCTTTTTGCCATTTACCATTTTGTGTGAAGGTGCTCAGAACCAAGGCCATTTAAATGGATTTTTCAAATAAGAAATTTTTACTGTATTTAATTCTATTCTATCACTTGCTCAACTCTCCAAGAATATAGCACCATGGTGTATCAAGATGAAGTTATTTTTCAGTATACTTATGGAAGTTGCAGCAAATGATCTGTATTTATTTATGACTTCCCATTATCCAGCCACTGCATGATTATTGATTCTGCAAAACCCTGTTCACTTGTTTATGAGTTTGGATTAAGAAAATGGCTTTTCAAATCACTCGAAGGTAACTAAACTCTGTTCTCAGTGGCAAATGACACATTTATTAAGATAAATTACTTTGCACCCTGAGGGAGATAAAACTAAAACAGTAACATTTCATGAAAAAGGTTACAGTGCAAAGCTGTCTTCCCATCATCATTTTAAGATTGCTCCTGACACTTCATCATACCTTGGGCTAATTCACCCAACAAGAATTAATTTTCAATTAATCAAAATAAAAGAAAACATGAAATGTGCTGTGCTGAGATCTATCAGAGAGTTTAACAATTCCTTATCTCTCAAATTATCCAGAAGAGAAGATGAAAATATCTGGGATGAGTGGTAAGAATCAACCCAGATTATCTGCCATGGCAAGCATCCCATTGGACAGCTGGAGGAATATGCAATAGGACCCACCAAAAGAATCCCTATGTTGAACATTACAGAGAGAGTGAAAAACGTATGGGCCTTAACCCTGGTCTGCACTAAAGGAACAGATATACCTATCTAACTCCTGGTATAGATAGTGTTATGTTGATGAGAGGGCTTCTCTGATCAACAAAGCTACCGTCTCTTGCAGATGTGGAGCACCTCCCGTTAACGTAGATAGCATCTTCACTAAGTTCTACAGCAGTGCAGCGACCCTGGAGCCACTGCAGTGCAAATATAGACAAGACCTTAAAGCAGAGCAGTCCAGGATAGACAGGATGCTGGAGCCTTGTTTCTGCTCTAGGCAACATCTGATGGTGCAGGAGCGATTCAAAATTCACTCTGGACTACCACTTGAGGAGCCAAAACCAACCCATATTCTAATGTTTTTGGCAAAATTTGCCTGGTAAGATGTTGGAAATTCTCAAACCTGTCAGTGTTCCAAGAACGGATTATTGATGTTTCAAACTGAATTACAAGTATAAAAATAGTATGTCTGAAGATTAGCAATAAGGCTGTCAGCAATGGTTTAAGAGGGTACTTGGTCCTGCCATGAGTGCAGGGGACTGGACTCAATGACCTCGCATGGTCCTTTCCAGTTTCTATGATAATATTATTCTATTTTGTAAGCAGGAATCTCCAGCCTACAATTCTTGTCAAAGCCAGGAATGCATTAGCAAGGTTAAATCCATCATCAACAGTTGCATTTGTGCAGCGTCAAAAATAGACATAGCTTTTTTAGGAACCCTGCTTGCAAGTTGTTGAAACTTTTGAACTGTTTTTGCTACATGGCTTGGCGCTTCCCTTTAGCAGTAGTATTGTCCGAACTACTTTGCCATGCAAGAGAACAGCTGGCATTTAATTCAGCATTGTCAGTTATTTTCATTTGACTGTGCTTCAGTACATCTATTACTTGGTTGTGAACATGGTGGATTATGACATGTTGAGATTTGAACCAAGTGATTAAGTCCATCAGGCCTGTGACATTTTTGGCAACAAACGGAACTGAACTTCCTCATTCCACTAAGCATTGTACGAGGGGTTGAAAGTTCTGTTAAAACCTGCATTTTCGGTGTCAGTCTCAGTACTTCTGAGATGAATTCAGTAGTAGAGCAGTACGTCAAGTGAGCAGCATGGTATTGTTGAGCTCAAAGCCAAGTGCAGTTTTTTATTCCCTGATTTCAGTCATTTCAGTCATATTCGTAATGTGCTGCCTGTATCAAAGTTTGCTGCTGAGGCAGTGTTTTTTAATGTAGCTGTCCAGTTTATCAACTTTACCAAATTCTCATCTCCACAGCTCACTGAGGCCATCTCCACATTGATAGCGGCAAAATCATTGTAGTCGAGTCAATTTTTCTGGATCAACTGAGCAGTCAGTTAAGATACACCAAGACTATCTGGAAATCAACTTACTAAAGGCCACCCCCTCAAATGGTGTCGCACTGCAGTGACGTGAACACATTTCCCATTAGTGCAGCACAGTGAAGACTCTGCACTAAAGAGGAGCTAGGAAGTCAATGGGATTTAGGCAACTCTGCGTAGTTTACATAACTCCCATAAACTGCTGCTGAATTTTGCCGGCAGTGTAGACCAGCCCTGAGAAGGAAAATCATATGTGCGTTATATTTAATATGGACAGCATTTGGAATTAGACCCTAGAGAACAGATCTAAAAGAATTAGTAATGTAAAGTGCATTGTTGCTTGTGTTAGCAGATACTTCGTCAAAGTTTGCACCATATTTGAAATGGTTTTAATTATCACTTGAGAAACTGTAGTGTGGTTAACAGCATCCAAATAAACAGTCAGTGAGCATTGTTTTTGGCTTTCCTGTTTGTACGCCTTCGGCCTTGTCAGACACAAAATCAAACAGAACATGCAGTACACAGTTCTTTTCCACAATCCACTCTGTAATGATTACAGAGAGTTTTTATTTACTTTGAACAATAATTTCAAAGTAGTTTCACTTGTCTTCTAATAGTCTGTCAACTGAGATTATTATGCTACAAAACCTCCCCAAGGTCCATATCTACCAATCAGTGACTTTAAAACCCTGAGTATGATTTGTTGCTGAAAAGTGTCAATCAAAAAATCCTGCCAAGTTCTTCACTTTTAAACATTTGTATTGAAACAAGCTAATAACTGCATCTGGAAGGGGGTAAGGGAGGGGGGTCAGTTCTCTGTACAATGACTCCACCCCCAGGACTGTTTAGCAATGGGGACATGAAGCAGGTGAGGGGATGGGGTGCGGCGCTATCTGCAGCCAGGAGATGTACCCAAGAGCAGTCATGGAGGGGAAGAAGAAGTCCTGTCCCATCCCAGCCCTGCCACGACTAGCAGCTAGGAGCCCTGTAGACTGGATTTAGAGGATAAATTTGGAATTTTAGATACTTGTTATGATGATTTACTTAGTTGTCTCAGAAGTAGGTTCTAGTCCTAATCCGACCACAGAGGAAATTACAAACTAAGGACTCCCCAGAGAAACTATTAGAGTTAAAGGATTCTTAAAACACTTTATTGCCAAAAGCATTAGTTGGTAAAATACAATAAAATATACTTAAAGTCTTATACAAAACCATACAATTGTATACAATGTATACAATTAACAACAAATTAAAACCAAGTTATATATCCTATAGAACAATTAATAAGTAGCTTAGATTTACACTCCCCTGGGATAAAGATGTTGAGATGAGGAGTGCAGGCTCTAATTACTTTTAACAAACTTAACTAAAATAAAATAATAAATCAAAAGAATAAGCAGTGGGTCTTTGAAGATTCTTGGCTCAAGCAAGATGGTTTCAGAATGAAAGATGTGGAAGCTTCATAGCGTACCAAATTTTAGGATCTTAAATACCTTTTTTCCTTACATTACAGATGCTACACCTTTATACCCCTCTAAAAATTAACTAAATTATTTCATTCTTCCTTACCTAAATATGGGTCCTCACCCCAGAAATTGTCAGGGTACCTTCAAATGATAGGGTAAGGGGTTCATGCATATAAATTAATGTATTTTCCCTGCCAGAATATTCCATGTCTTCTTTTCCCTTACTTGTTTACGAATTTTGTGGGTTTTGTGGTCTTCTATCGAAATGTCAAATGCCTCGCTTAAAGTTGTTATTCACCTTTCACCTATATTAGGATCTAATATCGCCTGATCACAGGAAAACAAGACCTACCCTTTGTTAAATTTAACTTATTTCAACTTCTCACCCTCACCCACTTGCAAAGCTGTTACATACAGACTCATCCTGGAAAATTTTACAATGAGGACTGCAGGTTTCTTGCATTTCAGCAACTAAAAGTTATGCTAACTTACCTACTTATCGTAAATAGTCTTTTATAAAATTTAATATTTCTTAAACTTATAAGGAAAAATATACATGTGTGAGATAAAATATATGTGTAACCCGTTTGCCGAGCCATGACGGCAGCAGCAAAGGACCGGGTTCTGTTTCTAGGGGTTCCCAAATAATGTTACACCAACAATTGGCTCGAGCCCCCACCCAGTCTTCTGGGAAATTACACATCACCCCCTGGGCGCCCTAGAAGGGCAATACTTCCCCGCTCGCAAGCACCAGTCTGAGTGTAGCACATAAAAGGTTTAATAAAGACTATATAAAGGCAACATCAAAATGCAGCACTGGTTGGGATACAGTGCAAAGATTCCCACAAAACCCAATAGACAGAACTCATTCCACCAGTAAGGGGAGGAGGGGGAGTCAGCCCTCAGTCCTCCCCTCCAATTGTCCTCTGCCACCTCAAGGTCTGCTCACACCACCCACTGGCCACTCACACCCGCTGTCCGCAGACGCTGTCTGGGTCCGCCGGCTCTGCCGCTGGCCTCTGGTCACACCTGCTGTCTGCTGGCTCCACTACACCGCCCGCTGGTCACACCTGCTGTCCGCTGGCTCTGCCTGCTGTTCGCTGGCTCCGCCGCACCGCCCGCTGGTCACACCTCATGTCCGCTGGCTCTGCCTGCTGTCTGCTGGCTCCGCCCGCTGCTCACACCTGCTGTCCGCTGGCTCCGCTGCACCACCCACTGGTCACACCTGCTGTCCACTCTTGGTGATTTCAGCTCGCTGGAAAGTGTCTGCTTCCCTAGTGATTTCAGCTCGCTGGGAAGTGTCTGCTTCCCTAGTGATTTCAGCTCGCTGGGAAGTGTCTGCTTCCCTAGTGATTTCAGCTCGCTGGGAAGTGTCTGCTTCCCTAGTGATTTCAGCTCAATCAAAGTAACAATAGAGCCTCTACAAGGAATCTTTAGGTCTATTCTTTAACAATGGGTGGGGAAATAGGTGTTGACTTAAAGCACAGCTCCAGCAGAGCTAGTGCTCACACCCCTCCGCACCTGGTTTTACAATTCTGAAAACTAGGGTTGCTCACTTTTCCAAGTTCTCTATTGCTGATGGTGACGTTTCCATCAGCTGCTTGGTCAATAACAGATATACAATCAAAGAGTAGCATATCATGAAAGAACAATATTTCCTTTCCCCCTTCTGACAAAACACCAGATTTAGAGGATTTGAACCAGTCACACATACCAACTCCCATCATGCCCAGCCTCTGGGTGAAATTATGCTGAGTGTCATGCAAATACCAAGCACAGGTAAATCAGTGCCCCCCCTCCCTACTTAGCTGCTAAGCAAGAGAGGCTCTCAGATTCCTAACCTTGCTTACATCCTTACATATGCATACAAGACAAGCAAAGGTATAAGCAAAGGCTATAGCCCCCTTTTGAGACACCCCCCACTGCACTGGGGGAAATCGGAAGCTTCCTACCTGCTGCAGGAACCTCTGGGGCTGCTGCCTAGCCTCAGGATGTCCTGCAGCAATGGTCGGTACCAAACATGGGTCTGATCTCTGCTGTGCTGATGGGAATGATCTAGCCCAGCCTGGACTAGAATCTAGGGGCCCTTGGCTGGGGCACTTCCACCAGCATGGAGGAGATCAGATTTCATGGGTAAGGGCCAAATTTACAGCCCATGATGCATTTTTCATGGCCATGAAATTGGTATGGCCCTAATCATAAGGATAACAGCATGCCATTGCATACTATGCTTGGAATGGTATCATGAGGATTTCTTTAATGACACTCAATTTCAATGTAAAGTTCTTAATGATCTATGAGGGGAAAAAGCTACTAAGTGCTTAATATATTTTGCAAAGTGCCAGGTATTCATTCCTCAGCTTTCCACTCAGGTGTGCTTTCCTTCATTAATAAAGTATTTTTTTCCTATCAAGATAACGCTTTCATGAACAGTATTTCACATGATCACCAGCTCCACATGACTCAGATGCGGCTTGCTTTGCATGGGTAAAGAGTTCTACTGAAGTCTCACATGAATATGTTTTCAAAGTCTGATGCATCCCTCATTGATAGCAGGTGACCAATGTGTGCCTCATGCCAGATCTGACTTTGTACAAATCATTTCTCAAGTCAAGCTGTCACACATCAAGTCAAATTCCTTTTTCTGTTATACCAATACAGTGCCAGTGAAATAAGATAGATTGTATGTATATGACTGAAAGCTGGATTGGTCTCACTCTGTCCTTTCTTTATCAGTTACAGAATCCCACCAAAACAAACAAGGGGTTTTGTGGCACTTTTAAAGACCAGCAAACTTATTTATCGCATGAGCTTTTGTGGGAGCGATCCTATTTCAGATGTTTGAAAATGGAAAGAAACCAGTAAAGGAATGAGGGATAAATTCAGAGAAGTAAATGTCATCACAAGATCTGGTCAGATTTCTTCAGCAAATGAAACAGTTTGTATTGATTCAAACTGACTGGAACAACAGAAAGGGAGGCTGAGAGAGGTGACAATCACTGTTTATAATGAAGTTCTAAAGGGGTAGCCGTGTTAGTCTATTGCAGAAAAACAGAGTCCTGTGTCACTTCTAAATACTAACAGATTTATTTATCGCATGAGCTTTCGTGGGAGAAAATCCCACCTCGTCAGATGCTTTGAAGATGGGAAATTTACAGAATGGGAGGAAATTAAACGCAGGAAATTAAATGCATAGGATCAGGTCAGGCTGTAACAGCAATTCAAAATAGATGTTAGGATTCAAACACTAGGGAACAGCACAGAGGAAGGTGAGGTCAAATCACCTGTTGTAATGAGAGAAAAATCCATAGTCCCTGTTTAACCCCAAGACAACTGAGTCAAATTTGCATATACATTTGAGTTCTGCAGTTTCTCTTTGAAGCTGTGATTTGTTATTCATCTGTTTCAGCACAGCTATTAGCAAGTCATCAATGGAGTGAGCAGAGAGATTGAAGTGTTCACCTATTGGTTTTTTAGTGTTGCAATTTCTGATGTCAGATTTGTGTCCATTTATTCTTTTGCGCAGAGACTGTCCTGTTTGTCCAGGCAGAGGGGCATTTCCGGCACATGATGACATAAATCACATCAGTGGATGAGAAGGTGAATGATCCCTTGATGGAGTAGGTAGCTTCATTTTGTCCTGTGATAGTGTCTTTAGTGTAGATATGAGGGCAAATTTTGCAGCATGGTCTGTTGCAGGGATATGTTTCTGCTTTAATGTTTCTGTTGTTTGATCTGTAGTTGCTGGTGAGTAGCCGTTTAAGGTTTGGGGGCTGTCTGTAAGCAAGAAGAGGTCTGTCTCTCAAGGCTTGAGAGAGTAAGAGATCATCTTGAAGAATAGGCTGTAGATCTTTGATGATGTGGTGAAGGGATTTGACTTGGGGGTTGTAGGTGGTGACCAATGGCATTCTGTTGTTTTTTTTTTGGGGGGGGGGGGGTTCTCCTGTAGTAGTTGACTTCTGGGTACACGTCTGGCTCTGTCAATCTGTTTCTTCACTTCTGTGGGTGGGTACTGTAGTTTTAAGAATGCTTGATAGAGCTCCTGAAGGTGTCTGTCTCTGTCTGAGTGCAAATGCGATTATACCTTAGGGCTTGACTGTAGACAATGGATCGTGTGGTGTGTCTTGGATGAAAGCACGAGGGATGTAGGTAACTATAGCGATCAGTAGGTTTTTGGTATAGGATGGTCTTTATGTGCCCATCACTAATTTGCACTGCAGTGTCCAGAAAGTGGGTCTCCTGTGTGGAGTGGTCCAGGCTAAGTTTGATTGTGGAGTGGAAATTGTTGAAATCTCTATGGAAATCTTCAAGGGCATCTTTACCGTGGGTCCAGATGATGAAGATGTCATCAATATAGCGTAAGTAAAGTAGAGATGCTTTGGGATGAGATGTGAGGAAGCATTGTTCTAAGTTGCCCATAAAGATGTTGGCATATTGTGGGGCCATGCGGGTACCCAGAGCAGTGCCACTAACTTGAAGGTATAAATTATCTCCAAATCTGAAATGGTTGTGGGTGAGTACAAAACCTGACATCAGAAATTGCAACACTAAAAAACCAATAGGGGAACACTTCAATCTCTCTGCTCACTCCATTGATGACTTGCTAACAGCTGTACTGAAACAGATGAATAACAAATCACAGCTTCAGAGAGAAACTGCAGAACTCGAATTTATATGTAAATTCGACTCAGTTGCCTTGGGGTTAAACAGGGACTACGGATTTCTCTCATTACAACAGGTGATTTGACCTCACCTTCCTCTGTGCTGTTTCCCAGTGTTTGAATCCTAACATCTATTTTGATTTGCTGTTACAGCCTGACCTGATCCTATGTCATACACTCCCCTGCATTTAATTTCCTCCCATTCTGTAAATTTCCCATCTTTAAAGAATCTGACGAAGTGGGATTTTCTCCCACAAAAGCTCATGCGATAAATAAATCTGTTAGTCTTTAAAAGTGACACAGGACTCTGTTTGTTTACAATGAGAAAGTCAACCTCAATTGCTATTCAAACCTGAGCTGATGGTATCAAATTGACATATGAATTCTAACTCTGAAATCTCTTTTTGAAGCCTTGACCTAGTATAAACCTGTTTAAGGACAGCCCCAGATAAGTCTCTCACAGAGTGGCTGGGGAGATGGAAGTGATCCCTGTTGGTTTTTGCAAGTTGCCATTTCTGATGTCAAATGTGTCCTTTTATTTCACTGCATTTATTTATTTATTTATTTATTTCACTGCATTCACTGCCTCATTCTTATACTGTTTTCTTTCCATTTTCAAGCATCTGATGAAGTGGGATCTCTCCCACAAAAGCTCATGCCATAAATAAATTTGTTAGTTTGTAAAAGTGCCACAGGACTCCTTGTTTGTTTTTCTGAACTAGACTAACATGGCTACCCCTTTAGAACTCGTCAACATGCAGGAATCCCACCAGATTCCCAGTTTGTTTATAAGGCCATGGCAAGCTTAGCGAAGAATGTCCCTCTTCTACTCAATTCAATCAAACTTAAAAGATCAGAGGACAAAAGGAGGGGGTGCTAGTCAATCCCAGAAGGATCAAAAAATTCAGACTGATCCTCTGTCCTAAATGCATGCCCTACTTATCGTAGCTGAACAATAAAACTGTCTTTTGATAATCAAGGAAAAGTATTACCCAGAATAAGACAGAATAATGTGGGCTTTATTCAATAATAGTCACCTTGCAAGCTCTCAAGCTGTCAATCCTCGTGTGCTTGGTATAAATTAACTTTTTAATGATTTTAGTTTTTAAAAAGTAACTTGACATCCTTCCTAGGGATTTTGCAGTAATGAATAATGAGCTGAGCCAAACCTGAGGACAAGACCTGAGAAGGAGCTAGATTGTGCATGCTGAAAATGTTCCTTTTCCAGTCTTTAGTTCATACCTTGCCTTCTATGACTTTCTATAAATATCTAATACAGAACTATGTAAAAGTAACTATGTTGTGCACTGAAATGGGCACCTGAGTTTGCAAATTGACCAGAGAATATTTTTCAGAATATATGTCACTTACCCTGCGTTCTGAGAAGATGCATGAGGGTGACTTGTCTACTAAAGTAAAATTCCCTTTGTGCCCTGAATAGCAGAATAAACAAAGCTGCTTGACTATTGGCTATGTCTACACTGGAACTGGAAGATGCAATCTTGAGTTTGAAGAGACACACCCATTCTGGCATGCCAAAAAATAGAAGCTTTTCCAAGACAGTGCAAGAAGCTAGCTGCCCTGAACACTATCCCATCCAAAACTCTAGGTACATATTCAGGGTAGCTAGCACCTCCTGCCATGGCTATGCTTCTATTTTTAACATGCAAGCTTCATCAGAGATAGAACAGGCAGGAGCATGCACAATAATAAAAATTTGACCACTTTTGGAGGGGCACATTGAGGCCCCAGCATTGAAGGAGCTTGCTTTCTCCACTGCAGCTCCAAAGCTGGCTCTCCCCCTGTGGTCTCAGGGCCAGAGGAAGTCATCTCTCACACCTGACCGCATGGCTGAAGGAGTTCTATGCCTCTGTTGATTATTGTGGGGGGAGCGGGTTGTGCCCCTGCTTCCTTCCTTTGTGCAGGCCCCTGAGAATAGGTATGTCTCTTCAAGCTGGAAATTACACTTTCCACCTCCATGAAGGCATACTTCAATCTCATGGTTTCGATGTCATAACCTTTCCGGCTCTGTCGAATAATTAAACTATCTCATGTCACAGACCTGTTGGACAAAATTATGCTGTTGGATATGTGTAAACAAGCAGAAGTGGATCAGGGACCTAGATCCTCACTTCTGGGCTGCCCCACCCCACCTCTGGGGGCAGGTCAGCTGGCCCAGAAGTAGGATGGGAGCAGGAGCCTAGCCCCTGGGCCAGTTTGCCCCCCCCCCACACTCCCTCAGCGCCAGCAGGGCAGAAGGCCCCAACTTCATTGGCCCATGCACTAATCCACCCCTGTAAAGAAGTCCTATAATTCGTTCTGTGGCTCTTTTCGGAGCTCCCTCCATTTTGTTTACCCATTTCTGTAGCTAAGATGCCAAGAACAGGCATTATATAAGACACTAGTAAGACCTCATCTAGAATATTGCATGCAGTTCTGGTCCCCCATGTTTAAAAAGATGAATTCCAACTGGAAAGGTGCAGAGAAGGGCTACAAGGATGATCTGTGGAGTGGAAAACCTGCCTTATGAGAGGAGACTTAAAGAGCTTGGCTTGTTTAGCCTAACCAAAAGAAGGCTGATGGGAGATATGATTGCTCTCTACAAATACAAAGGGATAAATACCAGGGAAGGAGAGGAAACAAGTTCAGCATCAACGTGGACACAGGAACAAATGGACATAAGCTGGCCATCAGGAAGTTTAAACTTGAAATCAGATACAGGTTTCTAACCATCAGAGGACTGTAACTCTGGAATAGCCTTCCAAGGGGAACTGTGGGGGCAAAAACCTAGCTGGCTTCAAAACTGATGGGAGAGCTTAGTTTGGCAATTGATCGATCTTTGACTACTGGTGGTGGATATGCCAATGGCCTGAGATGGGATGGGTTCTGAGATATTACAGAGAATTCTTTCTTGGGTGTCTGGCTGGTGAATCTTGCCCACATGCTCAGGGTTTAACTGATCTCCATATTTGGGGTCTTGAAGGAATTTTTCCCCAGGGCAGATTGGCAAAGGTTCTGGGGGGTTTTCGCCTCCCTGTATAGCATGTGGAATGGCTCACTTGCTGGTGGATTCTCTATACTTTTAAGTCTTTAAATTATGATTTGAGAACTTTAATAATTCAGTTATAGGTCAGAGGTTAATTACAGGAGTGGGTGAGTGAGGTTCTGTAGCCTGCATCGTGCAGGAGATCAGACTAGAGGATCATATTGGTTCCTTCTGACCTTAGAGTCTATGAGAATTCTTGTTGGAACTTGTAGAGTCCCACAGAGAAGGATTACCATCTCCTTATTCTGTGACATGTGTCAGTACCTCAGAACCCACGGTTTATTTCAGGCCAAGCTCTTTGGAGCAGGAATCATTGTTTCATTACATGTTTATATCACACACAGCACAAAGCAGGACTGATCTTTGATGGGGCCTTCAAGGTGCAACCCCAATTTAAAAAAAAAATGCCTGTACTTCTAGCCCCTCTATACTCACTACTTGTGTATAACTTGTCTGTCCTGATTGATATACTCATCACATCTTAGTTTATTTATGAATGTACTTCTTCCATATCATTCAGTAAGATTGTAACCAAGACCACATCCAACCCCAATCCCTGCAGTAGCCTTTTAGGATATGTCTACACCGCAACCAGGATCCTGCTTCCCAGCTCAGCTAGGCAGGCACATAATACCTCTGCTTGAGGTAGCTCACTAAAAAGAGCATCTTAACTGATGGTAGCCAATCCTTTAGTAACTACAACTAAAGGTTTAATATAAGAAGAAAAGAAGCGAAATATGAGAGATGTTAAAGGGTCAAAGTGAATCACATACATACAAATGATTTAAAAGTTCATGTAAAGCAGTTTTCAGGCTTGTTCTTCTGGTCAACACCCAGCAGCTGGGTGGGCCTCAATCCTTTGTCCAGTCGCAGAGGAATAGTTCCAGAGATGGGTGTTGGTTGTAGACTGGGGACTTTAGACCAGATGGAGTCGGGGCTGCTGCCTTTTATCACCTCTGCCCTTCTCCATGCTGTGCACAGTTCTTTCCAATCAAAATGGAGTTGAGTCACATGTTCAAGTCCTAGTGGCTCAACAGGTTTCTCCCCAGACCCATTGTACCTGGGAGCTTCCTTAATGGGCCATTAAAGGGACAATGGCCTTGACAATTCTGGGAGTTTCCCCAGAATCACACAAGTTAAAGAATAGATTATAACAACCATATTCCTAACTTCTAACACAAATACAATTCCTACACAAACTATATAATAATTCCCAGCAAATTACTACCTTTCTATTGATACCAAACATGGCATAGTTCCCATGGATTATAGCAAGTATGAGATATTAATACAAAATATCATAAATGGGTCCCTAAATCCAGACAGCGTCACAGCGATAATCCTTAGAATTCTACACACTGTGAAGGGTAAGTTCTACTGGCTAACATTGACTTATGGTAACAAGACCATTGTCAGACTGAACAAATAGAATTTTAAGCCTCCAAGACTGTACCCACTGCAAGTTCTGGCTCTGTATACCAGCAGGGCACTTCCTGCAATTACAGAGAGAAATGCCCCCAAGAGATTGCTGACACATGGACACAAAGTTGTTGGAGGAACCTGTTACAGAATGCTCACTACACAAACCTGAGCCACTGGTTTGGGGCTTAGAGTTAGGAGAGTGTGCCTACATGCCTTCCTGCGCACACCTTTATGGCACAGGTTGGTGCAGTGGTGGCTCTGCCTGTTTCACTCCAGGTTTTCCCAAAGACTCGGAACTACTGGGGTATCCCAATTCCCTGCCTCCCCTAAAAAACACTCCCCTGCCTCCCCCAAAAAATCCATAACTGGTCAAAATTTTGTGCTGTTGCCAATTCTGCCAGGGATCATCAATGTAGCTCAGTATAGAGAGGTCTAGAAGACTTGTGTGCAAGTGATCTGGTCACCCCTTCTCAATAAAGATCTATTAGAATTGGAAAAGGTACAGAACAAGCAATAAAAATTATTGGGGGTATGGAACAGCTTCTGTCTGAGGAAAGATTAAAAGACTGGGACTTGTCAGCTTAGAAAAGAGATGACTAAAAGGAATTCTATAAAATCTTGACTGATGTGGAGAAAATGAACAAGGAAGTATTATTTACTCCTTCATATAACAGAAAAAGCAAGGATCATCCAATGAAATTAATAGGCAGCAGGTTTAAAACAAACAAAAGGAAATACTTCCTCACAAAATGCACAGTCAACTTCTGCAACTTGTTGCCAGTGGATGTTGTGAAGGCCAAAAATATGACAGGGTTCAAAAAAGAACTAGATAAGTTCACATCAATGGCTATTAGCCAGGATAATCAGGGATGCCCTGAATTTCCCTAGCTCCTGTTGGCCAGAAGCTGATACTGGACAACAGGGGTTGGGTCACTTGGTGATTGCCCTTTTCTGTTCATTCCCTTTCAGAAGCATCGGGCATTGACCACTGCCAAAAGACAAGATATTGGGCTAGATGGGCCATCAGTCTTGTAGGCTGGCTAGGGTTGGTTTGGGTTGTTCAGGCCATTCCTTGGGCCCTGGCTCCAAGAGACGCCACAGTTGTAACAATTCTGTCCCTGGCTAAAACCAGCCATTGCGAACAGTCCCCTGTTATCAGCCCTGGCCAGTACGCCAACGGTCAGCCTACTGGCTAGACTGGGCAGCACCTGTATACAAAAGAGCCAGCAGCCCCCAGCCCCTAGACGGGCAGGGCAGGCACACCAGAGTCAGGAGCCCCCAGCCTGGGATTAGTCGCAGGCTCAGACAGGGCAAGAACACTGCTCAAACCCCTCAGCAGCCCTGGCGGGGAGAGGAGGGTCAAGCACTTCAGGTGGTTGGGGAAAAAGCAGGGAGGGGGACATAGACCCACCGTACTCCACTGAGTCCCAGCCCAGGGCCCTGTCAGTGGCAGAGAGGTCTGCCACTGGGTCAGTGGGGCTCCAGCCACAACACACTGACACGGGTTTGCTCCGCTATCAGCTGCACAGTAGTCAGCTGTCCCTGGACTTCCTCCTCCCACCCTGAGCCTGGGTACCTGACTCTGAAGGGGGTTCCTCAGAGTCCTCTGGGTAGACAGCCCATGGGATCCCAACTAGACCCTCCATTTCCGTGGGTGGCAGATCCAGGAACTCCTCCGGTCTGTCTGGAGAGGGCAACTCCTCCAGGTCATAGGGTCCTTCCTCCTGGATGCAGGGGTCCTCAGCTGATGGGAGCTCCTCTAGGTCACAGGGGCCCAACAGCTCCTCAGCCTCCCACAGCTCAGGGCTGTCCCCAGTGAAGGGTGACCTGTCAGGGTCCCAGCAGTCCCTGGGTCATCTCCCCCAGACCCCAGCCTCTGGTATCCCCTCCCAGTCACTAGGCCCAGGTAAGCCATCAGGCTTTCAAGACAGGGACAGGTCCCTAGTAGCAGCCCAGCTTCATCCAGCTTGCCACCTCAGAGAAAGCACATCCTTCCCCTGCAGCAGCTCAGCCCCTATTGAGCTGCCAGGCTAGGTTTTTATACCTCCCCTTCCTGTTTGGGCTCCGCCCTTCTGTTTCCAGGGCCTGAGCTCTGCAATTCCTGAGTCTGTCCAGGAGGGGCGTTCAAGCCCTTCTTCGGGCCCAGGCTCCAAGGGAGGCCACAGTTCCTTTCTACAGGTCTGACCAAGTATGGCTGTTCTTATGTTCTTAAGAACTGTTAAAGCCTGATTCTTCTGCTTTGCTCTCATTTTACATGTGTGCCAGGAACATGTAGAATGATACCAAACAGAGTGGAAATATTTTACATTAACTTGCACAAGTGTAAATATCTGCAGGAGATGCAAGAAAATGGAAAATCACAGGTTCAGATCCAGAACTGCAGCCTGAGGCCCAGTGAGGAAGAAGGGACATTTTTTCCAGCCATCTTCTTTCATTAAGCTTTTTCCTTTGATCACCTCATCTTTCTTCCTACTCCTGAAATAGCACTATTTTTATGGTGAATCCATCCCATTTGACAGGTGCTGTTTGTTTTTCATTCTCATAATTTCATGGACTGAGTATTTCAAGATTGCTAAAAAAAAGTGGTCAGAGGCATTTGACATTCCAAACACTTTTGCAATTTTAAAGTTAATGTGGCACAGCAAGTTATTGTTAATGTTAAATGTTACTTGAATAAATTCAAATTGATTTCCTTTCTCTCTCTCTCTTTTTAAACCTAGTGCTTTATTATGTTTTACTATATATGATCGCATTTCTACATCAGAGGAATTAGCTTATTCGACACAAAGATTTGTTTTGCTCAGTTGTTACTCTTTTTTAGGATTCATTACATTCATGTTCAGTTGTGGGATTTCTATCATTTGCTTTGTTTACCACATAGCTCTGTCACCTACTGATATCATTTTGAAAGTGACGGATAGTTTAATTTGCAAAATGTTACCTGATAGCTTCTGTGAAATTTTCAACTCTGTTAAATTCCTTTACCCTGTTGATACACAGCTAATACACCATCTATTATTCTGGACAGAGTATTTAGGGATTCTTATCCAGAGTGTAAAAACATCATTTAAACTCAAGATCCCAATTTCTGTTGGACACACTCACAGAATATAAGTATTTTATTTACACACACACACACACATATACACACACACACTCTATTATAACACGGCTACCCCTTTGAAAATTCTCTGGCATGTGAATCATGTTATTTTACAATGGTGGCACTGCTCCTCTGAAGGGATGTACTACTCTGCATTGCCCCGTAACAAGGGCTATAGGCAAAGCACATAGTCTAAACTGGAGAAGCCAAACTGTGGCCCAAGAGTCATATGTGACTTTTATACAATTAAATTGCAGCTCACAGAGCCCCTCATGTCCTACTCCCTCTCAGTCTCCACCTAACAGACTGGGATGGGGAATTTGAGGCCTCTATCCTGTGGTGGGGTAGAAGGGCTAGAGGATTCTGCCCAGCCAGAAGGGGGATCTAGGGTCTTCATCCCCATGGGGCAGACTTACCATGGCTCAGGGCTTCAGACCTGAAGGGAGATTGGGGTCTCAGGGTGTCAGCAGCAGTCAGGCTTCAAAGGACAGAAGTCCCGAGGCCCGACATCCACACCCTGGCTCTCAAAATTCTGAAGATTGCTGTATATGGCTTACAGGGTCAGTGAATTTGGCCATCCCTGGTCTACATCTTAACAAGCCACAATACGGAGATTGGTTGAATAGAGTATACCAAACTGAACGAGCTATAAGCTAGCTCATCTACCTACTAAAGACTGTTCCAAGTCAGTCAGAGCTGCCATTTTGCCACACCATCTCAGGAAGCACAGCAAATTGGAATTGGTACCTCTGGGAATAAGTAGGCAGCTGTCACTTAACTTTCTGAACACAAGATAAGCAAACAGTCAAAACTCTTAATCTAAACAAGTCATCTTTCCATAGTGGCCTTTTCACCCCTTCCCAGCTACTGAAATCACAAACTAGAGCAAAGGTCCTTGAAGAGCAATTGAATTTAATTGGAGTTATATTTACCACTGTCTTTTTCTTTATGACAGTGAGTCACCTTCTATTACGCACATGGGAGATATATGTTCCAGATTATGGGGAAGGAACAGATGAATAAGGCAATGTTCACCACTCTAAATGACAAAGTAGACTATTAGCTGACAAAGCTTTACTTCAAAAACTGGGAATGGATGTTGCACCATTTTTCTAGTGACATTAATGTAAGCACTGGCAGAAAAAGAGTATCTGTATAAGGCTTAGCAGACCAGGAATACGCTGTTACACTAAAAAGACCAGGTCCAACTCAACCTGGAAGTAAAAGAAAGATCTTCATGGACCAAGTGTCAAAACAAGAAACAATCACAAATTCATACCTCTGCACAGAAGTCTCTTTACCTGTCTCAAGGCAGCCCAGTGGAAATCCGTGCCCTGATTCAGACTCCCATGGCATTATAAAGTCTACCACGTTGGTGATAGGTGAACACAAGGTTCTATCAAGATCTGTGTACAAGTGAGTCACACAAACCCTCTGCACAAGAGTGAATTACACTTTGTCACCATCCGGATAAGCTTGGAAAGCAAAAGAGACCAAAAGAAGTAACAGCGTGAAGAACCTTACAAGAAACCATTTATAAGCTGACAGGGATTCTCACTAAGAAGCAACAGCCCAATCTAGAGGAAAGAATCATCTGAAAGGAAAGACCTTACACGGATTTTGTCTTCAAGAGCCACAAGATCATAGAATCATAGAATCATAGAATAATAGGGTTGGAAGGGACCTCACGAGGTCATCTAGTCCAACCCCCTGCTAAAAAGCAGGACCACTCCCCCTAAATTATCCCAGCCAGGGTTTTGTCTAACCGAGCCTTAAAAATCTCCAAAGATGAAGATTCTACCACCTCCCTAGATAGCCCATTCCAATGCTTCACCACCCTCCTAGTGAGAAAGTTTTTCCTAATATCCAACCTTGACCTCCCCAGCTGTAATTTGAAACCATTGCTCCTTGTTCTGTCCTCTGTTACCCTCGAGAACAGCCTAGCTCCCTCCTCTTTGGAGCAACCCTTCAAGTAGTTGAAGGTTGCTATCAAATCTCCCCTCAGTCTTCTCTTCCGTAGACTAAATAAGCCTAGTTCCTTCAGTCTCTCCTCATAAGTCATGTGCCCCAGCCCCCTAATCATTTTTGTTGCCCTCCGCTGGACTCTTTCTAATTTGTCCACATCCTTTCTGTAGTGGGGAGCCCAAAACTGGACACAGTATTCCAGATGCGGCCTGACCAGTGTCGAATAGAGGGGAATTATCACATCCCTCGATCTGCTGGCAATACTCCTACTGATGCAGCCTAATATGCCATTGGCCTTTTTGGCAACAAGGGCACACTGTTGGCTCATATTCATCTTCCCGTCCACCATAACTCCCAGGTCCTTTTCTACAGCGCTGCTACTTAGCTGATCGGTCCCCAGCCTGTAGCAGTGCATGGGATTTTTCCGTCCTAAGTGCAGGACTTTGCACTTGTGATGGGGCACATCCTCCACAGGTCCCTGTGCTGCAGCACTCTCACAATCAGTCCATTGTGGGTTCCCTGTACACTTGCAGTGCACTTCTTAGCATGGGAAACATGAATTTTCCACAGAGTGCTTAGTGGGCTTGAAGGTTAGTCAGTACCAGTAGCACTAAAATGAAACAGAAGCAAAGACTTAGTGACCAGCTGCACTCAGGGCTGTCCCTAGGGGTGGGGGGCCGGCCTGCTCCACCCCCCAGGGACGCCGGTCTCCCCCAAGAGCCAGCCCCGGAAGCCGCAGAACCGCTGCAGCGGCCACAAGGAGTCAAGGCAGAGGCACGGCCCCGGCCCCGGCCCTGGCCCCGGGCAGAGGGGAACCGCGGCCCTGGGCAGCAGGCAGCCATCCCTGGCCGAAGCTGCTGCTGCCCCAGCCGCAGCCAGTACCCCAGGTGGCCGCAGCCAGCCCAGAGGCCAGGACCCAAGCACTGGCCCCACCCCTGGGCCTGCCTTTTCCACCCTGGGGTCGGGGAGCAGAGCCGGCCTAGGGACCAGCCAGGAGATGTGCTCCTGGCTTGCCCTGCTGCCGAAGGGAGCAGGGGGAAGCGCGGCCGTGGGGGGACCTAGGGCAGGTCCACGGGGGGCACCCCTTGCCCAGTGCCAGGGGGCTCAGCCTTTCCCCCATTGTAAATGGGTACAATGGGGCAAAGGGGGATAGGAACCCTGGCAGGGCAAAGGAGCAGGGAGGAGCAAGTTGCTTAAGTCGACTTAAGGAAACTGTAGTGTAGATGCAGGGTAAATTAAGTCGACTTAATTTACAAGTGTAGACATAGCCATTGATTCCAGTTCCCTGTACTCAGGGAAGGACCAAGTACCCCCATTAAACCATCCTGACAGGTGTTTGTCTAACCTGCTCTTAAAAACCTTCAATGTAGAAGAGTCCACAAGCTGCCGAAGTAACTTATTCCAGTGTTTAATTAACCTGACAGTTAGGAATTTTTTCCTAATGTCTAGGCTGAACCTCCCATGCTGTAATTTAAGCCCATTGCTTCTTGTGCTATCATCTGTGATTAAGGAGAATAATTTTTCTCGGTCTTCCTCATAACAACCTTTTAGGTATTTGAAAATTATCATATCCCCTCTCAGTCTCCTTTTTTCCAGACTAAACAAATCCAGCTCTTTCAATCTTCCCTCATAGGTCAAATGTTCCAAACCTCTAATCATTTTTGTTGCCCTTCTCTGGACTTTTTCCAGTTTCTCCACATTGTTTTTGAAATGAGGTACCCAAAACTGGACACAGTGCTCAAGTTGAGGCCTAATCAATGCAGAGTAGAGTGGAAGAATCACTTCTCATGTCTTACTCACAATACTCCTGTTAATATACCCCAGAATGGCGTTTGCTTTTTTTGCAACAGTATTGCACTGCTGACTCATATTTAGCTTGTGGTCCACTATTACACCCAGATCCCTCTCTCCAGTACGCCTTCCTAGGCATTTTGCCCATTTTGTATGTGTGCAATGGCTTGTTCAAACCAAAGTGGAGTACTAAGCACTTACCTTTATTGAATTAAATTTTATTTATCTCAGACCATTTCACCAGTTTGTCCAAATCATTTTGAATTGTGATCCTATCCTTTAAAGCACTCACAACCCCTCCCAGCTTGGTATCATCTGCAAACTTTATAAGTTTGCTCTCTATGGGAGCGTCTTCACTAGTAAATTAAGTCGACTTAAGCAGGCTTAAGTCGACTTAATTTACTTTGCGTCTACACTGGAGTTTCCTTAAGTTGACTTAAGCTGCTCCTTAAGTCGACTTAAGGAAAAATTAAGTCGACTTAATAAGACCTTGTTTTAAGTTGACTTAAGCCAGTGTGGACACCCTAAGTTGACTTTCGAGAAAAGTCGACATAGGGCAGGGGAAAAAGGAAGCCCCTGCTCCCTTCTCCCCAGGAAGCTGCTAGCGACTTGCCCTGGCGAGAGCCAGTCCCACACGGGGCTGGTTCTCCCCAAGAGCAGCTTGGCTAGCGGCTCGTCCTGGCTCCCTTCTCCCCAGGACTGCTCAGGTGCTGGGGAGAAGGGAGCCCCGTGGCTCCTTTCTGCCCTGGACCTGAGTGGTCCCAGCCAGAAGGAAGCCCGCGGGTCCCGGCAAAAAGGGAGCCCCGGCTCCCCCCTGCCTGGGACCCCCGCGATTCCTAGCAGAAAGGGAGCCATGGCTTCCTTCTTGCCAAGACCCACGCAGGTCCTGGGCAGAGGGAACCCACGGCTCCCTTTTTGCTGGAACCCGTGGGGGTCCAGGCCAGAAGATAGTGCGAGGCTCCTTTCTGCCCGGGACTGCGCTCAAGCTGATAGGGAAACCCCGTGGTTTCTCTATCAGCTGGAGGGCTGTGCCAGCAATTGCCAGCACTCCAGCTGATAGGGATCCCCGGGTTTTCCCTATCAGCTGGAGCGCAGTCCTGGGCAGAAAGGAGCTGCAGGGCTCCCTACTGGCCGGGACCGCAGGGCTCCCTTCTGCCCGGGACCTGAGCAGGCCTGGCCAGAAGGGAGTCGAGCAGTCCAGGCCAGAAGGGAGCTCCATGCTCCCTTCTTCCCCAGACCACTCCAAGGCTTGCAGTCTCGGGAAGAGGCAGCCCTGTGCGGCGCTGGCTCTCCCCAGGACGAGCCCCCCTAGCCTTGGGAGCCGAGGCTTGAAAGGAGCCTCACCTCCCCCTGGACCTAACCAGTCCACTTAGAGAGTCACGTGTAGACTTTCTAAGTCGACTTAGTAAGGTCATCTTTAAGTCGACTTAAGAGTCCTGTGTCGACTCTCTAAGTCAACTTAATAAGGTCGACTTAAAGTCGACTTAGTAAAGTCGACTTAGTAAAGTCGACCTAAATTCCTAAGTGTAGACATAGCCTATGCCCATCATCTAAGTCACTGATAAAAATGTTGAACAAAAGGAGACCCAGGACAGATCCCTGCGGCACCCTGCTCGTTATGTCCTTCCAGCCTGAATGTGAACCGTTGATAACTACTCTCTGGGGGTGCATCTACACTAGCAATTTAGGTTGACTTAAGGATCCTCAAGTCAACCTACACAAAGCCGCATCCACACCGGGCTTTTATTAAGTCGACTTAAGTGCTTCCTTAAGTCGACTTAATAACACCACCTCTGAAGGTCGACTGAAGCCTTTAGTCGACTTCTTAAATTGACTCAAAGCCAGTGTGGACAGGGAATAGCGCTAAGTCGACCTTATTAAGTCGACTTAAAGCCAGTGTGGATGGCTATGTCTACTGTTAAATCGACTTAACAAGGTTGACTTAAGTCGACTTAACGCGTAGGCACTCTATTAAGTTGACTTAACAAGGTCGAATTTAAGGTGACTTAAAGTCGACCTTGTTAAGTCGACTTAACTTTACAAGTGTGGACATAGCCAGGGAGCAGTTATCCAACCAGTTTTTCACCCATCTTATAGTAGCTCCATCTAGTTTGTACCGCCCCAGTTTATTAATGAGAATGTGATGTGAGACCATATCAAATGCCTACTAAAGTCTAGATATACCACATCTAGCGCTTCCCCTCTATCCACAAGGCTCGTTACCACATCATAGTAAGCTATCAAGTTGGTTTGACATGATTTGTTTTTGATAAATCCATGCTAACTAGCCCTAAGCACCTTATTCTCTTCTAGATGTTTGCAAATCGACTCCTTAATTATGTGTTCCATTATTTTTCCCTATACAGAGGTCAAACTGACTGGTCTATAATTCCTGGATTGCTCTTATTTTCCTTTTTGTAGATGGGCACTATATTTGCCCTTTTGCCAGTCCTCTGGGACCTCACCCATCTTCCATGATTTTTCAAAGATAATAGCTAGTGGCTCAGATATCTCCTCAGACTGTTCCTTGAGTACTTTAAGGTGCATATCACCAGGCCCCAGTGACTTGAAGACATCTAACTTGTCCAAGTAATTTTTAACTTGTTCTTTCCCTATTTTAGCTTTTGACCCTATCTCATTTCTATTGGCCTCTTCTATATCAGACATCCAATCTCCACCAACCTTCTCAGTGAAAATTGAAACAAAGAAATTATTTAGTTCCTCTGCCATTTCCACATTTTCATTTATTGTTTTACCCTCTTTGTTGAGTAAGGGTCTTACACTATCCTTTGTTTTCCTCTTGTTTCTGATGTATTTGAAGAATGTATTTTTGTTACCTTTTATGCCTTCAGCTAGTTTGATCTCTGTTTATGCCTTGGCCTTTCGAATTTCTCCTCTACATAATTGTGTTATTTGTTTATAGCTCTCCTTTTTAATTTGACTTAGTCTCCACTTTTTGTAGGATTCTCTCTTTATTTTTCAATTATTGAAGGTCTCCTGGTTAAGCCAAGGTGGTCTCTTGCCATACTTCTAATCCTTCCTACATAGTGGAATGGTTAGCTCTTGTGCTCTTAATAACATCTCTTTGAAAAACTGCCAACTGTCTTTAGTCGTTTTTCTTCTTAGACATTCTTCCCATGGTATCCTTCCCATCAACTCCCTGAGTGTGCTAAAGTCTGCCTTCCTGAAATCCATTGTTTTTGTTTTGGTATTCTCTCTCCTTACAATTCTAAGCTAGTTGTCACCACCTGTGGAGGTGAGCTAACCACAGTGACTGGATAGCCCCTTCCCTTGCTGTAGTGAGTGGCTACATTGGAGCGCTACAGCGGCACAGCTGGATCTGTACCTCTGCAGCAGTTTAAGTGTAGACATAGCCACAGACCCAATCCATCCCTATTGACTTCACTGCCATTGACTTCAAAGGAATTTTCCCAAGGTGGGAGTAAGAAGTCAACCTAGGGAATTTAAAAAGTGCTTGAATTGAAGGAAACAGCGAAGAGAGATCAAATGTTTTCTCTGGAAGACCAGCATTTCTTTTTATACGGGGGGGGGAGGGGGAAATATGTTTACTTCCTGTAAGCATTTTGGCATCATTTCCTGTCACAGAGAGTACTTTCAAGGACCTGTGCATTGTAAGAACATAAACATAACATATATAATTAAACTTTCCTTTTTCTACTTGACACAGCCCTAGCCGAATGCCCCCTCTTGGACATTCACCAGACTGCTGTGAAAGATCCAACAATGGAATCCCATATGCTTGAAGAGTCCAGAGTCTGAAGGGACTCTAGACATTGCTCTTGGCTTGAGGTTTCTAGGCACACTCTTGGGATACAGATTCTCTATCTATCATCCCCTTCTGATAGCTGTAACCTCCACAGTCCAATTGCCAAACCTCAAGGACCAGGGCTGACTTCTCAGACCCTTCCATACTTTAAATATACCTTCTCCCAAGAATGCCACTCTTGAGAGCTCTGGATTTACAATATACTTCTTCAGGGATACGACAGGTGTACACACAGAGATTTTGCCTGGAATTCTAGACACCATTCCTCTTTTCTTAGTAACATGAGAAATACTAGGCTCTAGACATACATTTCTCTGCCTCAGTTTCCACTCCACTTGAGAGGATTCCTTGGGCTGGTTTCACAGTTCTCTGGAGGTGTCCAGGATCTCTCTCCTGCAGTGCATGAATTATCTGCTGAACCATGGAGCCTCTCTCTCCTGGTCAGCTTGCTTTGATTTTTGTTGGTCTCACAGCTAAGCTGCCTTCTCCCTGGAAGTCCTGCGTCCCATGAGTCCTTTTTAAGCACTTCCTTTGTCACCTCTGTCTTTGTCCTCTTTAGGAATTTTCCATTCTTCATTTCACCAGACCTAAGCAGAAACACTCAGGTTGAACTGGTTTTCCAATTGGGCCACCCTCCTTAACATACCCATTGTTTGGGACAGAGCACAGTTGCCTCATTTAACAATCCTCCATTACCCTTGGTCTAATGGGAACATGCTAGGGGATTTGTCAGCATATGATCATTTCCAGATCTGCACAGAGTAGCGGCATAGCTAGAAGCAGAAATTTGGGAACATGTTGGGCAGGCAATCACATCCGCTGAGTCTCTGTTTGAGACCTCCACCTCTGAGAAGATACCTGCAGGCTCCTTCACATTGGCCCTGCACAGATTGCCCCTGAATGGAGGAATTAGGTGATGAAAAATGTAGGCAGCTGTGCACTATGGGCAGGCAGCAAGAGGCTCTGCAGGGCAAGGCATGAGATCATGGCCTCTTGTGGCATGGGCTATGCTGCATGGCTCACTCCCCTCTGGGCCCCGTGCCACCCACTCTGGGACAAAATGGCTTTGTTTGGTTCCTGGCCCTGTCCACAGTGCAGCTCTCCGGAGCACCTGGCTATAGCCCCGCCCCTCCATCAGGGAGCAGCTGCCATTCACCCACCAGGGCCCCAAGGGCTCAATAGTGGTCCTGCTGCTCACACCCTTCCTCGCATCCCCATAGCAGCAGCAAGGCAGCATCACACAGCTTGGCTCTGCTCTGCTCTGCACACCAGGGAGCAACCAGACTCAGCCCAGCTGCTTGGGAACTACCTGAAAAGGTGGGGGCAGCTGTTCCGTCCCCCCAGCAACTGCTGGCACTGCCATCTGAAACCTAACAGAGGTGAGACTGTTCTGATGCAAGCACTCCAGGGCTCTGCCCTTGAGCCCCACCCTGCTTAATGCCATATGCCTGCAGGAATCGATGGGAGTCAGAGGTGTCAACAATGGAAGCCGTGGCAATCAGTAACTGCAGTAGTGGTTCAGATTTGGATGAGCCTCAGAGCTAACTGGCCCAGCAGGGATTGTTCCCCTGGCAGAGGCATTCAAAAAACACAGCACTTCATAACAACTTCATAAACATCACCTAGAATTCATTAGTTGTATACCCAGATTCCCCAAGTCATCTTGTCACTATATTACATCACACACAATTTTAGCCAAACTTGTATTCGTAACAGGCACATTGCTGAGCATTTTTACAACAAGTGAATGGAGAGACTGAAGGAAACTGACCATTCACTCCTGTGCATGGAGTCTTTTAGAACTAACTTCCAATTTCTATGACTGCTTCACATGAAATGTTGGTCAAACTTTGCCTCGCATACTCTGCTCAGTTAACAAAGTGGGTTCGTTTGAGATTTAATACGGGAAAGTCTGCATCAAAACACCAGCAATGTCTTTTTATAATAGTATGAAGTGGGGCAATGGGGGAGAGAATAAATGGATCATAATTAGATGGCAAGTTATCTAAGTAAGATAAATTGCTCTTTTCATGCTGTCCTGAGATGCACTTGCTGAAGGAGAAAAATGTGCTCAATAAGTCTTTGGAGAATTAATATTTTGTTTCTCTCTAAAGGAGGGACATTCTATCCTGGAGCTTAATCTCAGGGGAGATTATAGTCAACCTCTTTTGAAATTTGCTGTCAGTAATTTATTAATAAGTATTTATGAAGAAAAATGACCTAAATGATTTCACATTGTTCAGCTTAAGTAAAAGCTTGTGGTGAGATAAACCTTCAAATGAGTAAGTCTGATTTTATTTAATCCTCCCTATAAACCTTCATGAGTCCTTGATGTAAAGTTGAAGGGCCTAGTGCTGTTTCTATTGAAGTCAATGACAAAAGCATCCATTGATTTCCCCAGGCGTAGGATCAGGCTCTGAATTTGGGCAAAAAGCAATGTCCCTCCAGCCATGCAAAAAGAAGCTCTTTTATAAAGCTCTGAAACCAATGGCATCCAAAGGAGATGTTCTGCTTTTTATGTAACAAAAACCAGCAACGTGTAATTCCTACACAGTTGAACATTGCCAAATATGATCCAGATTATAGCTCCAATATGAAACACGTTTATACAACCTTCTTGTACACTCAGTTCTGTACTGGAAATGATTTTAAAGTAATGAATTATTGTTATGTAATTTTTCACCCTTTCTGAATTTTTTGTAAATCAAAAGTATTGTTTTAACAAGAGCAAGTTTACAAGAGTTTTGTAAGAGTGACACAAAAAAAGATTTATCTTTGAAGACAACCTGAGGTGGAAAGTGTGGGGTTGGAAAGGCATCTGCAAACCTGTCCTACTAACTCATTTCCAGCACAGTTGCCTTCACTCAAATACATACATATTGCATCAGAGCAACACAGAGGGAGCTGCTCCAGAATGCTTATTCAAATCTTTGGTGCTCTACCTCTTTCCTGCCATCCCAAGCAGATTCAATGTTTCCTTCCCGCTGTCTCACAAACTCAGTGTCTCTACTTGACCCTACAGAGACAATTTACCTTTGATGATATTCATTTGGAGTATTGGGTTCTCACTCTGACTCTCTTTACCATCTTCAGTCCTTGCAAACTCCAGCATTGCTCCAGAATCAAACAAGTGGCCAGGTTTTCTGGAGTGTTCTTAATCCAGGGTGATTTGACAGCAACTAGTATAGAAAACATTGAGAAACCTTACAAGATCCTTGGATGAATTAAAGCAACCATGAGAGGCCTGGCCACATGAAAGAGATGAAGGGTATTCTCATCCACAATTCCATAAAAGTGGGGGGGGGGGAGAATGTGATTGGGTTCTTCTTTAGTATAAGATTAGAATGGAGGTTTGTGTCAGTTCCTCATTTTTACAAACCAGTTCATCCATCTCTGATCAAAAGGTTCCCTGTGGTACTCTATTGAACACATTTAATACTTCTTAATGCCTCCCTGTCAGTGTCAAGACAGAGATGTCTGAGCTTGCACTTTGATTTGTCTTTTATAAGACTCAGACATCCACCTTTGGAAAGAATGCAAACTGTGTTACTTTCTCTGAAAATATCAAACGACAGGATGGTGGGGGGGAGAAAGAGACAAGAACACACTTGATCATTTCATGAATCCTTTTAACTATTCTAATGCAAGAAGATATAATCAATGAGCTAATATTCTTTATGATGGATAAAATATGCATAAACCACATGGTGTTTCATGCAACATTTTAATACTAGCGATGTGAGAACTGACTAAAACCTCAGCTCAAATGTTTCATCAACCAAATGGTTTTTTTAATGTGTTTTCATTGGTTTGCAGAAATAATTTCCTCACCTGTTCAAAGGTCTGCTCCAGCTAGACAAGCTATTGCTGCTGACAGACCACAAGAGTGATAGCAGTCTCAGATAGGTTAAGTCTGCACACCTAACCTTTATTGCCACATATACATACTTAATTGATAACCACTGGCAAAACTCTGGTCTCACTGACGTCAATTAAAATTTTGCCATTGACATCAGTTGGGCCAGTTTCATCCCAGGTGTCTCTCTGTACATACATATGCATCCACAAGTCATGGTAATCTGCTAACGTGCAGTAGACTCATCTTAGGCAACTATTTATGCAGAGTGAGGCAGACAGACGTTGGCACTGATATAGAATTGGATACTTACTCATAATAAATGTTGAACAGTATTGCCAAGGGAAGACTCGATTGGCCTGATCCGGCCTGGCATCAGCACTGGCACCTGATGCAGCCCTTACTGCCTGTATCTCCAGCTTGCACGCTCTATTCATGGCACTGAATCAGTACTTTTTCTTGTTTCTCAAAAGAATTGGAGCAAAACTATAAAACTCTTGCACACAATTAGATCAGAGAATGTGAGCACTATTGTAAGTGTTTGAAATTTCCAAAGAACCTGCTTTGTACCTGCCTTATATTTTGCTGAAGTTTACATTTCATTTTAAATTTTCAGGGTACCAATTAAACTGAACATTCCCTGTTTTACAAAAGGGACCTAAAATCCCCATGGTTCTATAGACGCTGGAGGTAGAGGTGCAGGGGATGCTGCCATACTCTCTGTTTTGAAGTGGTTTGTGTTATATACAGAGTTTAGATACAGTTTGGTTCAATGGTCCTCAGTACCCCCACTATAAAAATTGTTCCAGCACCCATGTAAGGTTCTGAGGATTTTCCACTTCGGGAAGAGGAAAAAACAAATCATGTTTATCTTTTTCAGCCCCAAACATATTGCTGAGTAGAGTTACAGTGCATTTGCTTTTTGGCTGACTGAACTTAGCGCAGCTAATAAAATTCTTCTCAGAGGCCTTTGCCAGCCGACTCTCAATTTCCCTTTCATATTTTAACTAATTACCACCCATTAGGTTCTTTGTCCCTCTTTTCCGAAGAGATGCATAATTTGTTGCCCTAGAAATATCTTTTAGGGCCAGCTTCTTCACTGACATCAATCGACTTATGCTGGTTTACGCCCACTAAGGATCTGGTCTGTAGCTTTTATCTCCATGATTTTACCAAAATAGTTCGGCACCAAGCATTCTGAAGAGTGAAAAAACAAAGGGCACTTCCCCTCTAGTGGGGAAAGGGTAATTATCTCAGTAGGCTCCCAACTTCCATATGCCTCTTTATATTCCTATTTTGCTCAGCTAATGGGTAAATTAAAGGACTTGAGTCTCTTTGCTGCTTTATTGCAAAGTTTATTTATTCTTATAACTTTGTCTTATTGTTTAGCTGTTATCACGATAGTGATGTAATTGTTTCATTTTCTGAACTATTAGTAACAAAAGCTATGTCTACACTGGCAAGTTAGTTCAAATTAAGGAGGCTTAACTAGATAAGTCCTGCTTTTGGTTTGGTGGAGTGGTTTGGACTAGGTGATGTCCTGAGGTCCCTTCCAGTCCTAATCGTCTATCATTCTATGATAAGTTTATGGAAGATAGGTTCATTAATGGCTATTAGCCAGGATGGTCAGGGATGCAAAACCATTCTCTGAAGTGTCCCTGACTTCTGTTTGCCAGAAGAAAGGAATGGGAGACAGATGATGCTTCTGTTTTTTCCTTCTGAAGCACCTGGCATTGGCCACTGTTGGAAGACAGGCTATTAGGTTAGATGGACCACTGGTCTGATTCAGTATGACCGTTCTTATGTTCCTATGTTCTTATGAATTCTTTAATCAATACTCATAATGATCAGTTCAGAAGTAACTGGCAGTGTAAAACGTAGTTGCATTAACATTTATCAGCTATGTTCAAAGAACAAATCCACAGAAATTATCTCTTCAAAGAGAATTCTTGAATTGAAAAATGGGCTATAATTGACAAACGAATTGTTCTCTGCAAATTGGATGCCAGCCTTACTAATATAGTTTTAGAATAAGGAATTTTAACATACTTTTTCAAGTAAATATATTCTAAATATTTAAAGAGCGCAGCAATTCTGTCTTGGAATTCTAGTAACAAATTTCTCCATCTCTGCTCATATTAAAGTATTTTATTTTATTATAGAACAGGCCATATCATTAAGACACAGTTAATAAATGGGAACACTGAACTCAGTGCAAAAAGTAGTTCAGTAAAATCAATGTCCTATTTGGTCAGAGTTTCACAAAGAAAAACAAACTAATTTAATAAAAAGCACTGATGAGAAAAAACAAAGTCTTGTTCTATGGTCTAAAGAGAACCAGGCTTTGACAGAATGATATTTTGTATTGGCTTATTAAGTATGATTTACTCCAAATATAACAAAATGTTAAGGGGCAGACTGGATAAAACCTCTGAAAAATGACTAAGGGGAAAGAAATCTCTTCAGAGTTTCTCCTCTCCCTGCATGTAGCAGATGGGGTTGCCACTCCTATCCAGAATGAGCTGTAGGGCTCACTCACAAACCTGGAAGCCACTCCTATCCAGAATGAGCTGTAGGGCTCACTCGCAAACCAGTAGCATGAGTCCATTAAAACATTAACTCTGTCTCTCTCTCTGCTGTCTTTGTGCCTCTTGCAATGCGACATGCAAAGGTCCATTCAAGACAGGAATGGACTAGTGATCTAATGAGGGCCCAATTAGCTTAAATTAAGACACCTGGAACTGGAGATAGGCTTGCTGATAGAGGCTTAAAAAGAACTGGCTTGGACAGTTAGAGGAAAGTGGGTATGGAGAGCAGACCGGGGGCTCTTACTATGAGAGAGCTGGTGGACAGAGGCCTAGCAGATCTCCTACTACAGCAATGTTCCCCAAATGGTGGGTTCTGGAACACTTCTAGATGGGTTAATCTGCACATAGATGTGGCAACTCATCACTGGGCTTTAGCCTAGGTAAATATATATCTTTCCTGATGCGGAGAGCTGCCTCCAAGGGGGTGAACAGGCCAAACTTGAGTGGCCTTCTAACTCTGTGCCCCAGATTGTAATGTCTGGAGAGGGTTGCTGGACCCAACTCTGTAGGACAGGAGCTACCTCTGGAGGTGAATGTGGGGCAGGCTTACTCTCCAAAATCCCACCCACCCCATAGGGTTCCTCACTGCACCTGGCCAGGATGAGAGTTGTGGCATCAATAGGGTGTGTGTATGTAATGGTGGGCCACAGAAAAGGACAAAATGTTAATTGTTGGTTGCCTTGGAGAAGTCTGGGAACCACTGTCCTGCAGGAAAGGGAGGAGTTTGTCTGCCTTGCTTCATTCCCAATGTGGACTTTGAATGCTTGAGGGGGTAGAACTATGTGTTACCTAGCTGGAGAGCTCTGCAATTCATCAGTTACAGAGTAGACAGAGCAGCTGAGAAACTGAAGCTGAGGGGCTGCTTCCCTGCATGATGGTGCAAGGGGGCACTCTATTAAGGATACCCCCTAGTTCCCCACCTTCTCCTGCTCTCTGACAGTGCAGCTCTATTGAAGCTACAGAGACTGCTCTGGAGAACCCCTAAACAAGGGATCCTCACTGTGGAAGGCGATCCAAGGCATATCCCCAGGCTACACAGCCTTTTCTTTGTAAGCTCTGTGCAGTAAGGGAGGGTCAATATGCAGACCCCTGGGATAGATGACGCTCACCACACCTCCAATGCCACACTGGGGCATCTAGTTCTTCTCTCAGCCCACTTAATCCTATGCAGGGCGGGAGTTGCAAAGGAATCTGACCTTCCCCATTTTCTTGTAAGGGTGGGAGCTTCAAAAGGAAGAGCCCCTTCTTGTGTCTCTTTGGGACACAAACTGTCTCACAATCACTAACACCAATGGCTGTCATTTTTATTGGGTAAATTAATAGAGACTGATGCCAGGAGGCTTTGACTGAAAGCAAAATAAGCAGAAATCTTCCTGAGAAAGGAGCAGTTATCAGATTCCTATAATGATCAATAGGAAAAGCTGCCCTGTGCCACACAGATAAGGCTAAAGTCATAGAATGTCAGGAATAGAATTTAAGGGCAGACCAGTGATATGTTGATCTTCCTGACAGAAAATCAGCCTGTTAATATACAGAAGAACCTGTCAGGTGCTGGTTTACTGTTCACCAAGGGCCTGTTCCTGCTCCCATTGAAATCTGTGGCAAAAATTTCACTGATTTGAGTGGGCAAAATTCTGCTCTTTTACCTTGATGTAAATCCAGATCAATCTACACTTCAATGGGGTTTCCCCACATTTACTAGTTTACTGCCCCACTATCTCCAACAAAACTAGGCATGTACTTAAGGTAGTCTCCTTATCTTCAGTGTGACTGCTCATGCACTTAAGCCACACATATTTAGTGTTTCACTGGATCAGGGCCTAGAGGAGAACCAAATTTGATACGATGGGTTAGGTTTGGGCTCTAAACTTCTTACCACAAAGAAAGTCCTTTTACTTCTTGAAATCCCATCTCAAATGTAGTTAACGTCATTGGTTTTAGTACTATTGTGAAGCATCATAGCTAATTAATTAGTTAGGGGAGCTAAGAGTGCGTGAGTCCTTATTAAACAAACAAGTGAGGGACAAATTAAAAGAAAGGCACTCAGAGGCTTTGGGGCACCCACAGCACAAGACTGCATCCATGACCATCTAGGCTAAAAGCTGTCTATGGACCAATCTTCCATGAATTTACCTAATTCTTTTTTTTTAACCTAGTTATATGTTTGATCTTTACAACATCCCCTGGCAATGAGTTCCACAGATAGATTGGGAGTTCTGTGAAGAGCTATTTCCCTGTGCTTATTTTAAGCCTGTTGCCTATTAATTTCATTTGGATGACACCTGTTTCTTATGTTACGTGATGGGGTATAGCACTCTCTTATTCATTTTCTCTACATCATTGGTGATCCTATAGACCTCTTTAGATTTCAGTGATACCATTACATTTTCTAAGTGATATTGTGTGAAGTGGTATACAGAATGGCTATGTATATGTTTCCCCAAATCCTACAGAGATTCCATGGATTTCTTTGGAGTATTACACATTAAGTTTGTAAGAAACAGGAAGAGAGAAACACTCTTTGGGTGAAATCCTGGCCTCAATGAGGCAATGAGTTCTTTCCATTGAGTCAGGATTTCACCTCTTTTATCTTTAAAATAGGGTGACCATATAGCAAGTGTGAATAATTGGGACACTTTTTGAGGGAGGACGGAGAAGGGGACAGGGGTGAGGGGGTAAAATTGCATATATAAGACAAAGCCCCCAATATGGGACATTGGTCATCCTCCTATAAGAATATTGAGCTCTATGATGTTTTGGGTCAGGAACAGGAAAACAATTTTGTAGAAAATTCTAAAAATTTCTGATTTGCTGGATACAAGGTGGGCTCATTTTCTATGTTATGTGAAATTTTCTGTGTCCTATTTTACTGAAAATGTTAATCATTTCTGAATATTAAAATCCTGATTTTTCAGCGAGAATAGAATTCTCAGTAAATGAGAAATTTCCTAAATTTCAAAAATGATTTCAAAGGTGGAGAAAGAATCACCAGAAATGTTGTGCCAAATAACACTTTATCTCCACAAAACTTTGTAAAAAGATCCATTTTGGGAAGGAAAGAGACCATTTTTCAAGGAAAAAAATTAATGGCGCTGAAACTTAATCCAAAAAAGGTCTGTATACCATTCAGAAAATGTCTTCAGATCTAAAATGGTAATAAGGGTATTCAATCATTTAATTAAAGACTTTCCAAAATTTAAACAAGGAAGATGCAAATGAAAGCAGAGGGTTTCACGGACACAAGGATGATGTACTCAGACCTGTCAGCAATGGGAAAGGAACAGACGTAAGTCAAATATAACTGTAAGAGGTAGCCTATCTGAGCATGGTCTCAGAATTTATAATGTTTCTCTCTGTTTATATCTTATTTCATTTAATTGTCTTTGTTTTCTAGTTTAAATAATCCTGACCATTATGGAATTAGAATAGTTCATGCGCTGGGTGGATGTCACAAAAATGAAGAACCTATCTCAGAGTAGCACCTCTTGGAGCATTCAGTCAAAGGCTTAGGACAGAGGTCCTCCATCTGTGAGGTGCACCCCCCGCCCTGGGAGAGCATGGAGGAATGTTTGGGGGGGGGTGGCTGGACCCCAGGCCTGCAGCATCGGGGGCAGAGAGGGACCATCCGTCACCCAGTCCGTTTTGCCATGAGCTCTGCTCTGAGCCAAGCCAAAGCCTCAGTGCCCAGCCAGAGCCTCGGCCATGGGTTTAGAAGTCTGTTACAGGAGTGGATAGTGAGGTTCTGTGTCCTGCAACGTGCAGGAGGTCAGGCTAGATCAGGGGTCTGCAATCTGTGGCTCCAAAGCCGTATGTGGCTCTTTGGCTGTCCCTTTGCAGCTCCAGGCATCAGGCACCCTCCTGCCACCAGGGGACCCTGCAGGCAGGCCACTCCTGGCTCTAGGCTCCCCCCATCACCACTAGGGGACCCTGCAGGGGTCCTAATCCTGGTTCCAGGATTCCCCCCACCGCCAGTGGACCCTGCAGCAGGCGCCCTGGACTGGCTCCTAGCTTTCCCCACCAGGAAGCTACACCCATTACAGCTCTCAAAACACTTGTTTAATGAAGGAATTTTTTTTAATGGCTCTTCTTATCTTTTAGGATGCCAACCCCTGGGGTAGAGGATCATGATGGTCCCTTCTGATCTTTTGTATCTATGACTGTGTTTACACTAGAAAAAGTTAGATCGACTTTGTTAAGTTGACTTAAGGTCGACTTTAAGTCAACCTAAAGTCAACCTTATTAAGTTGACTTAACCAAGTGGTTTCTATGGACGTGGACTTAGTCCACTTTGTTAAGTCGACTTAACTGCCCTTAGATCGACTTAATAAAGTGGACTTAAGCGTCCACACTGTGCTTAGGTCAACCTAAAGGAGGGTTAGGTTGACCTAAGGAGGGGATAGGTCAACCTAACCGGCAGGTCTTACTAAGTCGACTTTTCAGAGTAGCTTTGCCAAGGTAATCCTGAAGTGTAGACATAGCCTATGGAAGGGGTTTTTCCATCAGTGTAAGAACACTGCCTCCCTGAACAAATGGCTTGTCTACATATACAGCGCCACGTAACACTTAGTAATGACACTACTCATGCAAATAGGAGAGCTTTTCCCAGCAGGGTAGGTAATCCACCTACCCAAGAGGTGGATTGTCCATATGCCTGAGCAACCTAGTTATAGTGATATAAGTCTGTAGCGTAGAGCAAGCCAAAGTTAACTATGTAGGCAGAAGCATTCTTCCATTGACAAAGCTGTATCTATGCTGCAGGGGTAGGTTGGCATAATTAGATTAATCAGGGGTGTGGAAAAAATTATGTGAACCTAATTTTTAAGTAAAAACCAAGCCAAAGAGCTCTAAGATCCATATGCTTCCAGAGATTGTCTTAAAATGTATGACATTTCATGATAGTGTAGGGTAGGATATACTGAGATACATCACCCAGAAACAATAAAAGCATTTCATTCAATTCACAAATTCTAACAATTTTGAAGTTTGAAACCCACCATGGGCAGAAAACAGTAAATGTCTGGGGGAAATCTGCATCTGTCAAAGTTATTTGAGAAATACATTCTGAATACAGCAGAATATTCAGGGGATGTTAAAACTATTTTTAAAAAGAAACTAAATTATGTATATGAAAGCCCACTGTAAGGAGATAGGTAATTAAGGATGCAAAAGTAGGTTGTAATAGGACAAGAGGAGCTAGTGTCTGTAGTGAGGAATGGGATTGTTACGGGAGGACAAATGAGAATAGGTGGAAAGAGAGAGAAAAGGAGTTTTGGGGGCTCAGGTAAGGGAGAGGAGGTTGGGATAACAAGGAGGAGAGAAAATTGGAAGCGTTGGAGAATGTGAGGAGTAGCAGAGGATTTGGGAGGACTGTCAGCCCTGAATTCTCCCCTTTCATATATGTGCTGGGCTCTGGGGGAGACCTACCCACTGCAGAGCTCTGAGCCCCTCTCCATGCCTGCTGTGTGTTCTGGGATTGGGGAACCCTGCTCCTTTTGGGGTGTATGAGCACTTTTCTCTGCCCCTCCATGTGAGCTTGTTTCTGGGGTGTGCTCACTCTGGGTGCATCTACACTTGTAAATTAAGTTGACTTAAGCCTGCTTAAGTCGACTTAATTTACTCTGCGTCCACACTGGAGTTTCCTTAAGTCGACTTAAGCTGGCTGGGACTGCTCCGAGACCCGCGCTCCAGCTGCGACCAGCCAGCAGCTGGAGCGCGGGTCTCCCGCTTTCCCTCCTAGCCGGGACCACTCGGTCCCAGCTAGGAGGGATCGCGGGGCTCCCTTCTCCCCGGGACCCGAGCGGTCCCAGCTAGAAGGGTTCCCTTCTGCCCGGGACCTGAGAAGTCCCGAGCAGAAGGGAGCCGAGTGGTCTGGGCCAGAAGGGAGCTCCACACTCCCTTCTCCCCTGGATCACTCCGGGGCTTGCTGCCTGGGGAGAGCCAGCCCCATGCAGGGCTGGATCTCCCCAGGACAAGCCCTCCTAGCCTGGGAAGCCGAGGCTCTGCCTTCCCCTCGACCTAACTAGTCAACTTAGAGAGTCTAGTCTAGACTCTCTAAGTCAACTGAGTATGGCCCACTTTAAGTCAACTTAGGAGTTCTGTGTGGATTCTCTAAGTAGAGTTAATAAGGTCGACTTAAAGTAAAGTTGACTTTAAAGTAAAGTAAAGTAAAACTTTAGTAAAGTCTACCTAAATTCCCCAGTGTAGACATAGCCTCTGGGAGCAGGATTCTCTGGCCCACTCTATATCCTTGGACCCTACTCTGGTGGTGCAAAAGACCTGGAGAGTTATCAGACCACTCAAACAGAGGCAGAGAGCTAGCATTACCAAGCTCACAGCACAGGTGGAATGCCATGGCCAGGAAGAGGACATAGAGTGTAGCAAACTCCAGAAATACAAAGAAGGCTATTACCAGACGATGCAGTTTGGACCAGCACCTCCATTACTCAAAACTATGTCAGGGACAGTGTAAAGAAGACCTTGAGTATCAGGGAGCTATAAATGCCTCCTTTGCACAGCTTGGATGCAACAGAGAATGCATATCTGCATATTCTCACTGAGTTCAGCAGAGTTATAAAGAGTGTAGAGAGGCCTGAACTAAAATCTGGACAGTGACTGCAGCATTTGTGGCATGTCACTGGGGGAGTCACAGTAGTGTTCACATTTTATTATGTTCTAAGCATAGGGCTGCACAAGGAAGTCTACAATAAAATTAATTTTGCCGAAAAGTGGTAATTACGGTATCAGCAATGACCACGGTAAATCAGCAAAGAGCATGCTTCATGAAGAGATTAAGAAACAAAGCACACTTAAACAAAACTGACATTTTGAGCAATTACAGCAGAGGCTACTTTCATCCCAGACAAAACTAAACACAACTCCTGTACATAAACATGGGAAACAAGCGGGGCCATCCCTAGGGGGGGGGGACAGGGCTAATCAGCCTGTGGGAGCCCCCGGCCAACCCCCCAGCACTGGGCTCCATGCTCCCACCCTGCCACTGGGCTGGCTGCTCCACCCCTGGTGGTGGGGCAGACCAACCCAGAGACCAGGCTTCACGCTCCCACCCCAATCCTTGCCTTCAACTTGCCACCAAAGGCAGCAGGGTGGGGAGGAGACAGTATGGCCGTGAAGAGAAAGTGGCGTCGGCCCCACACTGCCCTGCTGACCGTGGGGCAGCACAGGGTCCAGAGAACTACATGGCTTGGGGCAGTTGCCCTGCTTACCCTCCCCAAGGATGCCATTGAAAAGAAGCCTCCCAAATGTTTATGAGCCAGCCAAAAGAAAAAAAAGAACTGGATATCCATTTAAGATATGACAATCTAGCTGTGCATACCTGCTGAGAGGAAGGAATTCATCTGCCAAGGAAGAGGTAGGGACTAAATTGATCTACAGTTATCTCGGTTCATCACACTTATCTGAAACTAATGAGCTCTGAAGAGCCATGCCACAATACAGACAATGTCACTGCAGAGTAGCCCTCCTTATTTCTCTGAGCTTCTCTTCTAATAATAATAAAAGACTTCTTTGTTCCTTTTTTTCCCCGAATTTTATTATTTTGAAGGCCTTATACACACTTTGCAAAAAAAAAATAGGAGGAAAAAAAGCAAATCCATATCTATTTTCATAAGGTCTGCCAGCTGATGCCAGCAGGGAAAAAGAAGGTATGGACTGAATTAAATATTACTTTTCTCCAGGATGGTAAGAATTATCTACAAAGGAGGCATTAGATCTGATTTGTGATCAAGCAAACTGAGTGCACACTGCTGAATCAAAGAAGATAGGGAAGGAAAAGGTTGATATTTATCTAGTCCATTCTTCAGTCAGGACAGGTATGTTCCCTATCATTTGGAGCATGATTAGGCAGTCATTTGTTCAAATTTTGGGATACAATTTTTATCCTCTGCAATCTTCACAATTATGTACCATTGGGTACCATATGTACTGAAATTTCCTACGTGACTTTCAAAAACTATGAGAGAGAAACCGTGAGAGATATAGTCACATCAAAGCTTAGCAACTCTGAATCCTCTAATTTTCTATGCTTAGGGAGTCTGCAGATTTACATAAAGGAATTATCTGTAATTCTGAAGTGTGATTATTGTAAATGCCAGAGTTTAGCATTACTGAATGATCATAACATATGTCCGAGACATACATGAGTTGTGTAATGTGTAAAGTAAAATGAGAAGTAGAATAGCATGGAGAGAAGTAAGCACATTTTTAGAAAAATAATGCATGATGGAAAATGAAAACGTTTCCTCAACTATATTCATATCAAGTGCCACTTATCACATTTGTTTGCTGATTTTTCCAAAAAAATAATTGAAGTTGATATTGCATCACAAAAGATATGAACCAACAGTGCAAACCTAAACAATATTTACCCCCATTTCCTCAAGATCCTAGACCCCAATGGAGTGAATTGAATTCCTCAAACAAAGGAGGATCTGAAGAAGTATGAAGACTCAAACTTATGAAAATATCTGGAAAGCTCAGTAACTGTATCAAGCTATTATAGGCGCACCAGCTGAGAAACTTGTGACCGTAGGCATTTTTTAAAATCTCTCTCTCTCTCTATTAAATTACAGAATTTAGATACATATTTTCCACTGATCTTAATCCACTCAGAATAAATGGAAGATGTGTCCAAATCCCAGCAAGCTGACTTTTAAAGTATCGTCCAGTATTTCTGAGGTGCTTCTTATCTCTGTATTTATGTGGCCAGACATGAGCCAGGACATTTATATAGCTGGGACCTGCAGATACATTTACTGAACTGTTTGGCCCTATTACTGCAGCCTTGAAACCAAGGTAGATGCCAAATGCTTGTCTCACTGTTCTCTGGATTGGAAATGTTTAGACAAGAGTGCAGCACACAGCTGCAGCCAGTAGCAAAGCCGGCTCACTCTACCAGCCCTAAATAAAGTAATCCTGCATTTTCTCGCATTACATCAAGTGAATTGACCTCCCCCTCCTCTATGTGCTGTTCCCCAGTGTTTTGAATCCTAACACCTATTTTGATTTGCTGTTACAGCCTGACCTGATGCTATGTCATACACTCCCCTGCATTTAATTTCCTCCCACTCTGTAACTTTCCTATCTTCAAAGCATCTGACGAAGTGGGATTTTCTCCCATGAAAGCTCATGCGATTAATAAATCTGTTAGTCTTTAAAAGTGCCACAGGACTCTGTTGTCTTTCTACAATAGACTAACACGGCTACCCCTTTGGAATTAAAGTAATCCTGTTGAACACTACCTGAGCGGAAAGAAGAGCTTGATCAGATGCACTCAGCTTTACTGATTTGCTATACTGAAGAATCAGACTAGTTCTCAGGCACAGTTTCAGTCCCCCAACAGGAAGGAGCAATGTGAATCTGGACAGTTTCAATGTATTATACAATAACCAGGTACATTATGGGCTTTTTGCCTTCCATGAAAGATTGCAGTATCAGACTTCTTTTACACTCTTACTGTTGCTATGAAGTATATAGCTCATAGTACCTCCCTGTTGCCTTGTAATTTCAAAGGTGAAAATGGCCCCAAAATATCTGTAATACTGCAAACGCTAGAAGGTGATAAATGATTCAGTAGATACACTGTAGAGCAGCGGTTTTCAAACCTAGGATCGGGACCCAATAATGGGCTTTTTTTCAACTGGGTCCTGAGAAAAAAAAGTTTGAAAACCACAGCTGTAGAGCATGTGCTCAGCTTGCCCCGTTCCCATCCATACTGTATAAAACAACAGTATTATGAAGGGCCAAATGCTCCTTTCTGATACATTAAGCTCCCACTTAAGCCAGTAAACGAGTTACATGTCTATCTATATTGACCAGGATTTGACCCTACTCTTTTTAATTCTGCTCTATTTCTCTTCTGCACCCATCACCATAATTGATCACCTTTGCATTCAGGGGTGCTTTACAACCTCACAACACTATATAAATGTCAACAAATAAATCAGTTTTAAGATCTGAAAAAAAACTCTGTCATCCACCCCAATCAAAAACAAGACAAATATCTTTAAGTTTTCAAATAGAACCGCTGAGCAGACAATTGTCAGAGACATGCCAGAGTAAAAGCTGTAATTCAGTGTGAATAACCAATTCTCAAGTGAGCTCTTTGTACAGCCACTGAGATAGAAAAGGACATGATACTTCTAGCATCAAAGGAACCCAGATATTTCAGAGAAGTATTTGAAAATCTTTGAAGTGATTAGTTTCATCCAAAATATTCCCCTTTATAATTTAACTGAAATCGTAAAGAACTGAATGTACTGAATACAAAAAGCTGTGATGAAGGTTTTTATTATTCCAATGCCATTAATCCATGTTAGTTGTAGATATCCATTAATTAACATTAATCTACGATAGCTGTAGTTATTTCTTCACAAACAGTCATGACAGGTTCTGTGGATGCACACCCACTCTGCACACCAGATTTTCTGAGAAGAAATTGTGCTTCCCTGTGCTTACCAATCAGCTCAGGCCAGTGACTGAAGGGCACAGTTTGGCCCCCCATTTTTATAAATGATGGAACAAAGAAAATTTGTGGCCATGCAGGATCTCCAACAACACTGACTCTTTACATAGCCATGTAATGTTTAAACCACACCTGCCTTCTGTTCTGACAAATACCATTTCCTGTGGGTCTAATGGTAAACTGTGGTGCTTCTTGTCTTCTGAGTTTGCCACACAACTCTGCAAACTTTGCCATCTTCTCTCCTTTTTTCTAAAAAAGAGCACTATCATCTTGGATTCCTCAAAACAGCATGAAAACCCTTTCTTTTCTGGTAGTAACAACACGATAGAGACAAGGAGAGAGAAAGCAAGAGAGCCTTTCACATCAGAATCTGGGCTGCCAATGGTATAAGAGGGTGTTCATTTGTGAACTAATATTAAGGGCTATGTCTACACTAGAAAAAAATTAGGTCGACTTTGTTAAGTCGACTTAATAAAGTGGTGTCCATGGACATGGACTTAGTCCACTTTGTTAAGTCAACCTAACTGTCCTAAGATCGATTTAACAAACGGGACTTAAGCATCCACACTGTGCTTAGGTCAACCTAAGGAGGGTGAGGTCAACCTACCCGGCAGTTCTTATTAAGTTGACTTAAGCTTTCATTAAGTCAACTTAAGGAATTTCTTAAATCGACTTAATGAAAGCCTAATGTGGACGGGGACTAAGTTAGGTCGGCTTAAGCCTCCTTAAGTCGACCCAACTTGCAAGTGTAGACATAGCCAAGGATCCTAGGGATTCCCTGTTGAAAAGCAAATTTTAAAAAACTGCTACATCTGAGTTGTTTGTGAAAAACACACAGACCCAGTCCTGCAAACTTTTACTCATGTCAATAGTCTGATTGGCTTTGGTAGAGCAACTTTTGCATGACTAATTTTGGTAGGGTCTGTCCTATATTAAAATTAAGTATTCTTGGGAAAAATCTAGAGGAAGATCCTCACTAGAGAAAACAAGAAAAGACTACCAATTTGTTGCATTCTGCATTTGTAAAACATTGTCTAAAATTACTTCTTATACAAATGTATGCACCTTGAAATTCATGAAAACATCTTTGACTAGCAGACACCTCTAGTGGATGGATTTATATAGACACCCTATTTAGATAAGGGGTGCTCTCTTAGGTACTGTAAGTGCATTCTGTTTTTGAGAATTTACAAATACTATGAAATCAGGAGAGGCTATCTGACACGGACTTACCATCCAGTTTTCCTTCCTCTTCAGAGTTCACAGATATACAAATGTGTAAAGCTGAAATAAATGCAGGAACTACTGTAAAGAGTCTTGTTCTTTGCAAATCGCTAGCTGATATTTAAACTACAAACCATGTGCCTTTACTATAAATGATAGACAATCAAGAAAGGTTTCTGGGAAGACATACCAGTGAAGTCTTTTAGGCTAACACTCTTTATGACTATGAAATCTCCATTCTCTTCAAATCAGTCCTTTCCATTCTTTCAAATCAGAATGAGTCATCTTCTGATAGTTTGATGTGTTCATTCCCATAGTATCAGAAAAATGCCCCAGGAGCTGTGTCATGGAGAAGGGATGGAAGCCAGCTGGAGATATTCTGGAAAGGGTAGATTTCAACTTGTGACATATGGCAGATGACACTCAAGCAGAAAGTATCCTATTTGGTTGGTAACAAGAAACTGCATCTAACTCCCTTGCTTTACCATTGTTTGAACATGACATAGTGACAGCACAGTTGGAACAGATCAATGATCTCTTCTTGGCTATGCAGAGTGGTCAAACATCCATGCTAACACTATTAGGCCTATCAGCGTCTTTCAGCACCATTAATGACGAGGTTCTGCTGAGATACCAGGCAGGGATAGATGGAATTGCATTAAGATGACTCTGCTTTTCCCTCTCCAAGTGACCCCAAAAGGAGGTAGTTAATAATCACTCAACCTCTAACAATCTACAGCGTCTCACAGTACTCATTCCTGCCACCACACTTATAAGTGCCTGCTAGGAAAGATCACAACATTTTATTAGTTCTAATGTCACCAACAAATTGGTGATATGTAGTTCTGTTTGGTTCATTAAGTGAGAACAATGTGGTTTCCTTTATGTCTCACTGATGGGGTAAAATAGAAACATGGTTAAACAAGGGATAGTTGGTTCAGGCTTAAACCAGGTAAAGAACGATACTTTGAGACCACTTCACCTAGACTGAAGAACTGACATGCAACCTAGGGAGCCGTTGTAGACTCCTTGTAGCCCCTGAACTCCCATAAAACAGCAGTAGCACTTGCCAAGAGTGACTTTTACTTTCTATGTAAAGCCATGTGGTTGTACCCTTTAGTGACAGTCAAGGATCTAGCCACCTCCAAACTAGAGAAATGTAATGCACTATATCAGAGATTGGTCATGAAACACACCCTGAAATAAATTAAGAATAGAACTTTCTTTCCACTAAGCAGATGGGAGTCTCACAAATACCTCACACCAGTGTTTCATGCTCTACACTGATCACTTAACCAGTTAAATCAAATTCAAAGCACCAGTTTTAATTTTCAAAGCCCATAATAGTTTGAAGCCTTACTACTTCATTCTTTTGCTTTGCAGCCAGAAAGGCAGATGAATTCAGTTAGTGAACTTTGACTGATAGAGGCCAGGTTAACCTCACAGACACTAGAAGCAGAACTTTCTCAATAACAAAAGCAAAGGGGTGAAACTGGCTCAAATCTGTTCATGGTCTGAATTGGAACTGAGAATCAGGATTCTCCAAATCCTCTTAGCAATTTGCTGAGCCTTCAGACAGAATAGAGCTGGTCGGAAAAAGGTTTGAGGACTCCTTTCAAGTTTTTTCACTAGATCTACTTCTGGTCCAAAATGTCATTAAAAATTCCTTTTTTATTTAATTTCAAAATTTCACACCTTGCTGAGTGTAAATAGAGTTTTGCGTGGGTGAGAGGTTGACCCCTCTCTCTTTGAAACAATAATATTTCAGCATTTAAACAGTGCTTTACAGCTCCAAACATATGTAAATTAAAGAATCATTACTATTTTTGTCATCTGCATAGCCAGAAGAAATAACTGTAGTACATGAGACCTATCATCAAACATTGGCCCTGCACCCTGACCTGTCAGTCCTTGCCCATCTGTCACCTTAAGGCCCACCCCCAAGGTATTATGTCCAGATCAAGATGGACTCCTGACCAGAAGAAAGGAAGTGGCATGTGAACCCTCTAAGATTGCCTCCCACCACCCTCTACCAATCAGGGTGGGTTTTACCCCATGAGATCACCCCCAAGAGTAGATTGACAAATTGGGGGATCAGGTTCTGGGGTGGAGTGATCCATATGAAAGTGGGTCATGTGACCTCTCTGAAACTCCCCCCTCCCTCTACTAATTGGAGTGGATTTCACCCCTCTTAGGCCATTCCAGAAGGGAAACATGTACCAGTCAGCAGGCCTGTCCCGAGGGAGGGGCAGGACCCAGGGACAATCAATCTGCACTTCCGCCCCTCCCCTTGCTGCCAGAGGCAGCAGGGAGCAGCACAGCAGTGGGGGAGCAATAGCGCAGGGCCTGGGACACTGCATAGTCAAAAAGCAAGCCTTAACCCTGCCTTACATGTCAATCATCTAGGGCTATCCTCATTCATAACAAGAAATTTGGTTAAACAGAAAGATAAGACTGAATTTGTTTGAAGGTGTCTTGCTCACATCCAAAATAGTATAGTTCCCAAATCCTTCTTTGATTTTAAACTTTTTTGGACAGGGACCGTTGTGGTGTCCTGGGTTTCCTTAAGTCATTGGGGTTACCATAGTGATAGATGGGTGGGTTGTTTTAGTGTTAGGCAGCGCTGTCCCGTGGGGGGAGTGGGGCCCAGGGCCAACTGGCCTAGGCGGGGCCCCGCCCGCAGGGCCCCCCCCCATGCTGGAGGGGAGTCGGGCCACTCCACCCCCCCCCCAGGGAGCCAGCCAGGGCAGGGAACCTGAGGCCGCCAGCCGGGAGCCGGCTCCAGCCCTGGAAAGGGGAGCCGCCAGTGGGGGGAGTCGGCTGCAGCCAGGACCCCAGGCTGCTGCGGCCAGTGCCCCAGCCGGGGACCCATCTGACAACAATAACAATTCCAAAGGGGTAGCCGTGTTAGTCTATTGTAGAAAGACAACAAAGTCTTGTGGCACTTTTAAAGACTAACAGATTTATTAATCGCATGAGCTTTCGTGGGAGAAAATCCCACTTCATCAGACACTTTGAAGATAGGAAAGTTACAGAGTGGGAGGAAATTAAATGCAGGGGAGTGTATGACATAGCATCAGGTCAGGCTGTAACAGCAAATCAAAATAGGTGTTAGGATTCAAAGCACTGGGGAACAGCACATAGAGGAGGGGGAGGTCAATTCACTTGATGTAATGCGAGAAAAATCCATAAAAGTGCCACAAGACTCTGTTGTCTTTCAACAATAGCAATGTCAGACAGCTGAACTAAAGGCAAATGACCAATGGACAAAAAAACAAATTTGAAAGTCATTTTTGTGAAAATAATCATTGTTGGAGAGCCAACATTTTCATTGTCTTTAAATAAGTAAGCACGCTTTCATTTATCCTGTATTAAAAGTTTGAGGAAAGCACCTACATACTATTTCTCTATGGATGGATTTGTTCTTGTCATGGATTGTTTCTTAATACATAGCCTTGAATTCTTACAGGAAAATTTAAAAAAACCCCACAAAATAAAATAAAACACCTATTTGTCAGCACCTGTTTTTTTATTTTTTTTAATCTAAATCTGTTAACAATTGCAATTTCATTCCTTCCACTGAGCAGTTCACTGTTCAGCAGAGTTCAATACTGTAAATCATCCTTGCAGATTGGTGTGTGACAAATCTCTTTGCCACCCGTGTGTTAATTTGCATCTAGATTGGGGCCTCTTGCCACTTCTGCAGGAATAACAATCCTTTAGGCACTTCTCACTATTTTTCCTTCATTCTGCCTCCTCTAATTCCCTTTCTCATTTTCTTGCTTAATCACTTGGTAATTTTCTTATTCTTCATAATCCTTTGCAGAAGTGAACGAAGAAGTTCCAGGCTTCTGTTTAATTTAACTCGAACAGAAATGGATTAAAATACATCAGAATTGTTTTCTCCTGGACTATGTCTACACTTGCAAGTTAGGTCGAATTAAGGAGGCTTAAGTTGACATAACTTAGTTCCTGTCCACACCAGGCTTTCATTAAGTCAACTTGAGAAATTCCTTAAATCGACTTAATGAGAGCTTAGGTCGACAGTAAGAACCGCTGGTTAGGTCAACCTAACCCTTAGGTTGACTCCTTGGGTCGACCTAAGCACAGTGTGGACGCTTAAGTCCTCTTTATTAGGTCGACCTAAGGGCAGGTAGGTCGACTTACTACGTCCCCATTCAGGGAAACCACTTTGTTAAGTCGACCTAATAAGGCCGACTTTAAGTTGACTTAAAGTCGATCTAATTTTTTGTAGTGTAGACATAGCCCTAGAAACCAGGCTGAGATATCCCCTCCTGCAGACTGCAGTGCTTTGTGACAGTTATGAAGCTGGACTTAGTAAGTCGACCTAACTGCCCTTAAGTCAACTTAATAAAGTTGACTTAAGGGTTAATCCAAGTCCACACTGTGCTTACATTCACCTAAGGAGTCGATTTAAGGATTAGGTCGACCTAACCGGAGGTTCTTATTAAGTCGACTTAATGAAAGCCCAGTGTGGATGGGGAGCAATTTAGGTCGACTTAAGGCTACTTAAGTCAACCTAAATTGCCAGTGTAGACATACCCTAGGAGTCTATAAAAAGCATGTGGAGGAACCCTGATCTAGGGCACAGGGAGACTGACCTAGGAGCTCTGGGGAGGAGAGCTGGCTGCTTGCCAGTAAAGTAAATGACCAGCCGAGAGGTAACAGGATGTCATTCTGAGCTCACGCTACACGCCAGTGTCAAACAGCAGAGAGGTTGACCTGACTAAAAATGGAAGGGCACTGGGCACATGGCAGAGAGACTGTGTGCATCTTGCCTGGCATTCATGGGAGAAGGGGAGAGATGGGAAGTATGCTGTATCAGGGGCAAGATTGTCTGTGTAACTCTAGCTAGAGATCCTGGCCTAGGGTCTGCTCATGATTCTCCTGGGTTAGATAAAAGTGTTGTTCTATGGTTATGGGTGGGGCTTGCTAGACCAGCAGTTCTCAGCCACTGTGTCAGGACACAAAGGCTATGTCTACACTGGCAAGTTAGTTCAAATTAAGGAAGCTTAATTCGAACTAACTAAAGCCATGGCTACACAAGGCTTTAATTAGCTCGAATTAAGGGCTTCCTTAATTCGAACTAATAAATTTGAATAGGGTATTTGAACTAAGGGTTAATTCGAACTAGCTAGTTCGAACTAACCGGCCCATTGAACTCAATGCAATTCGCTAATTCGAACTAAGCAAGTGCCATGAATGGCACTTGCTTAGTTCTAACTACATTTTTCTAGTTCAAATTAAGTTAATTCAAACTAACTAAAATTAGTTCGAATTAGTTCGTTCGAATTAACTAATTCAGACTAACTTTAGTAAGTGTAGACATAGCCAAAGGTGTGTCACAAAGAGCTGGGAGGTGTGTCATGGAAAATTAGCAGCTCATCTTGGAGCCAGCTTGGGGCTCCTACTGCTCGCCGCTGCCCTCAACAGCCCTCTCCGGCTGCGCAACACAAACAGTATCCAGAGCCAGGTGTGTAAAGGGACTTAGGAGCTGCAACTGAGAGATCCTGGGCTGGAAGGGGGGCACCACCTGCCCCACAAAAATAAACCTAGCCCCATCAAGCCAGACCGTCAGGGCACCAGACTGCACTGACTTGACTCTGCCCTTACCCTGGTCCTGTAGTGCTGCATCCTCCTGAGTGCCGCAGCCTCCCAAGCGCTCCCAGGCCAAGCACCACCACCACCACTGGCAGACTGTAGAGTGTCACACAGGGGAACATCATTTGTCAGGTATGTCGCAATGGAAAAAAGGTTGAGAAGGACTGCTGCTCAATCTCTTTCTGGTTTTGGTGTGTTATCATTCTACATTTTACGCAATTAAGTAGTGTTATATTGCAGCCTTCCAACAAGAATAATTTTTTTAACTTCTCCGTGAATATGCCATGAAACAGAACATTTTCCTCCTTCAAACACACAATAGTCTGACCAACACTGAAACCCCTCTGGTTACTTTGGTTCTAGCCAGTTACCACCAAGAGCATAGAGAAGTTAGCCAAAGGCTAACTACAAGCTCATCTAAATTGAAGCTATAAACTAGAACTGGCACAATCTGAATTCAGGCTAAGATTGGGTACTGAAATACCTGTGGTGTCACTGATGGATGATCTCCTCTAGTCATGAGGTGGGAGGCAGACATCCATTCCCATTCTCCTGGACCGCTCTGCAGCATTCAACACTGTTGGCCATTAGATACTGCTGTCCCAATTGAGACAGGTAGCAGGGGCCCAGGATAATATGTTAAAATGTTTGAGGCATTCCTAGAAGGACGCCCCCAATAAGTAATGGTGGAGAACTGCACTTCCATCACTAGACCACTCACTTGTGGCGTCCCAGTAGAATCAAATCTCTCTTTTCCACATCTTCATGCAGCCACTACGTGAACAGGTCAGACATCATGGACAAAGTGACAGCAACATAGAGATGACAAACAATATCTATCCTTCACCACATACAGTCAAAACACTACCATCAAGATGGCCCGGTGCTTGGAGATTAGTTCATGTATGAAGAGCAGCTGAACTTGAACCTGAGCAACCTGAAGCTGAACCTGAGCAAGACAGACGTGATGCAGAGAAAAGAGTTTTGAAGAGTTCTGAGCCATGATACAGTCTCCGTAGTTGAAGATACACATCCCTAATCAATCAATTCAGTCTGTAGTCTAGAAATAATCTTAGATTCCTTGTTGATGCTGAGCTCTTACATAGCAGCATCTGTGAGTAATGCTTTCTACCATCTGCAGTTGGCTAAGAGACTCCATCCCATCCTTGAGGACAATGACCTGGCTCAGTTATCCCTGCTTTAGTCACCTCTTGCCTGGACTACAGCAATGCAATATACCTGAGCATGAAGACTTCAGCACTTAGGAATCTCAAACTAGAACAAAACACTGTTTTATGTCTCCTCAGCAAAACAAGCTACCATCACACCTGTCCTCCATTCTTTACTCTGGCTTCCTATAGAATATTGAATCAAGTTTAAGGTCTTGATCCTTATCTTCAAGGCAGTCCATGGCCTGGGCCCTGGATATCTGAAAATATCTCCCAAATTCTGGGATAAGGACTGTGGTTAACCAGTCCACTTCTCTAACACAACGGAACTTTCTAGAATAAGGGTAAAACTTGTCTGTGTAGGAGACAGAATTTTCTCTGGGCCAGTCCAAGACAGTGGCATAAATATCATGAACTAAGAAGCATCACAAACTTCACGATGATCTTGTGCAAATGCAAGGCAAACTTTTTTGACCTTGCTATGTATTTATATTAGAGAAAGCAATTTATATATTAACACACGCAGAGATGCACCATTACAATACTCCCAAACAAGAAACTACTCCACACACTTTTCCAGCTGTCAGCTGCTGGGGTTGGCTGGGTCCCAGATCTACAGCCCTGCCAGGGTCACAGCTCACCACCTCTTCTCAGTCCCTTCCTTCTCTTCATTTTTCTTTTTTTCTCTTCCTTCCATCTCTTTCTTTATTTCTCTCTTTTTTCTCTTTCTTTTTTCCTCTCTCTCTTACTTCCTTTTTTTTCTGTCTTTCTCTTCCTTCTTTCTTTCTTTTTTCTTTTTCTCTTCCTTCCTTCTCTTTCTTTTTTCTTTTTCTCTTCCTTCTCTCTTTCCTTCCTTCTTTTTCTTTTTTCTTTCTTTCTTGTTCCCTTCCTTCTGTTTCTTTCTCTTACTTCTTTCTCTTTCCTTCCTTCTCTTTTTTCTTTCTTTCTTCCTTCTCTTTCTTTTTTTTAAAAGAAAACTTTTAAAAATTTAATTTTAATTAAAAACCTTTTTAAAACAAAGATTTTTAAAAAACCTTTCTAAAATTAAATTTCAATTAAAAAGTCATTCAAATTCAATTAATTAAACCAAATTAATTAATTGTATTTACAATAACTTTGAATTCAATTAATTAATTTTTTTATTTAATTTTAATTAAATAAACTGGCAGCCCATCAGGGTTTTAAAAACTGTTGTATGAAAAGGTTTCAGTGATGCAGCCCTCGGACCAATATTCTAGTCCTCATGCGGCCCTCATGGTGATTTGAGTTTGAGACCCATGACTCCAGCCTGGACTGCCTGGCACCCCCACCGCACCTCCCAGGGGTGGACTGGAATGCTGCATGGAGCAGCAGAGGGACAGGAGCCCCCCTGCCCCTGCAGCGTTGAACGGCCCGGGCCACCTACAGTGCCAGGGGCCATGGCCACTCCCTTGTTCTGGCCTGCGTGAGGGGAGGCCAAGTGGTGCCCCAAAAGAGGGCAGCTCATGCTGGGGCCCACTAATCCAGCCCCCAGCATGCCCCTGCAGCCCAATGGCCGGGACCAGGCCCCCATAACCACCCCACTATGCCACTAGTACGTGGTTGAACTAGATGATCTCCTGAGGTCCCTTCCAGCCCTAATCTTCTATGATTAAGTTAATGTGGTTATTTTGTTAACATCTAACAAGATATAAATGAACCGACAAATACATAGACAAATGGGCTAACACACTCGTTACAAAACAAACAAGGAGTCTGGTGGCACTTTTAAAGACTAAACAAATTTATTTATTGAATGAGCTTTCACATTTCATCAGAAAATCACATTTCACCAGATACTTTACATAGTAGGATTTTCTTCCATGAAAGCTCATGTGATAAATAAATGTGTTAGTCTTTAAAAGTGCCACCAGGGTCTTTGTTTGTTTTGCTAGACTCGACTAACATGGCTGCCTCTTTGGATCATTACAAAAAATGATTCTTCCCCCTTTTAACCTTCCCACCTTCTTATCTGTTTATTTCACACTGTTTGAATCAAAACAACTTGCTTGACTTGCTGAAAAATACTGAACTGACCTTGTGACTTACCCTTCTCTGCATTTATATATTCCCTTCCATACGGTCCTTTCCATTTCATGAGTCTGATGAAGTGAGATTTTTACCCACCAAAGCTCATGTGCTAAATACATTTGTTAGTCTTTAAAATGCCACAGGACTTCCTATTTGTTTTGCTGAACTAGACTAACATGACAACAGAGTCCTGTGGCACTTTTAAAGACTAACAGATTTATTTATCGCATGAGCTTTCGTGGGAGAAAATCCCACTTCGTCAGACGCTTTGAAGATGGGAAACTTACAGAATGGGAGGAAATTAAATGCAGGGGAGTGTATGACATAGAATCAGGTCAGGCTGTAACAGCAAATCAAAACAGGTGTTAGGATTCAAACACTGGGGAACAGCACATAGAGGAAGGTGAGGTCAAATCACCTGTTGTAATGAGAGAAAAATCCATAGTCCCTGTTTAACCCCAAGGCAACTGAGTCAAATTTGCATATAAGTTCGAGTTCTGCAGTTTCTCTTTGAAGCTGTGATTTGTTCTTCATCTGTTTCAACACAGCTATTAACAAGTCGTCAAGGGACTGAGCAGAGAGATTGAAGTGTTCCCCTATTGGTTTTGTAGTGTTGCAATTTCTGATGTCAGATTTGTGTCCATTTATTCTTTGGCGCAGAGACTGTCCTGTTTGTCCAATATATAAGACAGAGGAGCATTTCCGGCACGATGGCATAAATCACATTGGTGGATGAGCAGGTGAACGAGCCCTTGATGGAGTAGGTGGCTTGATTTGGTCCTGTGGTGGTGTCTTCAGTGTAGATGATATGAGGGCAAAGTTGGCAGCGTGATTTGTTGCAGGGATATGTTCCTGCTTTAGTGTTTCTGTTGTATGATCTGTAGTTGCTGGTAAGTATCCTTTTAAGGTTAGGGGGATGTCTGAAAGCAAGGAGAGGTCTGTCTCCCAAGGCTTGAGAGAGTGAGGGATCATCTTGTTAAATAGGTCCACACATTGTTTAACGTCCACCTCTGGGGTGTTACTCATCAGAGGGTATGGTTGAACGAGGGTTCTTTTGGCCATAGGGATAATAGCCCTATTTTTATCCTTCGGTGACTGAGTGGAGGCCCTTGTAGTTACATCAGAGGTGAGGAGAGATACACAATAGAGGGTTGAACCGATCCAGCCAGTAACCCAGACGAACATTAGGGGAACTGAATATTGTTCCCATAGGGGAAATAGTGGAAATGAGAGGGGGACAAAGGAGATTAATAGTGACAGGGGAAATATCAAAGAAATCAGGAGAGTTATGAATAAAAAGTATTTATTCTTGATTACCATGCTTACAATGAGTCTTAAGTGCTCTTTGCAAGGTATTAATTTAAGCAAGTTTTAATAAAGGTATTAATTCAATAATCATATGATTGTAAAGGTGCACTGTTTCACTATTATGCTGCAGCAGGTCTTAAAGACAGAAGTTCAGAAATAAATGCGCATTGAAGGTTTAATTGCTAAAGCTATCCTTATTACACTGCTATTGCCCCTACCTTTAAAGGGGATTGCAGTCTAACCTACCTGTACTCCCAGGCCGGGGTGCTAAACTACTTGGTCCCTAACCTTATACCTATCCCCCCGTACTCTCGGGGACCAGGGTGCTAAACTACTTTAGCCCTTACACCAGGACTCGGGGTGCTTAAAAACTTCAGTTACTGTTTCATATATCTGTAGCTACTGTGAACCAGCCTTCACTGAGGTCTGTTGCAGTTTCTTAATACTCACCGGACTCTTACCAACGTGTCAGTTCTGTCACTCACAAGGAATGGGTCCTGACCTTTCTCTGGCCACAGACAGAGGTCACTTCCTTTCAAAGCCGGAGCTTTGGGGCGTCTTACCTCTGTCCTGCCCCGCCCCCCGCCTGATTCTGCAGTCTCGGGGGATGATATTTATGGGGTGGCTAGACCCTCGCACCCCTCCTGCTTTGTTCCTGTGGTTTTTCACACAATTTTGCAGGGAGCTCACGAGCTAATTTTGCAGGGAGCTCACGAGCTTCCGAGCATTATGGTTGCAAAACACTGTAAGGTATTTTGGGAAGTCTGAGTTCTTCCATTCTGCAGGACAGTTAACGATTGCAAAATATTCTTTGAAAAACAGCTTTTGCAAAGCAGTTTTTGTCAAGTAGCTGCTGCAGGAAAATTAATTAATTTCAATTAATTTTGCAGAGTAACAGCTGAGTTCTTGGCATAGGTCCAGGTGAGTTGTTATGTTTAGACCTTTGAAGATTGGTTCAGACTTGGGCCTATTCTTACTATAAGCTATACTATTACTAATAAGCATACTAATTACTAATAACTAATAAGCATACAAAACCCCTTATCTAAACCTACTTTCTACAATAGGCTGTAGATCTTTGATGATGTGTTGAAGAGGTCTGGCTTGGGGGTTGTAGGTGGTAACCAGTGGCGTTATGTTGTTGTTTTTCATAGGCTTCTCCTGTAGTAGTTGACTTCTGGGTACCCGTCTGGCTCTGTCAATTTGTTTCTTCACTTCTGTGGGTGGGTACTGTAGTTTTAAGAATGCTTGGTAGAGATCCTGAAGGTGTCTGTCTCTGTCTAAAGGGTCAGAGCAAATGCGGTTATATCTTAGGGCTTGACTGTACACAATGGATCGTGTGGTGTGTCAAGGATGAAAGCTCGAGGGATGTAGGTAACTATACCGATCAGTAGGTTTGCGGTATAGGGTGGTCTTTATGTGCCCATCGCTAATTTGCACTGTAGTGTCCAGAAAGTGGATCTCTTGTGTGGAGTATTCCAGGCTAAGTTTGATTGTGTTGTGGAAATTGTTGAAATCTCTTTGGAAATCTTCAAGGGCATCTTTACCATGGGTCCAGATGATGAAGATGTCATCAATATAGCGGAATAGACTAACATGGGCTACCCCACTGGAAATAGACAAATATTTTAGTGTTCCCTTCTAATTTTCTAATAATACAGGTTTGCATTTCAAAGAGTTTAGTCTATTTACATGACTTTCTCAAAGGAAAAACAAACAGAGTCCTGTGACACTTTTAAAGACTAACAAATTTATTTATTGCATGAGCTTTCTTCAAAGCATTGAACAAAGTGGGATTTTCTCCCATGAAAGATCATGCATTAAATAAATCTGTTAGTCTTTAAAAGTGCCACAGAACTCTGTTTGTTTTTCTGCAATAGACTAACAGGGCTACCCCTTTGGAACTTGTCTACAAGGAAAGTCCCAGGTTACCATTTCAATGCTTCCTTATTATAGTCTTAAAAGATTATTTTTAGGTCACTCTTAGCCTGATGGTTTTTTAACCAGCACTGACCCATGGTCACAGAAGATAATTAACATACCGTATATAC